>CM029539.1:25277336-25877336 GCA_017141395.1 Laodelphax striatellus | reverse complement strand
ATATGTCTTGCAGTTTCGAATTAATAACATCAAACAAATCAGTATCGCTATGAAATAATGTTATTTCAGACATGAATTAATTGTTCTAATTAATTCTTTCAATTGTTCAATTGCCTTTTGTTGACTATTAGTAGAACTTGAACAAATACAATCTGTTCACCCTCGAGTGATAAAACCTTCCCTCTGAAATTAATTAACGAATTAAACTGAAGAATCTTAAATAAATAAAGAGCTCTACAAATCCATTTTGTGCATTAACGATATTGATCGTAATTTCTGGAGAAAATCGGCCACCTTGGTAACCTGATTAGCGGCTGGGGCGTGATTGGCATCAGTCTATAATTAAATAAAACTTGGGGGTTGGTTTGCCAGGGGGCGGCAGGCGAAAAATAAATCAGGCCGAGAGTGATTCAAGGACTAGGAATAAACTGAAAATATTCCGTCTGCGACTCGACAGAGTTGCCTTGCGAATTGATTGATCAATTAACTCAATTATCCAGGCGGCGATGATTTGCCCCACTGTGCTGGGGCGGAACATTAATCTGTTAGTGGGGAAGTAGCTTTAATAGAAATGAATTACTGTACCTCAAGGCGGCTGCGTTCACCCCATTCTCCGGTATCGAAAAGAAAACTTTTCAATTTCTTTCCGTTTATTTATTTAAAATAAACTCCATCGCCACCACTTCCCCTCAGTGGAAACTTTGAGCACCACTCTTTTCACTTTGATGACTGCAAACCCGCTCTACTTTCCCATCTAACCCTTAGGCTAGGCGTACACCGGTTAGTCAAGACAAGACAAGACAAGATTAGTCACGTTTAGTCACAATAATTTGCATAGTTGCTTATGAAGCAGCACACACCGATGCAATGACTAATCGGTGTGTGTTGCTTCATAAGCAACTATGTGAAGTACTGTGACTAATCTCGTCTTGCCTTGTCTTGACTAACCGGTGTACGCCTAGCCTTAACCGTGGGTCTCACTGCAAGTGGGTAGTTGGATGGGTAGACGGTGGATGGTTGAAACGGTTTATCAAGAAGGCAATGACAATTCTCTACATATTCTATTATGGAGATGTTTTATGAGCTATAGATCTACCATCTACATCTACATCTACCATCCAGACTCTTCATGAAAATTGAATTTAACATAAAGGCTCTGAATTCAAATACAGCGCCAAAATTCACTCACAGTGAATTCGGCCAATGAGAACTTAGCGAGATCGAGACTCTGGCGTCATTCGCCGTTAACATAGGCAACATTGGGATTTGCCATTCCCCTACCAATAAGGTTACGTTCGTAACTCCATTGTATGAATACACTAACTAATATGATAAGAACTTGAAGTTATAGCAAAGAAGAAGATAGGATAGCAAAGTTGTAACACATTGTAGCTTGATATTTTTTGAAAGAAGAAGGGGAAGGAGAAAAAAGAAGAAGAGGAAGAAGTAGAAGAGGAGGAGGAGAAAGAAGACGGTAAAGAAGAAGAAAATGAAGAAGAAGAAGAAGAGGAGAAGATGATGATGAAGAAGAGAAGAAGAAGAAGAAGAAGAAGAAGAAGAAGAAGAAGAAGAAGAGAAGAAGAAGAAGAAGAAGAAGAAGAAGAAGAAGAAGAAGAAGAAGAAGAAGAAGAAGAAGAAGAAGAAGAAGAAGAAGAAGAAGAAGAAGAAGAAGAAGAAGAAGAAGAAGAAGAAGAAAGAAGAAGAAGAAGAAGAAGAAGAAGAAGAAGAAGAAGAAGAAGAAGAAGAAGAAGAAGAAGAAGAAGGGAGAGAAGGACAGGCCTAGTGGAAGTGATGTGAAGTGGTAGGGCAAACTTTCGTCTGGGCGATGGTGTAGATTAATTTCGAAAAGTCTGAAAATCTATTACCGGTTAGAATTGTTGGCCTGATTGTTGATTCACTCCACGTTGACAGAGACGATCGTGAAATCCGACCACACTCAACTCAACTCACCTCTGCTCTGCCTCAATCTACTTTAACGTAGCTATGAACAATTTTATTGCTGCTCTCACTAGCTGCCTACAGATTGATGAACTCTGATTAATCGCATTCAATTCTATCAGATCTCTGTGAAGTTGAAATAAGTTTCCATCATTACTTCCAATGAACCTGATTGCATTACTGATGAAATGGATCTGATTGATTACTTTAAGTTTAATTAGATTTTGGTTAAGTTGAATTGAAATCAAATGAGACAGATCCTTCGGTCAATAATGAACTCTGATTGCATTTAATGTAATTAGATTTCGGAGGAGGTGGAAACTAGATTCAATAATTTATTTTTAATTGAGATGAGGTTTCTCAGATACGATAATATTGAAACAGTGTGGAGTTCAGAAATTGCATTACTTGATAAAAAGTGAATTGCTCATGAATTTGTGAAAATAAAATACAAGAAATCAAAAAAGTTCTTCTACTGACCTTTGATTGATTGCATTAAATCAAATTATTTGTTAGTGAAGTTGAAATGTGATTGAATTTTTTTCCATCTTTGGCTTTCTCAAGTTAATAATATTGAAAAAGTGGAATGTGGTCATCCCATAAGAATTTCATAAAAAAGTTGAAATTTAAATGAACCCTACTTGTAAATTTACATGATTTGTGATGTAATGTCATTTCGATTCTTTATCTTGCTTTGTCTACATTAACTAGTTAATTGGAGCTTTATCATCTTATTTTTGTTTCTTATTTTGTGATCGAATAATACTAATGAATTTCTTTCATTCCAGGTAATGATCAAGAATTCGGTTCAACACATTAAATTGGATCTTTCAAAAACGAACGTTCAAATACATCGTGAGTGGTGAGTTGTATCTATTATAGATATAATTATTATGAGACCTATCAGAATTACTAGAAAAGTATCTTGAAAGAAAATAATTGTTGAAAGGATATAATATATCTCCTTGAATCGAATCCATTTATGAAAAATGTTTCATTATCACCATTTGATAGATGATTGAATGAATATCACCTTCTTTGAGAGTGATTTTCCTATCAGAAAATATATTTCTGGTCTTGAATAAACGTTTCCTATGATGAGATAGACTAGTGATTACTTGAAGTGGGAATATGAGTGTGATTGATGAGATCTCATATTTTTCATTTATAAATTTCATCGATACTTGATGGAAGGTTCAACATAACAGGCTTAGGCCCAGATCTGTTGTTCTTCCAAACCGTAAAACAGTCCGGTTATAGATTATTATATTTTTGACAAAGTTTCCAATTTTTACTCCAAAAACAAACACTATTTAGGCAAATTCTGAATATTGTAACAAATAATATGAAAATTCTGAACCAAAAATAGCCGAATTATCAATTATAATCCAAATTCTTCGGAAGTTAAGAATAATATCAAGCACATTATACAAAGTCTACATTCAAAGTATATTGGAGTTGATTTTCATCTCGAAAATAATTATCTATCGAATCATTTATTATAGAGAACATCTTCCATGGTTAGGCCGTTATAGCGATGACATCTGAGTTGTCTGCGCTGAGAGTTTCCTTTCATCTTGTCTGGTGGTTGATCATTATATTCAGCTTACATGAAAATAATCTTTCCTTGTGGAGCAAAGAAACGAAGTTTGGATCAGCGAAAAAGCCGTATAAACATCCGACTTGATGTGATGTTCCCTTGATAGTCTGGAGAAAATTGGAGTTCACAAATTTGGCAAGTTTATGAGGCCTTCTCCTTGTTAGCAAGGCTGTTCAGAACGATATTTATCTCTTCTGAGAAGAGAAAAACATAAGTTTTATAATCTTTCGGCTAGAGATACTTTTCAAGCCACTCGGAAAGTTCAAGACTGGCCATTAATTTGGGAGTGCTTATCCATCCCATGCATTTCAATGTAAGAGTACTTTTTGAGAAATGATGCACTTCGAGTAAGTGATAGGGTTATCGTTTTATTTCATTCTGGATAAGTTTGAGAATTTCCTTCGATTAATGCTTGAGGGAAAAGTCTAAGGATTTTCATCCACTTTATTTAAAAACGTAGATTTCGATGATAATAATATTTAAAATAAGTAGCCTACATTAGTTATATACTGATAGGCTCTACTCGCACTTAGAAACACGAATCGTGGAAACTGAGCGACTCGGATAACAAACATGTATTTTCAAATGATGACGTTCAGACAGTGCGGTTGCAGGATCGTCTGAGCGTCATCATTCGAAAACACATGTTTGTTATCCGGGTCGCCCAGTTTTCGTAATTTGAGTTTTCAAGTGTAGGAAGAGCCTAAATTATCAAGTTATTTTATTATCATTTATAAAATTAGATTTTGTGATAACTACTGGCACAGTCATGGAAACCTCTTCATAAACTAGTAGGTCATTTTGTGTCTCAGTTGTAATAACCTATTATATTTCGTACTAAGACAGTAGGCGTTTAAGTTCTGTTGTTTTACTTGTCGTCTATTGGTTTGTTCTGATGTAATTTTTGAAATAGATTCTACATTGTTCAAAACAAATTTGGTGTAAGGTTATCGACTTTATAAAAAATATACATTAATATTATAAATATCACATATTTCTCAGGATTTCTTTCAATCTCAATTGAAAGTTGACTTAGAGCAGATTCATAATGATATATAAAAATGATAAATTTATTTCAAACTAAAAATTGCATCAAGCTCCAAAAAAGTCTTGGGTTCAAAATCCTGAATTGAAATAGAAAATGTTTGAAGATTGAAAATGGTCGAATAGGGAAAATAGTCGAAGAGTGAATATGTTTTAGTATGAATTAAGATGAAATGTAACCAAATGAAATCATATTAATCATATAATTGAATTAAAAGTTCTGATTCATAACACAGACTACACAGTGAATAGTCTGTGATGCAAACATTCTGTATATGCATACAATATATTATTATAATAATATAGATAAATCTATAATAATAGACACCACGGTATATGCCGTGATAGACAAAGTTTCCATTCGATATCTAAATCTGGAACCACATAGATTGAACAGTATTATTGGTAATTGATATTCTGTGTGTACTAGTTTATACTGTATGAATTTATAGATATCTTGAGTTTATAGTCATAGACAACATGGAACGCTTCCAAATTATTTAGTGACTCTCAGGTCTAAAATAAACATAACTGCAATGATTTTCTGTCAACTATATGTGAAAATGTCAATGGTAGACAACAGATTTAATCCATCTTGAAGCGTCTGTACTTCAAACAATCCATCACCACCTCGCTTCACTTGGTTTAGCTTCTTCTCAGGCTGCCACACTCAATTGCAAGCTGATAAAAGGATTTGACGGATATCCTATTCAAGGTGCACTCACACACTCGCAAATTTTCCTGCTTCAATAAGTCGGAACTAAGTTGGTTCCAATTCTATTGTCGTGTGAAGACATGCCTAGAGGGTTGCAGCGTATAGTCACGTAATGCCGGAGACGTTAATTATATTACTCTTTGTTATTGTTAATACGTTTACCAAATGGTGGAAAGGCTTCATCGATCCTATCAGAATGATTTTTCAAGCTAATAAGATCTATGCTATAAGCTTATATAGCTAATATGGTCCACCGTGGATTAGAATCACTTGCATCGTTCAATCAATCCGTGGCATCAACAATATTCGACTTAGATTATTCTAACTTATTGTCAAAAGCTTTTCTGCTATCTGATTTCAGTCAGCAACCCAATGTTGTCAGATGACATTTGGCTGTTTTTCGGGTAATCGGGTAATCTAACCTATCAGCCAAAGTCATCTGGCAACGCTGGGTTGCTGACTGAAATCAGATAGCAGTTGCTTAGTGGGCGCAGGGGCTTAGATTCTGTTGGAATTGCCAAAGCGTCGTTTCTGTCATATAATAGTGTCACATGTCAAATTTGACCTTATCAAAATATACTCGTATTCTCATCCTGAAATTTCAAAATTTCTAAAACAATCTCTGGGAATAACTTAATCCTATTTAGATAGCTATTTACTAATCTGCTATTATCCGCTTCATCGCTATTATTTAATTAATTATCGCATTGCAGATGATATGCAAGTTAATCAATACCACGATAGTATGGTAGTAAGGATAATGTATATACAGTAGATGAAATTTATATGTTTTACGTATATGGAATGCAAATTTAGGCAACTGGTGATATGCAAGCTAAATAATGACTGCAAGTGTATGTGTAAAACAAACTGTTATTCCCAGTTGATTATTTGTGGAAGCATGTGTGAACATTGTCTTCATAGTTCTGTAACTTGTATCGGTTTAACACTCAATCTTCCTGAAAGTTCTTGGTGACAAAGTGTATCGTGCTTGATTCTGTCGGACTTAGCAGCTTGGCTCAACTTATTCCGTTTGCAACAACATGCTCCGCTCCCGCTACAAGAACAAACTACAAGAACAGCACTAGCCCGATAACTTTCTAATTCTCATTTAAGCTGAAGTCTGATCAAGGTTCTCTGAGCTTCGAATTCCAGTCTGAATTGCATTTTGTTCAGGCAAATTGACTGCTTTCTTCTTCTTTTATTTTGTGATACTATCTCATGAACCGTCCTACAGTTTGAATTCTGTCTTATATTATTTTTATTTGATTGGGGAATTATTTTCCATTTTCATCCATCTCAATCTCCCGTTTATATCATTCAGTCTCAATCGAATCCCCATCTTCTTCTACCTTAGCATCGACTCAATTTTCTCATCAGATAAAACAGTGTCTGTGGGATGTGCCCCTAAGAAAAAAGCACACATCCCATCCTTTCTAATGCAGTCAAACATATCACGTGCCATTAGGCACGAATGGCTACTTGGAATAGCTTTGTGGTGGCCTACTCACTGAAAAGTAGTGTAGTAACTGTACAATTTTGTTGAGCTGCTGAGTTTTGGGGCGAAAAAGTTGGTTGGGAAAACAACGTAAGTAAGGCAGGGAAAAGCTCAAGGATCATTCCTGTAGCCTGAGATTCTTATCGTGAGATTTATTGAGTTTCAAGTCGCTGTCGGTTGCTTTTTGTCTTACTTTTGCTGCATGCTTTTTGCGGGGAAACCTGAGAGCTGTACATGAGGGCAGTTAAGTTGGCGTTGTTTTTGGAACAAGAGATAATAATTATATCCCTAATGCTCGGGTCTGTAACGATTTCTGGTCGTCTAAACTAGAATACTTGTAAATATTTAAAGTTAGCTGACTTCAGGATCTGAATTAGAAATTGAAGATTGACTTGATTCAGTAGGTTAATTTTGTAAGTACAGTAAAAAGAGAAGCCAACGAATTGAAATGGGATCGAACGCTAGCAGAAGCTTCGACGTTGAATATTATAAATATATTAGTATAAATCCTTCACTAATGTCAACATGATTATCAACGTTTTTAAAAATCGATTCTTTGATGAAGTCGTAAGAGCTCTTGTATATTTCATTTTTGTTTGATTAATGACAATTTCAAAAGTGAAGTAGGAGTTATTAATTAGGGTTACACAAAAATAAAAAATTACCAGGTATACCCATCCAAACTTGGAAATTTTCTGAATTGTTGAATTGCTGAACTCTCCTTGCAAGTATCAAACTGAACCAATAGGGAAGCAGTATTTAAGGCAGGATTAAGAATCAGGAGTGAAATATTTCTAACATTTCTCTCATTATCTTCACTTTCTCAAATAGCCATAGTTTTAAAGTTGTGGGATAAAATCTCAATATGAGATTATTTTCTTAATGATCTGTAGTGAGTACCAGTCATTAACAGGGAATTTTTGTCATTCTAAGCTTGTTCGTCACAAAATTCCAGCTTCAACCTAATTACATGAATGCTAATGAATCTCAATAACTCTTCTTGGCATACACTAATTTGAAGGTCATTTGTTACGATTATCATCCACTATAATTGCAAATATTGAGTTGAACCAATAGGACAGTGGGATTTATGGTTTCAGGGATGGAATATTCCCATTGTTTTCCTTTTCTCACCAACACTAACTCACACACTCATCACCTTCGAAGCAAAAGCTTTTCAAACTCATCATGTGATAGTTAGCCTTCTCCTCTGTAGTTGGAAAAGGATGGTACGGCTATTTCATAAGCGCAGCTGACTCCCGATTTACATATTATTGGATTAAGTGATGAATAAATGAATAAAAATGAACCGCGATTCGGATTGGGTCTGACTGCTCCAATATTAATCCCCTGATTCTATTGCCACAGATTTGGCTCCGTTATTTGTGAATCGATTTTAAAAAATCGATCATTTTCATGGTTCATCATCCACGCATAACAGGAAGCATTCATTTGTCTTTACAATTCATTTTTCCTGTAGATTCGTTCTCAGAAGATTATTCTGGTTCAGACTTTTCCACAGGAAAATTACAGAAGGATTTTATTTCTCCTCCTTTTAATCCTGCCAATCCAATTTTGAAGATATTTAAACATATTTGAAACTCATTTTAACGAATTGTTTGCAACAAACTGCACGAGAACATGTGGGCATCACCCTCACAAACAATTACTGTTCAACACATCGATTACCTTCTTCCCGGTACAAGCAACTTCAATTGTATATCATGATCTGTTGATGGATAAATAATTACGAATTTTAGTAGTATAGTGATTTCAAAAATGGAGTCAACGTAGAACACTTTCAGAGACTGACCCCTAACATCCAATTAATTGTTGATCACACATCCAGCAAACACAATCACCTGCTTCTTTCCGCTGCAACAGACCGTCATTGCAATCAGAATTCCCTCCGACCGAAATACTCACTCTCCTGCTGCTCTTGCTCAATATTATGGAAACAATGATGGTGGTGGTTTGTCGGTATGTAATTAACTCAGACTGCTGTGGGGCGGCAACACGTTATAGGGAGCTAATTACTGCCGCCGCCTCCGTAGTTCAAGACCGATTTCTAAATTCCACGGTCTAAGAATTTTGGTTCAGTGTAGTGCTGATCATACCGATGGTTTATGTTGAACTTTTACTCATTTTAAAGGATTACTTTTGAATCTTTTTTCTCATTCATATGAGAAGTTTTCACCTTTTTTTCTCGAATCATACCATGGTCTGATAGTGATGATTCCATAGTCTGGAATCAGACCTTGATCCTTGGAGTTGTTGTCATCACCGTCATGAAATTGTCATGTCATATAGGATTTCCTATATTCCTATAGGAAATATACCCTGCGATGACCAAATAAGTATACCACGCTTCGCCACTAATAGGGCAAGGAGAAAGAAGTAAGAAACTGATAAGATAAGAATGCAAGAAAGAAAGAAGAAAAAACTATAAGATAAGAATGCAAAAGAAGCGGATTGTTTGAGCGGATGAGAAGGAAGACTGAAAAGGCGGGAGACTGAAAAGTAGAAGGAATTGGTCGGTTATCAACCGAGCTAATCCATGCTCTTTGAATGAGACCAGATTATGCTATAATAGAAGGCTCAGAGGTTATGGGAGAAGGGAGGTTGACTTGGCGCGCTATGCATCCAGCTGGAAGATTGGATGTGACTCCGTCACAGTCGAGGTGGAGACAAAACGGATGGGAAAAGAGAAGCAACAAAGAGAGGAAGATTATTGAGAAAGAAAGGAGAGAGATGGAACGAAAAGTGAGTGGAAAGAAAAGTGAAGAAAGATAGGAAGATAATTGAGAAAGAAAGGGAAGGAACCAGGGAGGGAACTTTAAGATGGAACCAAAAGAAAGAAGAGATGATGAAAAGAGAAAGGAGAGAGACCTGTGAGGGGGAACATTGAGATGTAACGAAAAAGGATGAGGAAATGGAAATGAAAGAAAGAAAATGAGATAATTTAGAAAGAATGGTTAGGAACTAGGGAGGAAAAGTCAAGATGGAATCAAAAGAGAAAAGAGAGAATGGAAAAAATACATGATGGAAAAACAAAGGAAGAGAAAAATGGATGAGGGATGTACAGGAGTTGAGTAAAGATTGTTGAAAGAAAAGAAAGAGATTGAAAGAGAGACATAATTATTAAATTGATGAATTGTGAGAACTCAGGGAATTTGGCTCAAATTCATCGCATTTCTTCATCTTTGTCATCTCATTTTTGTTTATATAGTCATATTTTTCATGTTCATATTTTCCAAATTTCTCCTTCCTGTCTGTTCTTTCTCAAGGTTCCATTTATAGGAAGGACCTCTTTTTTCTCAGCATTACATGATTCATGAGCTTATTCATCTACAGTATATACTTTATTCTCATTTGTATTTTTTCTCAACATTGTATATGTGTTCCTCTTCTCGCTACTCTCGTCTTTCCTCTATATCTATTACCTCACTCAATCCTCCCTGTTTGAGGTTTCTCGTATCTTCCTCTCACTCTCTCCTGTTTCTCTTTTACTACAGCTCATTTTCTAGCTTCTTCTCATTTTCCGTCGTCATTCTCTTGTTTTCTTTCCCTTCATCATTATTCTTTTTTCCCATTTACTTTTTCTTTTGTGAGTAGAAGTACAAGAAAAATGGAAAGAACCGAGATATGAATTGAGATATGAATGGAAGAATATGAAAAGTGGTTGAGGTGATATTCGGAGGCAGGAGCTAAACTTGTCAAACAATTTTCAGATTTATGACTGTGGTGACATTTGTTCTGGTTCCATGAGAAATTTTTGTTTGATGAAAGTTTTTAAAAGTTTTGGGATGGATTTGGTGAGAAATCTCTGAAGGGAAATCTCTTCAACATATGGAAAAAAGAGTTCAAGATATTTCTGGTAGCAGGAAAAATCATAGTTATTTTTGTAAGAAATTATAGACTGATATGAATTATTGTTACTACTTTTAAAGAACTCTCTTGGCATAGAATTCATTGCTGATCGATATTATGAACTGATATACTTTCAATGAACTCACTAGATAATATGAAAATGCCCTTTATTGTAACCCATGATACAAACATATTTTTTTCTACTCTTATTAGTCCCTAATAATTTCAAATCCATTGACACCGTAAAAATTGAATTGAAAACGTGCGAATTCCACGAACTAAAACATTCTTCACATTTCCTGCAAAGTCACACTTATTTCTTATAAACTATCCATATCATTCGTGATAAAAGTCGAGTTTATTAATTTCCTCCCCACAAGTTTCATTAAGGCTGGTAGTCCTAATTAACTCGTTGAGAAATTGACTATTTTTATCAATTTCAACGGTTTTTGTTTATTAGAAAACGGTTCCAAATTGCAATTGAAGCTAAACAACAACAGTTTTTTCTTGATTAGTTCTGGTTATGGCAGGAAAAGATCCCTTTCTTGAAGAGGTTACAATATCAATCAAACTCTATCTTCAAAGTTTCACTTTCATTATTTCCTGCAAGAAAACCGTGTACAATGTGGTCTGTTATTGAGCTTGTTGAAGGGAAGGTTGGTCTATTGTTTTTCAATAAGAGTGTCTGAAGAAGACAATGAGAAAAGTTATTGTGATGTTTCATAGATTTTGAGAGGTATTGTTTTTATAGTGGTTGAGCTTTCAGTTTTTTCCGATTCTTTCAAAGAATAAGATAAGGTAAAGAAAAGGAAGAACGTTTGTGATTGGTTATTCAGATTGATTAGGGAGTTGAAAGTACTAATTGAGGAATAAGAAATCTGTATTAATAAGAAATAATTGAAGCGTTAATTTTCCATTTAGACAAATTGTTGGAATTAATAATGCCAATAGGATATACAGTACCTCAAGAGTGAGTAATTCATCCTGAATAACCGAAGTTGGAATCATCTTATCCAAATGAACTTTTTTCATAGTTAATGAATTTTTACTAAGTAAATGAAAGCGTTACAATAACAATAACATAACAATAAAGCGTTATGTAATGAACGAAAGTATAATTTTTTGAGAATTTATTCTACTCCCATGTATGAAATTCATAAAACTATCCACTCAATATTATCATGCTTTAGGTTTATGTAACTCTTGAATTTCTATACGCTTAAACAAAAGCACACTAGAAGTACATATTTTATATGATTTATCAAAAATATTAACATAGAAGTTACATTAATTTATTTGAAAAGCTTCAAGAAATCTGGAGAAAGTATCGTTTATGACTAAAATTCTCAAAATAGTTTATTTTCCGAACAAACTGTGCATGTTTTCATTAACGGATTTGAAATTAAACTTGTCATTCAAGTAGACTCCACACATGAACATGAGTAGAAAGTAAGAGTAATAGGCTGCATAATATTTAACACTTATTTGAAATAGGTATATCACAAAGCAAAATCTTGATGGATGATCAGGCTCACGTTCTCTTGAATCGGGAATCGGAAAAAAACTTTGATTGAAGAACCACAGGAAACAACAACTTCTGAAGTAGAAATATTGTTTCCAATCTGTCATTTCTTTCCAAAAAATCATTTCTCCATCATCTTGTGTCAATCTGGAACAGTCCACAACAATCTTGCAATGTTTACAACATTAAACAAAGTCAGAAACACGAAGCTAGCTCGATACCGAAGAGTATTTTCGGTTCAAAACAGCGAGAAAATTGTATTTCGAGTTTCCATTACACAACCACTTTATAGTCAAGGCATTCTCGTCGTATTATATTTTCCAAACATCTTTCTTGTACCTTGTGGAAATTCCTTCGGGGTTGCTTTCTACCACCCCTCCCCTCTCTACAGTACAGAAATTGGGAAATAGCTGAATGCAGTGTTGCGACTAATATCTCGTTTTTCGAAAGTCATATTTTAGCAAAACCTATTTTGTCGATGTTTACTTGAGATGACAGCAATCAATGACTTTTCGTCGACTCTGACGCTACAACTGAATTCACCGTCTGTTTGCATCCCGATTTCACTTTCTTCTCCATCTTTTTCATTCATTCTTTCCTCTCTCAAACACTTTTTCACCTTTTTTCATCCCCCTTTCCACTCACACCCACACATAATACACTCATACTCACCCTGTTATGCCACCCTATCGACCCGAATTTTTCCAGTTAGCGTTACTGTACTGTTGCTGTCATACGGTTTGGAAAGAGTTTGATTGATTGGAAAGGCAACAGGGCTGTTTTTCAGGTGGCCTATATCTATTTCTTCGGTTTGTATGGACAATGCAGGCTGTGAATTGATTTGAGGTTTGTGTGTTTGGTGACTGCTGAGTCTGGAGTACTGTTTGATCTTCAGTCTGCTATCGCTGCCCCGGTCACGGGTTCGATTCCCGTTTCCGTAACATCCTTCCTAACATGTGGTTGAGGGTTAAGTGTAAGAGAGGGCCGACTGCGCCCTAACTTCGCCCTCTCAGGTTAAAAATAAAGGCAGTCATTCAATTCAATTCAATCCTTCACCTTTGTACCCACGCTCAAGTAGAATACCTGTGTGGGTATTAAACGAAGCAAAAAACTCTAACAAAATTATTATGACAGTTGGACAATTGTACATGGGTTCATTATGATTGGAAAGTCAATTTTATTGTAGTATCTGTTGTTTTATTTAGGTTTGGATAATATCTGGGCAGTTAATAGAATAGAATAGAGAATGGAATATATTGAAAATAAATTATTAAAAATAAAAATTACTACAGCTCTATCTCAATCAAGGGATAAAATATCACAATAATTGTAAAAAAACATTCTTAGCTTGTATTTGTTTATTCAGAAATTATGGAAGTACCTGATTGAAAGTCACAATAATAATTCATCTAGTTTCAATCAATCAATCAATCAATATTTTTATTGCCAAAAAGTAAATTATACAACAATAATACTGGTTAACAATACAAAGTAAAATTGGTATAACATTAGTTTGATTATATTTTGTTGTCAGCTATAGGCTATTGATAATGGAATTAATTTTTGTAAGCTTTTAATGTCAAGAATCGGTTTGATTCTTGCTTTTGAAGCATGGTTTGTTTTACGTCAAAAATAGTTATTTTCTCAAATAATTTGAAATAATAAAGTTCATTTACAATTTACAAGTCTACTGAATCCAAATCTAAACTACAATTTTTCATTCAGTATTAACATAATCAAATTTAAATTCTACAATAATAACGGTAAATCAATTATTGTTCTTCACTCAACCCTATACACACACAAAAGATAGCTCAAATTGCCAGTAACACAGATGCCAAACCAATCTTCAAACACTGCTTTTTTTAGGGAAAACGACCGATTTTTGCCCTAATTCAGTGACTATGGTATATCAACACAACACCCAGCGTATTTCAGGTCGTTCAATCATCAGATTGTCAATGGAAGAGCCTATATTTAAAATTGCATTCGTTCGTTAAGCGCCGTTCTTATCGCTGTTCTGATTGCCGAATAAAATTAACAATCAACTATGTAAATCGATGCCAAGCTCCGGTCAGTCTGACAACCCCTCCACTCATCCCCTCGCCAATTCCCCACCGCTCTTCCCCTCCATTCTACCCCTCTCCTCTGCCATCCCTTCTTCGCCCCCTCTCCCGGTAGTTCAAAAGCAATTTATCAACAAACAGTGGCGAGTTGGTGGATTGGAGCTACATGGTTACATGATGCCTCAATAGTCGCCCGCATTTGGCTCATCCTCAAATCTCTGTAATATACGCATTTATTTACATACCCTTAAATATTTTTATGAGGATGATGAAATTGATTCAATGTCCGGTATGTCCAATACTCTTTGTCGCCCTATCGGGTTTTCTTTTAAATTATACAACTGTTATTGCTCAAAGAATAACTCTTACTTGCTTCGGATACGTTTTATATATGTGAAGGAAACTCATTTGTGATTGGTTTACATATCACAATCATGCGTAAATAGCAAATAAGGTTGAATCATAGAGAAAGCATACGCTAAGGCGAAAAATTATTCAAGGCGATAATAATTATTATGATTTATCGCCAAGGCGTATGCTTTCTCTATGGTTGAATCCATCAGATATTCTTATAAATGAAATTTGTATCCAATTTTTTGCTGCAATACGTTTGAAAATAATAGGGCAATTGAATGTACTAGAAAAATTGAAAGCAAAACCCACTTGTCCAATTTTTGAAGTACAGTATACTGATACATGTATAAAGTATATTGAAGCTCAGCTGAGTTCACAATCACCTAGTTAGAAGCCAGTGGAATGGTCCAATGAAAACCGGTTCTGAGCTTCTGAGTATGAACTTACTAGTCTGCAACAGTCTTTTATCAAATGTCAACTGGTTCAGTGTTCAGGTGATAAGAGAGATGAATCATTGATCTCACATGGCCTCTGGTAGCTCAGTTGGTAGAGCGGTGGACTGTAGTGTGAACATTTATCAGACATCCATAGGTCGCTGGTTCAAATCCGGCCCGGAGGAGATTTTTTTTTATTTTGAGCTGATAATAATAATTGTTGAACTAATTCATTTTCTATTACTTTCCTTGCTCTTTCACAATAGGTAAGGTGCAAATTGCTTGCCAATTTTAAGATTTATTCCAACTCCCCTGATTCCAAAAAGTGTATTTCTTGTATAAACAGCCAAAGTTTTGAGTAATAGAAGTTTATAAAAACTTTTGATACTTTGGTTAAACCTGTTTGATAATGGTCTATATAATCAGTAATATTCTAATTTATCAATTGAAATTCAATCAATAAATTTATTAACATTAATAGATTTTAAATTCTGTATTTAAAAAATGTAATCTTTTTAATCAATTTGACTGTCGATTTTATTCTAATTTCAAAGAATCTATTTTATTAGTTTGTTAATATGAAGTTTGACTCTCAAATGATATTGGGATGTCTGACTATTGAACACCATTATTTACATCATAAATAGCCTTTATCATTTAGCAACAAAAAAAATGTGGTATCTCCAAATGATTTCCAAATATTCTACATGATTTCAAAGCTAGAATATTGAAAAGCAATTCATGATGAACTTAAGATAACCTTCAATATTACGAGACACGGTATTTCAAAATAACTAAATCGAGCTCTGAGAAGATGAGGTTTGTGGATACATGTTAGGCTATATTCCATTTTCCCCACATTCATATTATTTATCGTTGAATATAGCTGCCATGTAACTGCACCCTAGAGTGCATTTGTGGCTTGGTATTCCATATATCCGAATATATTTTATTCTCGGTAATAAAAATGCAAATCAAATCGCTTGGATACCATTAACAATAATTCATACGTGTATTGGCCAGAGTGAGATCACTAGGAATACATCTGTATGCGCCCTAAGAAGCTAGCAATACTCTGCATCATAACAGCTTAGGGAATCATAATTCAACAGATACAACTGTACATTATAGGAATGAAGACTATCAATACGAACTCCATATTTTCATGAAAAAGATCACAAGAAAGATCCTGTCTCTTGACTTCTGAATTCTTTTTACAAAATTACTTACTGTTCTACTTTACGTGCAGTTAATAGTGAATGTGATATTGTGGTAGTTATCCGTGGCGAAGCGTGGTATACTTAACCGGTCATCGCCGGGTATATGTCCTATAGGAAATATACCCGGCGATGGCCAGTCAAGTATACCACGCTTCGCCACGGGTTGTTACAACAGTAAGCTAAAACTAAAGTACAGTGCAGCAGAATTTATACTCGTTACCGAGCGCTGTGATTGGCAGTTGAATGGCCTATCAGGTGAACAACTGCCATTGGCCTAGATAAGCTCCTCCCACGATGGGCAGTTTCTACAAACATCACAGCAATGGCGGTTCAAACAACTCGAGTATAAATTCGTCTCGATTTTCAAAACCGTTTTCGAGCCGGCAAACACACATTTTCCGTCCTAGGTGCGAAATATACTATTGCACTAGCTCAAACTTTCACTGAACTTCAATGAGAAAGTACTAGCTGTTCTCATTATGTAAAACATACACATACTAAAAATTCTAATTAGAAGTGATAGAGTTTCCTGTCGTTATTGATAGCACTCGCTGTCCTATTACATCCTTAATTTATCGCTTTGAACAGGGCTTATGTAAGCCAGGATTACTGCCAAGCTAATTAAAATATTTCCTCTCTAATCTGTGCTGTTTGTATAGGACTTGTTCAATGTTTATAGCGAATGACAAACCCAATGCTACTCATAGGTTTCTCATAACACATAAATATATTTTGTATTTTCACAGCTGATACACATATATATTTTGTAAATTCAGAGCTAATACACATTATATATATATTGTGTGTTCAGAGCTTACCGTTTACAGCCATAAACATTCGTCTCTTTCCCACGTTTACCGGGTTAGACTAACATTGCAAGCCAATTCAGAAGGGATTTGATATTTTATTATTGTTGTATTATCGGCTCAGTGAACATCGAGTTTTTGACCGATGGCATTTTATACTAGTTCAATGTGAAAATATCGGAGTTTTACAAGAGCTTCGAGAAATGGTGTGGAACTGACATTGATGCTCAGTCTGATTCAGGCTAGGCGTACACCGGTTAGTCAAGACAAGACAAGATTAGTCACGTTTAGTCACAATACTTCACATAGTTGCTTATGAAGCAACACACCAATTAGTCATTGCATCGGTGTGTGCTGCTTCATAAGCAACTATGTGAATTGCTGTGACTAAACGTGACTAATCTTGTCTTGTCTTGACTAACCGGTGTACGCCTAGCCTTATTGTTGATTATTTTTATTTCCAACCAGTTATTCTACTACAGTCAATTATTTAAATTTCAAGAGATGTACTGTTTTCTAGAGTGCGTTTTAAAACTCATCAAGTCTCACAGGCATACATTAGTCTGCCAGGAAACCGTTTTCTGTTGAAAATTCAATAGATTGAGAGTAATCTATCCTCAAAATTTATTTGAAAAATGGGTGACAGTAATAATTACTTTTGACGTATTAAAAACTTTTTCTGAAATTGGGAGGCACTATAATAACTAGAAATAACAAAAATACCCTTTTCCTTAAGAAAAATTCTCAACGTTATCCCTATACTAATCGTTCATCGATCGGGATTCGAATAAATTATAAATCACAAACCTCACTAACTTAAACCTCGGTTTGGAATAATCGTTAAAAAGTGAAAGGAACTCGATCCGTTTTCTCCGGACTCGGTTGAGTGAAAAACACTCGGAAACAGTCGTCAATTGTAGCCGTGGCAGTGGTCTTTTCTCTTCATTCACTGTTCAACACGATCCGCTAGCCAATCATTCAATAAAGGAGAGCTGAATGAACTTAATGCTGCCGGGGATGGGTCTTCCAGATGAGAAAAAAAAGCCAGCAGCTTCCATTTAGGTCCGTACGTTTCTCTGTTATTGTTGTTCTTCTTCTTCTTCTTCTTCTTCTTCTTCTTCTTCTTCTTCTTCTTCTTCTTCTTCTTCTTCTTCTTCTTCTTCTTCTTCTTCTTCTTCTTCTTCTTCTTCTTCTTCTTCTTCTTCTTCTTCTTCTTCTTCTTCTTCTTCTTCTTCTTCTTCTTCTTCTTCTTCTTCTTCTTCTTCTTCTTCTTCTTCTTCTTCTTCTTCTTCTTCTTCTTCTTCTTCTTCTTCTTCTTCTTTCTTCTTCTTCTTCTTCTTCTTCTTCTTCTTCTTCTTCTTCTTCTTCTTCTTCTTCTTCTTCTTCTTCTTCTTCTTCTTCTTCTTCTTCTTCTTCTTCTTCTTCTTCTTCTTCTTCTTCTTCTTCTTCTTCTTCTTCTTCTTCTTCTTCTTCTTCTTCTTCTTCTTCTTCGTCTTCTTCGTCTTCTTCGTCTTCTTCTTCTTCTTCTTCTTCTTCTTCTTCTTCTTCTTCTTCTTCTTCTTCTTCTTCTTCTTCTTCTTCTTCTTCTTCTTCTTCTTCTTCTTCGCAATCCCCGGTCTACACAATCTAAGATTCCTTATTAAATCCTTGAGGATACTTTAGGGACGCCAATCCGCGTTTTGTTCCATTGTACGCTTCCTTTATCTGTTACTAAGACTTTTTAACTACCTACCGGGAAAAAGCATGAGAATGTCGAAAGAAAAGTTCCTGAGAAACCTTGTTCTCTCTCATTGATTTTCCCTCTAATTAGAACTGATGTCAGTTCACTTTCAGAAGAACCGTGTATTATTACGGGAAATTAAAATATTATTGCTACACAATCAAGATTGCTCAGGTTCTAATTGACAAAACATGTATTTTTCAATCAAAAGTGTAGTCTTGAAAGTCTAAAAAATTAGTTTTCCATCACTGACATAAATGAACAATTTTTCTGAACAAAACCTGACTGATTTCATTATTTATTGAGGTGTTATATTGTTTGAAACGCAAGTCAAACTTGATCAATGAAAGGACTGTTGTGATTTCAAGGAACATTATCAAAATTTTCATTAAACATTAGCCTACTATTGATATTTGTCTGGGCCATTCTCATCATCATTGACATAACAATAGGACAGTTTTAAGTAAAAGCTTTCATATTTTACGTCAAATGAGTGGTATTATAATGATAATCACATCATCATAATCATTCAACCAAACTTATGTGAATTTACAAAATCGAATCATGTTAAGAATGTAGTATTAGTGTAGCAATCATGATTTAGTAGTAACGCATTAGTAGTTCATGATATACCTTTTTTCCTAAGAAGCATGTCATCTTACTTGCAGAATGCAATAATTGAAATGTGTTGGAATTTGTCTCCTGTCCCATCTGTAATTTCAATTCTGTTCTCTCAAGTAGCCTGGATTTCTGTATTGTCTGGCGCGATTCCACTAATGGTGCCAGTTTTGTATTTCTAATGGTAAGGCAGAATCTCATGCTTGTAGAGTGCAATCACATGAATTTTTCATGAATATAAGCGTTGATAATCCATTCTGTTATTAGTCTTTGGTGTAAGGAATAATGGATTTTTGGTTTACAACTGTCTCACCCTAATGTGGGGAGTGAAGAGGTTTTCGGTTGTTTCCTGGTATGGTAAATAATTTTAAGGGACGAACTTTGCAACTTGGCCAATTTGTTACATAGCTGCAGTAATTTGTTACACACAATCTCACCCAATTTTATTTTTCATTTTCTCCCTTTCTTGTCATCTCGCTTTCTACCTCTACCTCTAGTCACATTTCTAACGGTTCCACTCACTCTTTCTCACATTCAACAAGTTCTCTTTCTCATACTCTATTCTCATTCATTTTCCAGTTCTTCTGCCATTTTTTGTCAACTTTCTTTCTCTATTTGCCTTCTTCCAAAACTTGTTATTCCACTTTCTTCTCTTTGAAACTTTGTTGTTCCTTTTTTTCATTTTTCTCTGTGTTTTCTAAAGTCATCACAATCCTTGCTCTTTCCCGACATTTCTATTAAAATCTATATCTCTACACTTTTCCTACAATAACATTCTTGATACTCTCTCTCTCTCTTTCTCTGTGTCACACACACTTACATATAGGTTTCTCCTTCTTTACTTTCCCATTTTTCTATCATATCCAAATTTTAGTCACAAAATAAAACTCTACTATTCAACTATTCTACTTTTTCGTCTATTCTCTTAATGATTGTTTTCTCATCCATTTTCCTTGACGTTCCTTCTCTTTCTCGATTTTCTTCTCTCTCTTCTCTCTTGTCCTTTCCCTCTTACCAGCTTTCTTTGTCTTTCGCTCCGTATCACTGTTGCTTTTTCTCCCTCTTACCAGCTTTCTCTTTCTTCATTCTCTCTTTGTTACACCATTTTCCCCACATCATGTTTCCCCTCTTTGTTCTTCATCCATCCCTCTGCCCTCTTCTCTCTCATGTTTCTCCTCTTTTTTCTCCATCCATCCCTCTCCCCTCTTCTCTCTCATCTCCTTCTCACTCGCACACTGGCGCTCAACAGGAGGATCAAATATTTGATCCAGACCAGACAGGCAAGTGCAACTTTTGTCGGCCTAGTAACGGCACTTCTCCCCCTCCTCCCCAACACCGTTGTTTGGGGGGGGGGTGAGGGTTTTGTGGGAGTAGGGTGGGGATGACGCGCAGTTAACACGCTTTGACGAGGCAAAAGTTAACTTGCTAATATCGTGCAGTAGTTAGCTGTTGGCTGTTGTACTGGTGGGGGCAATAAAGGGCCATTCCCTACCGCAAAACAGCATCACGTCACTGAAAATCAGATTCATACGAAGCTGTCGTCCAATCACAACATTGCACTGCAATTTTATTACTAACCGACCGACAATACACTCTTTGATATAATCACTGTTTAATACATAATGTTAAAATAGTTAACATAATGTAAAATGTAACACTCAAATCGTATATAAAGAAATGCAAGACTTTGAAGTATATATTAATTTTTTTTTTAATTATTGCACTGTATTTCTTATTCTCATGTATTTTCAATTTTTTAAACTGTTCTAAAATAAATGCGAATCTACTCTATTTTAATGTAAAATGTAAAAATTGGTTAATATTATGTAGAATGTATAGTGTAAAAATAGTTAGTTTAATGTAAAATGAATAATCTAAAAATAGTTTACACTAATCAACTACGATTACAATATTCTACGTACGTACCTTTTGTAGCTGTGTGGTAGACTGGACATTTCTGTTCAAAATTGACCACGTTAGAAAAATGAAGAAGTCATTCTATCCGAACTTGTTCAATTACCAACGTTTTGGTAATTACTTTCTCTCTCTTCATTTGTAAGGCATACGGCGCATGCTTGGCATGCGCGGAGAATTCGCCGCTAACTCAAGTTCCCATCTCCGTCCTCTGTCATTACTCTCATCTCTATTCAATCCACCTGCTCTCTTTAAACCCTTTTCAGGAGTATTCCATGTTTGTTCATTAGTACGAGTATTCGCTGTGCACATATTTCCAAACGTAAAGTGATTCAACAAAGAAATCGGATCTCAGTTTTGAATTAATCGAGTGAAAATCCAGTTCAAAAGCATATGGTTGATTTGAAGTCTCGCGCCCATAATGCAATTTGATAACCAATGGAAATGAACTCAGCTGTGGAGAAACAGTTGATTAAAAACTTGAATTGAAGATTATAATAATGTTTTAGAACATGCGATATGTTAATTTTATTATTCTAAATATAATTCCACAATCGATACCATGTTAATCTACCTCATTCATACGATTATCCGCCAGAGCGCAACACGGTAGATGCACACAGCGAATAGACACACTTTCGTTTCAGTAATTTTTCGTTATAAACAGCAAATCAAAGGCTTTTGAATCGTTCATTCGCTCACTAGAAGTTAAAAAATTAGCGTAAGTTTAGCAGACGGTAACCTAATCCTTCAGAACAGCCTGGGTATCGTTACTTATAAGAGGACTTCATCAGTAGAGTGAATAAACTTGTCTGCACTTTTGAGCTTGATTTCTGCTTCAAACTAGATTTCTGTTTCAAAGTTGAGCGCGCTGTATGATTATACCCATGACTGCAAACGTGACCATTAACTTTATCCTTGAGCTTAGAATTGATGTCACGTAGCTTCTTGAGTAATGTATCACATGATTATATATTATGTGTCATGTGTCATGATAATCATGACTGTGTTCATGATCCATCCTTACATGAGAGATTCATCCTAGTACATTATTTATTCTGAATAGTAAGGTAAAAGATATCATTTAAATATCATGATGATGACTCTTAATCTTGATATTCTTCCCTACTTGTAAGATTCTTCCTTTCTTTATTATTCATTTGAAAGAGTGGGAAAAACTTTGTGAATTATTTGTACGTTATGATCATGAGGTGTTCTAATTTATCATTTTATTGTTCATATGATTGAAAGCAACGTACAAAGCTTCATACTTCTTCGTAAGATTATTTAGTTTTGTGGAATATCGCGAGTTCAATCAATCAATTTTAGTGAAAATTAATATCATTGTTGGTACTTGCTAGAATTGGTTCGTCATAAATTCTTCGCTATTATGTGAGTTCTAGAAAATTTTTAATTCTCTGTATTTTCTATATAATTTGTGGTTGAACCATCACCATTGTTAAGTGTTTTTTCGTCTTCAGCTTTTATTAAACCCACACTATGATTGTAGAACCGAAACCACACAGTTTCATTTTATTATAAAACCTTTATGATTGAGACCTGCTTAATATCAAATGGTATGGCAACATTTTTTATTTTCTCTTCTTTTTTTATCGTATAGCAGTACTGAAAACCGCATGCATTCACTGAACCAACATTTCTGAATAATTGAGAATTATTTTTCAATAATTCAAGAATAAAAAATTCTGATAAAATCATAATTTTTCATGGAATACTAAACTGACATCTCGAAATTTAATTTTATTAGTTTATTTCATTAATATTGACAATACACATTTATGTCAATATAGAATAGGATGCTGTAAGCTGCACGCATAATTCAATGGAGTGATTTATTAATAACCAATATTATAGATTTTTGATGGATATTCAATCCCTCTTCTTCTTACAACTGCAAAGAAAACAACTATGTTCCTTTTCCACTTGGACAAACTCTTCTCAAACTAACTCCATCATCAATATACAGTATCACAATACAATGAGAGAGTTGATAACTTGCTTGGTAATGAATTTGCAAACCAGCAGTCAATAACCGCGTATTATGGAGAGACGGCATTCAATATTTTTCATAAGCGTTTGTCGAAGCCTTGTTTACAACTTGAGATGAATGGATATTCTGTTTACAATTCGCTTCTTGACTGGTCTGCAAACGACTGGAAATATACGATGCTGCCTCCTTCTGGTTAGTGAAGCTGATCTAAATAATGATTAATCTATTCCTAACAACCCACCAGTAGTGCTTAATTTATTTTTAATTAATCATTAGAATCCGATTAAGTGTTTGTTTTCCTTCATGTCTTTTACGCTGTTGGTTCGATCATTTTTCATGATTCCAAGATCAATCTTGTTTGGTTATATTTTGTTGGTAAGACTTTTAAACTGTACCTTGACTAAGAAACACTGATCATACTGATTAAAAAATATTCTTGATTATTAAGGGATTCGAAATCACTTTCAATGAATAATTTTTTTTGTGTAGCATTTCATGTTTCCTGAAAAATTAGTCAATATACCCTTGGATTTGTCATGTGTGAGGAAATTCACATGAAAATTTTGAACAAGGGAATTTTCAAAAGGTATTACTGTGCTATTATTAAGTGAGTAGCCTAAATAAGATATAAATCTGCGTTTACACCAGAAGTATTACTTTGTTATTATTGAGTGAGTAGCCTGGAATAAATTAAAAAATAAATAAATATAGCCTAATAATGAGAAACGTGAATTACTTGAATAATTTTACTTGAGAAGGTGAATTTCGTTTTTTAGAAAACCTTCTTCAACCCTCGACCTGTTGTTTATTAAAATTTTCCAATCTGTAATGATGAGATACACTACTTATTCATCGAATTTC
The DNA here is from genome assembly GCA_017141395.1 of Laodelphax striatellus. Classification (NCBI taxonomy): domain Eukaryota; kingdom Metazoa; phylum Arthropoda; class Insecta; order Hemiptera; family Delphacidae; genus Laodelphax; species Laodelphax striatellus. The sequence continues at coordinate 25,853,145 of CM029539.1, read as the reverse complement.
AACAGCAACTTTTATATTATTACTTTACATGACAAAGTCACCCCATTATTGCTTCCATTGAGTAAATTCACAAATTATAATTTTGGAAAATCCATTTTCAATCTACAAATTGCAGAGTGGACATTTAATAATTAGTATTTCAAAAGCATAATATGAATTTCGTTTCAATCCACAAATATTTTTCAGCAATCTAGGTCAAAGTTGGAGTTTCCTTACTCATTAGAATAGAAGGATATCTGTACTCGTACTGAGTAGTCTTGAAATGGAAACTAATAGGGGAAACTTGATAGCAATGCATGCTACATAATATATGAGCTTTGCATTGGCATTGAATGCTTTTGTCTCTCTGTGAGTGCGTTTATTGAAACAAGCATCTTTGCTTTGAAACAGATCCATTCTATTCACAATGCTGGCTTCCTTGGCTGTTAGTTCTATTCCACTAGTGGTTTCAATTGGCCTACGTTCTCCTATTCTGGTTTATGCTATTCACCTCTGCTGTATTTGTGAGTAAACTTGGAATCGGCTGCAGGCTGCAGTACCGGTACGAGCTGTACAGAATAATATAGTATTCAGTTGACGAATTCAAACACGATTTTGTTATGTCTTATTGGTTCACTTCTTCTTCCTGTGTAGTAGTGGAGGTGACATTGTGGTAGTTATCCATACTGAACCGCCATTGCAATGACGTTTGTAGAAACCGCCAATTGTGGGAGGAGCTTATATCTAGGCCAATGGCAGGCGTTCACCTTGATAGGCCGTTCAACTTCCAATCACAGCGCTCGGTCACGAGTATAAATTCTGCTGCACTGTATTTTAGTTTTACCAGAGATTGATAATGGTGTAACAGCCGAAACCGGCATCTCTTGTTTTATTGAATATGAGGTTTTGACAAGTTCAAGTCTTTTTATTCAGTACGGTTTACTTTTTGGCTGTCAGGGCTACTGACTGCTGAATAATGTTGAACGATATTCCATTTCTTATGAAGTTCCCACTACCTTTTAAGTTTACTTGTTTTCGTCCAGTTTTAATATCTAATATCTCTACTTATCCTAACCTAGCTGTCAATTTTAATGAGCCTCAGTATTACTACAATAATATTTTTTCACATAATTTGGATGTACTGAGAGGGATCGAAAATATGAGTTTGAGGGCTTCATGGAGAATTTTGTTCCTGGATCTATTAGATTCCTAATAATTTGAATTGAAGTGAAGAAGAAGAAGAAGAAGAAGAAGAAGAAGAAGAAGAAGAAGAAGAAGAAGAAGAAGAAGAAGAAGAAGAAGAAGAAGAAGAAGAAGAAGAAGAAGAAGAAGAAGAAGAAGAAGAAGAAGAAGAAGAAGAAGAAGAAGAAGAAGAAGAAGAAGAAGAAGAAGAAGAAGAAGAAGAAGAAGAAGAAGAAGAAGAAGAAGAAGAAGAAGAGGAGGAGGAGGAGGAGGAGGAGGAGAAGAAGAAGAAGAAGAAGAAGAAGAAGAAGAAGAAGAAGAAGAAGAAGAAGAAGAAGAAGAAGAAGAAGAAGAAGAAGAAGGAGAAGAAGAAAAAGAATAAGGAGAAGGAGATGGAAGAAGAAAAAGAGGAAAGAGATAAGAGAGAAATGGATGCAATAAATTCAGTTGAGCGTTGATTGAACACCGGCGGGAATGAATTGTGCATAATACAGGCGCGGCTTGTATGATGGACAGGCGGCGCTTAAATTCGGCAAGGGAAGTTGCTTGGGCTCCATCTCTATTACATGCCTGCCTCGGGCCACTTTGATGATATGTATATTTCATTCTCTTTGTGCACACATGAGAATAACACACATCCGTTGCGGTGCGCTGGTCGGATTGTGCATGCTGCTTGTTTTTACAGGCAAAGAGTGGGTGCATGGGAGAGAGAAAAACATGCTGAGAAAGTAAACTTATGTTATTCAGGGTAGGCTGTTTGTTGGTTATTGAATTAATCTTTTCTCTGTTCAAAAGTTTGTTTATTAGTTCATTAGTTAGTTTATTATTATGTTTTGACTGTTAGTCTGATGTTATTCAGGGTAGGCTATTTGTTGATTATTGAATACATCATAGTGTTGATATGTGTGGTTATACTCTATGATCTTATACTTGAATAGATGTAACTTCCTTATTGGAATACATTTTGTTTTGATACGAGGAATCCCCTATCTTATTGGTGATACGCCGATATGGAAGTTATGTCTATCCAAGTATAGTTTTCTTTTAGAATAGGCTATTAGAAAATAATATGAAACGCTAAATGATTATGGGTACTTTACTGAATAAATAAATAAATAAATCCGTGTTTGCATGTGCGAATTAATTAATGTGCAGGAGAGGATAACAACGCTGTTAGCTCTGAAAGTTATTCTTGTCAGGCTTTCTCTTTCAATAAAATAATCTCTCAATCATTAGAGTTACTGAAAAGCCAATTCCAACTGTGATTAGTAGGATTATTGGAATTGATTGGAGAATTCAGCTTCAATATTTATAATATTTTTATAGTTTATGAAATTGATGAGATTATTTTATTGTATTAGATTATCATATCGCATATTGCATTCTATCATACTAATATTATTGAATTACTTTCTATCAGCTTAATATATTGCGTGGAGAAGAGCAACAACTTCAAAGTCCCCAAGTAGAGAGGATCTAATCAGTTCTTCCAACCACAGATAAAGTAGTATGCATTACTGCAAAATTATTCATTTGTGCTACAACCTTCAACCTTTTTACATTCCAAATCACCTATTGTAATTGACAATTTTGGTTTAAGCTTGCAGAAAACAGGTATTGTAGATCATAAAGTATCTACTCAGTCCTCACTTACAACAGATAAAGTAGTAGGCTAATAGAAATAGAATCCTTCATCAGTGCTGTACAACTTCTGTACATTCCAAATAAGCTATGATTGTATTGAGGACTTTTCGGTTTGAAATTGGAGAGAACTAGTATTCCATATCTACTTGTAGCATCTACTCAGTTCTAACAACCACAGAGGGTAGAATTAGTAATAGAATCCTTCTTCAGTTGCATTCATGAGTGATATGCAACCTTTGTACTCTCCAAAATAGTTATTATCATATGCAATTTTCTCTATTCGAATAAGTATGCAGTTTTCAGTATTAAAGCTTGGAAGAATTAAGTATTGTGAGCCAATTTCCAGTGAGCTTGATAGCTTTCCGTGGCAGGCGAGAAAGAAGTGGTCGATTTCCCCGGCTGGACAGATAGTGGTCCATTACCTTCGCACTTAGCTCGCCTTCTCTCACCATAAATGACATATAGCTGCCATTGCAATAATCGTGGTTTGCCTCTTGCCTCCTGCCTCATGTCTCTTGCCTCTAGCTGTCGTTCTTTTCTCATGCCTTTTCTTCTTTCTTTGTCACCTTCCTCTTGCCTCTTCCTTAGCCTTTTGCCTCACGCCTCTTACCTCTTGTTCTTGTCTCATGGCTTTTCTTTATCCTTTGCCACCTTCCTCGTGCTTCTTGCCTCTTCCTCAGCCTCTTGCCTCTCGCCTCTTACTATCGTTCTCGTTTCATGCCTTTTCCTTCCCCTTTATCTACCTCGTCTTTCATCTTGCCTTTTTCTCAGCCTCTTGTGTCTTGCCTCTCACCTCCTGCCTCTAGCTTTCGTTCTTGTCTCGTGCCTTTATTCTTTCTTTATCACCTTCCTTATGCCTCCTGCCTCTTCCTGTGCCTCTTTCCTCTTCTTCTGCCTCTTGCTCGATCTCTTTTCTCTTGTTCTCGTTCTTAGTCCTATATGTCCCTTTGCCTCGTTCCTTTGTTTCTTACCTCTTCCTAAGCCTCTTGTTTCTTTCTCTGCCTCTTGCCTCTTCCTCTGCCTCCTACCTCTCGCAATCCTTCTTGTTCTTACCTCTTGCCTTTTGACTCTCACTCTGTCGCATGCCTCATCCACCGCTTCCAAAAATTGCCTTCAAACAGCAGCAGAAATCAATACTATTATCATTATCTCCACTGCTTGTCGCCAATAAATACTGTTCCCTGACAGAACCTAATATTTCCTAGCCTGCAAATCCAGGTGTGCCATCTCCATCTTAAACTCATTGCAAACCTTCGCATCTCTTGCTCTTTCTCTCTCACCTGAACAAACATTTCTTATGTTTGCTCTCTCTTTCTCCGATATCATATTCGCATTAGTTATTTGCGGTCCGGAGTCTGCTCTTGTCGCTCCCAGATGTTGGGAGAACAAGGTTTGGCCTGGATGAATATCGTGCAGTAGAAGTTCCGTCACCAACGAACTGATTCGTACTGGAAGAATGTTGTTTTGTATCTATGTAATTCTAATTCATACTCATTTATTTAATCATAAATACAATATCGAATAATGTAATCTTTTTTATGCATAGCATATGGTTAAGAAGTACAGTGTAATCAACTCATGTTCCTGTTTTATTACGTTTTTGCTTATAATGGTTATGCTTAACCTGGTTATGATGAATATGACGTATTCTTATTTAATACTGAGGGTAAGGAATGATTATCTGTTGCTGATAATTCACTATAAACATGGAATATGATGTATTCTTATTTGAAAATGAGGTTATGGAATAAATATAAGTTGCTAAGAATTCACTATCAGCATGGAAATATCACTTTCATAAAGAATCACATGCAGACACAGTAGATGCATTTCAAGGTCAATTCACTACTGTTCTACAATTAGATTTTTTCATGTTATTGAATTAATAATATTGTATTGCATTATTCGAACGTGGTGTTAAGGTTAAGCGGTAGAGAAAGCTGTCTTAACTCAGCCTAATAGAAGATTTGATTTCATTTCAATTAAATTTAAACATTATTGCATCAGTAGTAATATTATCATCTTGGAATTCATTCACATGTACTACAGTTCAGATGAAGCTCTGACCAAAGATCAATAACGCATGCTGGAATTTTTTTCTGTGAAGATATCAATGGTAATTGGATAGGTTCTCATTCTCTCCAACAAATCCTTTCTAGTTAGGTTCAGTTATCAAACCTCAACATGGAACTTGATAAGCTGAGGTCGAATGTTGGCTTTGGAAGTTACCGCAGCTCGACCAAATGAAGTACGTTTCCACCAGACTTTTCTCGGGGCATTTTCCGAATTTCCCGGCTTCGTAATCCTTGAGTTTTTCATGTCCGTAGTTTTCTGTGCGATGCTCCACTTTCGTGTATTACACATGGCAAGCTTTGCAGGCGAAATTCGCTCGGAATGCTGTACGGGATCTGAAATAAGAACTTCTGTGCCGTTACTGTATGTGTCTATATGCGGAGATTTGTCGGCAGCTATACATGGCAACTCATTGTCAACTTTGATTAAAAACTTTGTTTCAATGGGACTAAAAGTTGATGCTTTCAACGTGGAAGTATGTAGTTGTTAGTGTTTCTCAAAGCAACCACACATTTCTGCATTATTAGTCTTTGGTGGGCTACTGTATCAACTTATCTCATTGATTTTTTTGTGGAATAAGCCCCTGCGCCCACTAAGCAACTGCTATCTGATTTCAGTCAGCAACCCAGCGTTGCCAGTGACTATGGATGATAGGTTAGATTACCCGATTACCCGAAAAACAGCCAAATGTCATCTGGCAACATTGGGTTGCTGACTGAAATCAGATAGCGAAGTGGGCGCAGGGGCTTAGATTACGAAAATATGACTTGAGGTCTTGAGATGATTTGTCTTTGATATTTTGCTCTGAAGCTGAATATGTCGAACCTGTCAGTGTGCATTGCCCTATTTGTTTGTATAGAGTTGATGATCATATGATTCACTGCCTACAGTAGCCTAAAGTCTACTGGATCGTGAAATCTAGCCATTAAATACAAAAGAGTACAATAGGGTTCTTCATTGGTTTTCAACAAGAATGGAAATAAAGATTGAGAATTTCATGGTGGTATATTATGTACTAGAACAAGTAACATATTTTCATGAAAATTATCATTTACAGGATGCATTAAATGATTCAAACATACTTCATTTAAAAGGAACACCAAGCTAGCTAAGTTCCATGATTCACTGTACAAAAAGCGTAAACTAACTTCATACACAAATTTTCCCGTTCCAAATGTTCGAGAATGATTTCTTACTGTTAACAGAGTGATATTTGCAACAGGTGCTGTAAAGCACAGTAACTGAGTTGCTCAGCTCACTTTACTAAAGAAAAATGTCCGACTGTTGGCTCGCATTTATATTCAGCTTTATTACGTCTGTCCAGCAGCCCAAGATTGATGATCGCCTTCATCTTGTTTTTCCAGTCAAATTCTTCTCTTTTCGCCAGACCGGCGAGATTTTCTCTAAACATTTATTTTTTTTTCTGTTTGTCGTTGTTCTTCTCATCTTGCACTCGGCTCGCCACATAACACTCTCAACGCTCTTGTCTCATGATTAAAACCCGCGAAAATGTAATAAAAAGCGGATGATGAACGTTGCCGTGGATTGCTTGAATCAGTTGAAGAGACAGAACAAAAACATTCATCAAGTGTTGTGTAATTCATCATTTCGTATGCAAAGAGTGGATTAATATGCGTTGTTCGCTTCTGGATGGCAATCAATTTTAAGTGGTGAGATTTTTCAAATTAGTGTGGTATGTTTCAAATTAGTTACTGGATACTTTCATTTCAGATTCCAGGATATGTTATCAACCTTTTAAATGAGTGTGTTGTGTTTCAAATTAGTTACTGTTGACTTGCATTTCGAATTCTTGTTATCTAGATTAATGTTATCAACCAAATATCACGAAAATTCACGAGATATTCATTGATTCATCATTGTTGTTAATTGTTCAGAAACATCTGTAAAAGACATCTTCAAATTTCGATTTTAAATCTTAATACAGATACTAACAATAATCTTTGATATGAGTCTTAATAAAAAGGAACTATTCCAAATAATTGCTTAAGAGTTTGATGATTAGTGTAGATCCTAGTTGCTGATCGACTACATTATTGTCAATTGAGCAAATTAAATGCCAGGTAGGTATAAAATTTCTAAAATGGTGGATATTACATTTTATTAGTAGGCTATCAAATTTGAAATTGGGCTTAGTTGTGATTGGTATAGATTAGCCTATAATTATTCCTGATTAGCTAAATTGAAAAAAAAATGTAATGACAAAACGATATTACGCAAAAAAGCGAATATTTTATGAATTGAAAAGCTATCGAATTACAAATTTAGATTTTCAATAAGATATTGATTTGCAATTCGTATGTCCTGTATCTAATTATTTGTAAGATTTCAAGTAAACTAAACTGAGCACAATAAGGCAGTCATGAAGATGAATCCAATGAACCAATTTGGTCAACAGTTAACAACGCGGCTGGTTCTGAATCTGGCCAGGAGGTCTGGTTTGAATTACGCCACTTTCTATGCTCCACCTTCTCTCACCTGATTGGTCAACAATAATTAGCAACGCAGCTGGTTCTGAATCTGGCCAGTAGATTACAGCAGCTGCTGGGTCAAGAACAAGTTACTAAGCTACTCCCACTGACATTGCAGCAAGCTCCGCCTACTCTCTCTCCTGATTGGTCGACAGCTTGCAACGTGTAGTTAACTCTGGAACTGGCCAGTAGATTACAGTAGCTGCTGGGTCATGTCCTTTTTCGTTTAGAATGAGGTGCTAATTCTTAATCGATATTTGATATGGCTTGTTCTACTTCCTTCAATAAACAACGTTATCACGTTGTTTATTGGATTTTGATCAAATGAATGAATACGGTATGAATAATAATCACATTCCACAAACTTTTCCATTTTCTATTTAAACTGAAAAACTATACCCACCAACTCCGTTTTGAATTGCGCGAGTTTATAATGGTTAATTCGCCTCAAATTCTGATAATTTTAATACTGTACTGGGTGATACTGGTCTTTGTATCCCGAGTGCGTTGTAGCCTATGTCTGTGCAGGAATGGGTGCGTGCAGTCAAACTTGTAATCAGGCCTGATAAGTAGGCTTAGCGTTTGATTATGTTGATGGTGGCAGGGCAAGCAACCAATAGGAACATGTAGGTACTCCAGAGTTGGTGGAAAAGTTGAGGCATGAGGGGCAATATGAAGGCAGGCCACTTCAAACAATGGAGACTTTGAACCAGATGAAGCATGGTGTGCTCGAAGGAGTAATAACATCGAGCCTCCTCTCAACAGTCAAGTTTGGATTAAAGAATTAGACGAGAGGGAGGTTAATCTAGAGATCGGGGAAAAATTATTGTGAGCGCCCCAATCCCTGAGTAAAGCTAGGTAGGGATTAGGAGAAAAAAGATTACAGTCGGAGAGAGTTTTGTATTTGTTTAACGAAGAAAAATGTAATGAGAGTTGGCGTTGGAATGAATCGCTGATGATTAGAAGAAGGGGGAAAGGTTGTGGAATTTCCTGTTGTGAGAGGTTACGCCTGTAGTCCCATTTTGGAAGATTAAAGGAGGTTGTTCGCAGATTAACGGTCATTCTTTCATCCAACTGTTGATTGTTATGAACTGTGGCATGAATAAATTGTTGGGCACCTTTTTCAACCGTTTATTCTTTTGCTGAAGGTTGGGTTGCTGCAATGAGGGTAGCTTGAATGATTGATTCCTTTTTTTCTCTTCAGTATTGTTTTGAATTGTTAGTAATTTTCGAATCTAGATCATAAAATAGTTCCACAGACAGGAAATAATAGACAGTATATTAGACTTACAGTCCGTGGCGAAGCGTGGTATACTTATTTGGTCATCGCCGGGTATATTTCCTATAGGAAATCCGTCCTATAGGAAATATACCCGGCGATGACCAAATAAGTATACCACGCTTCGCCACTACTTACAGTATATTAAGACTGTGGTAATAGTAAAGGTGAAGTTGGGAATGGAAATAATGAAAGGAAACCTCAACTTGTTTGAATCTTTTATGAACTATTGAATTGTGAGAGATTATTTTTATTCCAGTTTTATCAGACTTGTTGATTGTTTATAATAATTATTATATTTAGTGGCGAAGCGTGGTATACTTATTTGGTCATCGCCGGGTATATTTCTTTCTATTTTTTCTGTCCTATAGGGAATATACCCGGCGATGACCGAATAAGTATACCACGCTTCGCCACGGATTATATTGCTAATATAAGTTGAAACTTTCATTGAAGCTTTTAGTAACTGATGATAGAACTGAAGATTCGGGATAACCTTTCTTTGAAATGTCTGCTATGACAAAGAGGTCTGAAACGGCCTTGAAAAATGTAAACTTCCATTTTAGAGAAAATAAGTTTTTTTTGCTGTAGTGATGCCTACATTGGTAGCCTACTATTAGAATTTGTTTTCGAAAATAATGTTCAATATCAACAAGCAATTAATTTCAATTTTGTACACTGAACAATGTCGGGTCCTTGGTTACTCAGTTGTATCGGTTTATTTGCTTCGGAACTGGCACTTCATCTGCAGTAGAAAACCGCCTTCCACAAATCAATATTCCCAATGCTCCCGTCTTCTCTCATTGTCAGTAAACTATCATTGATGTGTCATATAGGGAAGGCCTAATAGTTGAATTATGTAACGCATATATTCTGCTGAGGTGTCACGTGTGCGTTGTCAAGTCGTCATGTGTTCGACGCATGGACCTGTCACCGTGGCTAGCAGTGATTTGATTGGTCCAAGTGACCACATTGTCTACTGCGTGACGAAAAGCACTGCCTTATCGTATGGAAATGGAATTATCCCACCGATCAATGAATGTGTTTCCAAATGTGGGCACTCAATCATATTGACTAGTTCAGTTAAAGTATTGTACAGTTTTCCTGTGCAACTGTATACATAGTGATTAGAATATCGGGACATAACTTACCTTGATTCCTGTATAAGAAGAAGAAGAAGAAGAAGAAGAAGAAGAAGAAGAAGAAGAAGAAGAAGAAGAAGAAGAAGAAGAAGAAGAAGAAGAAGAAGAAGAAGAAGAAGAAGAAGAAGAAGAAGAAGGAGAAGGAGAGAAGAAGAAGAAGAAGAAGAAGAAAGAAGAAGAAGAAGAAGAAGAAGGAAGAGGAGAGGAAGAAGAGGAAGAGGAGAGGAGAAGAAGAAGAAGAGAGAAGAGGAAGAGAAGAAGAAGAAGAAGGAAGAAGAGGAAGAGAAGAAGAAGAAGAAGAAGAAGAAGAAGAAGAAGAAGAAGAAGAAGAAGAGAAAGAAGAAGAAGAAGAAGAAGAAGAAGAAGAAGAAGAAGAAAGAAGAAGAAGAAGAAGAAGAAGAAGAGGAAGAAGAAGAAGAAGAAGAAGAGGAAAGGAAGGAAGAAGAAGAAGAGAAGAAGAAGAAGGAAGAAGAAGAAGAAGAAGAAAGAAGGAGAAGAGGAGAAGAAGAAGAGGAAGAAGAAGAAGAAGAAGAAGAAGAAGAGGAGAAGAAGAAGAAGAAGAGAGGAAGAAGAGGAAGAGGAAGAAGAAGAAGAAAGAAGGAAGAAGAAGAAGAAGAAGAAGAAGAAGAAGAAGAAGAAGAAGAAGAAGAAGAAGAAGAAGGCGTGCTTTTCATCACGCAATAGACAATGTGGTCACTTGGACCAATCAAATCACTCCTAGTCAGGAAGGTTCCTACACGAGCCCTAGGTTTTTTCTAATCTAATCGTTATCTAATAAGATAAGATTATGATCAGATCACTTTATTCTTGGAGATAACAGGAATATTACTGCTTTGATTCTAGATTATAATAGATTGTTGTAAAGCAGCAAGTAAAAAGCAACAAGTAACAAGCTACAAGCAACAGCAGTATGGGAGCGATTGGTCTCGTGTTTGTGCCTGTGGCTAATCACAAGATTAGATAAGAGACTTGCACCTGTTACTCCCATTGTAAGGGTGACCACTTGAGGTTAAGGTATTTTTCCGCTGAACGTCATCCATTCATGAGAATCAAAATCGTTCCGGTGGCTCGGAACCCACCTAAGCTGTAGGTTCACTCATCTCTCATCATCATCCTTCCCATTACCCACAAAAAATCTGAAAGTTTATGTGGGTATCACCACAGAAAAGAAACAAGTGAAAAGTAACATATTTTTATGAATTATTGGACTATCTATCATGTCAAATCCTTGGTTATTCCGTTGTATTAGTTTATTATTGAAAGGAATTGGCTAGCTAACGACCTAACGTTCAACCAAAATAAACAACATTTAGTGAGACAACCACAAGTGCACATGTAACGTGCACCATTTCATAATGGTGAAATGGATGACAGCTCCATTGCTCTGTTATTGTTTGCAGTGAATTGCGGAGGACAGTGTTGTTGCTAATGTTTGGCTAGATAGAAGTGAAAGTGTACAGGAAGCTGCTGCCAACTTTCAACCAGATAAGGAGTGTGTGTGTGTCTTGTTTTTCGACGTTCCCTAAAGCATGCATCATTGAAGCTTCTAAACAATGTTTCCCACATTCCGATTCATATTTTCCATCAAAATTTTAGGAATGAAACTCTAGGCAGAGAAACTATTCATGGTTTCAAATAAGATTACTTAAAAATTGCTTGAATATTGATTGTACATTGCTTTTAAGAAGCAATACATGAGAATCGATCATTAATATAAATTCAGCAGTACCATGTATAATCATGTTTAGGTATAAAAATGATTACAAACAAACATTACAAGGTATAATCTTGTTCGGAAGAAATAAATAACAATCAATTGGACAATAGACCATTATTTTATTTATTACACTATTCCTTGGAACCAATTTTCTAAATAACATAATTCTGGTTTTTTTTCTAGGTGAGTCAGAGCATGATAATTTCTTTGGAAGCAAACAACGATCGCGAATGTATGCACAGTGAGTAAATTGATCACACATTTTTCTTCTTCAATAAGTTTTCAATTGTAATGATATTCGCTCACCACCAACAGAGATGATTCAGAGATAACTCCTTTCTTTTTCTGTGCCAACCTAAGTTGAATTATAGTGAGACTTAACAAACCCATTTGAAGACGACTCTCAATAATTTGACAACCGTTGGTTAATTTGAATCTCTGGATAATTAGAATTTCTTCTGTGATTAATATCAATGGAAAAATCTATAACTTGAAAAATAACAATATGATCAAGTCCGCTTAGTAATTTGAACTTTGAGGAATGCTGAAGAGTTTAGAAGGTAGTAGCGAAGCAGTGGCAAAGCGTGGTATGCTTATTTGGTCATCGCCGGGTATATTTTCTATAGGATGACCAAATACGAGGACCAAATAAGCATACCACGCTTCGCCACGGTTAGAAGGAGAACTTCTATTCTTTTACCTCTATACTTTCACTTTTATTCTTTTACTTCTATTCTTTTACCTCAATTCTTTCTCTTCTATTCTTTTACTTCTATCCTTTCACTTCTATACTTTCACTTCTATTCTTTTACTTCTATTCTTCTACCCAAATTCTTTCTCTTTTATTCTTTTACCTCAATTCTTTCTCTTCTATTCTTTCACTTCTATTCTTTCTCTTCTATCCTTTCACTTCTATTCTTTTACTTCTATTCTTTCACTACTATTATCTCTTGGAACGCTATCTGGATCATTAACTCTCTGAAAGTAGAATGAACCAATTCAATGATTACAATCCATGAACACGAAAACCTTGTAGAAAGAAAAGTTCTTCTGAGTAGGATATATTCATACTCATTGTGCAATACTGTAGAAAGCTTAAAGTGTTTACACAAATCTCCCTACTTGCATATTTCTGATGAAAACACAAGATTGCATCAGCATCTGTTTAGCTGTGCTTGCGACAGCCGCAAACCAATAAAGGGCGGTTAGATATTGGCGACGGCCCACTTTGACGCAGTAATTGGCAAGCAGCCACTGATTGAACAACAAAGGTTTAAGCGGTGGCGACAAGTTGGGCCGCTTGTTGCAGAATTGGCCTTCTTCTTGCCAAGCTAGCTTTCAGATGGCGGGGAGGAGAGGGGTCATGCAACAAGTGGATGTATCGACTCTGACTCTGACTACTTTGAGGGGTGGCTACCCCGTACCCACTATTTCCCCCCCCCTGGAGTTTTCCCCGTTTCCTCGCCACCAATGTCACCGCATCTATGCCTTGTGGGAAATCTAACTTATCTTACAGAATTTCGTTTGTGGGTTCGTCTTCTCGTGTAGGCTAGCCTTGACTTGCCTGGTAAAAACTGAATTGTGTTGTGCTGTATGTATGATTGAAAGATAGTTGTCATTTTTATTATGGTATTTCTAGCGATTATAATGTGAAAAAATTGAAATACAAAAGTTTGCATTGTAGACTACTAATCCTGGTTAAAAATTGATTTTCCTTGCTGCAACCAACATAAGTGATTGTCTATAACTTATACAGTGAGTCTGTCTGTTTAGAAGTAGAGTTCTTGGAAACCATATTAAACCATATTGTCACCACATACTTGAACAAATAGTCTTTCTATTCAAATGATATTATTGAACCGAGAGTAGCCTTATCTTATTTGCTGGGGATGGTTCCCAAATGAGTACTAGACTTGTGCCTTGTACATGGGTAATGGGGAAGATAATGATGAAAGGTTAAAAGACGTACAAAACATAATTATTCAACTCGTCACTTATTTCATCTTATTATTTTCTTATCTTTATCATCTTCTTATTGTTTACCACGCGCCAACAACTAGGCTAACTACTTCTCAAGTAGGATTGTATAGGACTCATCCCAAATTCGTTGTATCCAAAAATTTTGTCTTGTTACAATTATTTAGTCATTTGATGCATAAGCAATTCACAATTTGAGCATTCACTTGAATACTGAATCATCGACACACTGAGTAAATTCTATTTGCGCAGGCATTAATAAAATGAATCTATTCTGGCATCTCAAAGGTCTGAGAACCGTTCTATATCATTATTCTGTCACGGAAAAATATATCGATTCACAAAACTAATCTTTACTAATGCAAAACCATCAGACAAATGGGTGCGATCATTATTATTTCCATCACAGCTAGTCATAAAGTCGTGATTTGACATATTTTTATTGCTGAAATTATTTAGAATGGTGTGTAAACAACTTCTGAGTCGATTTTCCGGTGCATTATCACAGTGATAAATCTATTGTTGTTTTTATGTATTATTTTTCCCTGTAATCGATTCCATAATAACGATATAGACGCACGTATTACATTATGTAAGTCTATATGATAAACTCATATAATTTAAGTTTAAGTATTATTTAAGTCGAATATGGAAAATTATTTTTACCATAGGATCATCCGCAATGGAAGCCCGTTCCATTAGTTTTACAATGAGTATTATTCATTGTTTTCCAATGATATAGTAGGCCTACTGTATGTCAAATAATATGTTGATATAATAGTATTAAACATACAGTAGTTCTGCACTATTCCAAAAAGTTGCTGCAGTATACCATACAATAAATTAAAACTCATCCAACCCTTCTCAATTCCTCAGAAACGTTTATGGAATTAAAATTGAAACAGATAAACAGAATTAATTATTTGATTTTCCAATACAGTATCTACAAATTTTTAATATCATCTGCAGTTTCATCTCAACATTTTTCTTTCCAGCTTTATTGTACGCCTAATACTGTGTAGGGTATATTATTTGAATTTTTTGTAATAATTTTTGGGACCAACTTGCTAAGGATATATTTCTTACTGTGACAGTAAGACAGTGAGATGATTTGAATTTTCATTTGCAATTAATTATAATCCTAATATTTACTCCTTTGAAATTGAAAGTCAGAATGCAATGAGTTATGAGAAGAGTATTTGAATAAACTGACTGAGTCACAAGATAATATTAGTGAGGACTCATTTAAAATGAGGTTACTAACAGATTGAGAATAGTTTAACAAACTAATCAATTCAAAAAATAGTTATCATTTTCTTTCAAGCTTACTCTGACGGAATATACCTATTTTCCACACAATAACTATTTCTTATCACAATTTTCCAATATAGTTTTTTCCTTTGCTCACCTCACTAAACTCCAATCTTCTCTCAATATCTTCCATCTGTGGAAAGAGTTGAAAGTTATTTAGTTTGTTCTTTTCACTATTTTTCGCGTCCACGATTATTCGTTTTCTTTGGCTGTCAATCTTCTTCTGTCACCGCTGTCCAATAACGTGCAATTTCTCAGGTCATTAATTTCTGCGGCAGCACTCTTTTCTTCAAGTTTTTTATTCTCGCCAAAGTCTCTCTCCATTTCTTCCGCTATCTGCCTTCATATTTTGTTCTCATTTTTTGTCGAAGAACTGACCTTACTTCTGTGGATTCGGTAAAGTTAAATGAGACAAGACAGTAACCTTCAATTAAACTCACGGGACTTTATTCACATAGTTGCTTTACACGCACACACCGATTAGTCATTGCATCGGTGTGCTGCTCAAAAGCAACTTGAATTAATAAAACATGATTGAACGTGACTAATCTTTTAATGCTTGTCTTGACTCAAACTTCGGTGTATCAAGACGAAGAATTCTACTGAAATATAATCCATTCAAATGCATTTAATTATACTATGTTGGGAGGCAGTTTGAATCGAATGAAGCTTTGTGATTGGCCAATAGTCAAGTTCCCATTAATAAAATCATTTTTTTTTAATCGTAATTTTGTAAATTATTATTATTTTTTTTTATTAATTTTATCTATATTATTTATTTCAATCATTAAAGCAGCTTCTTAGTAATTTTCTTAAATTAAAGTGAATAAATTATTCAATTATATTTCTATTTTGTATCAATTTAGAGCTTAGAATCTAGAATTCAGCAGCAGTGTTATAATAATTAGTCGATTGTGTAGCAGTGTAGGAACTATAAATCTTCTCCGCAATAATTTTGAAACTTGAGTCTTATGGAGAGCCAGAATGAGCTTGAGTCAAAACTTCAAGTCACAAATTACTACTATAATGAGATTATCCTGAAATGAGATCCCAGCCGTTACTGGGCACATAAGTTCCATTTTCCGTTGGGTTTTTTCTTGTAGAATTTATTCTGCTGCACGTCCTTCTTGTACTCACATTTAAAACAGAAGCGCAGAGTTTTCAAATCTCTTTATAACGACCGGACTGAAGAAATATAAACTTTTGTTTTACGATTCGCAGAAGTTCTGATCGCTTTTTTATCTTCACTCGACCCTATAGCGCGTCGTTTTAGCCTGTGATCAAGTTGGAAGTTTTTCCTTGTAGCGGGTTTTTTGTCTTGCCGGCACAATAATTTCAAAGGTGAAATTAGGGGATTGAGGTCCTACCTATTCATGGGGTTTTCCCCAACGCTTTAATCATTCAGTAACATTTCTCTACCAGACCTTTTAAGCTTCATCAATATTATAATGAATATTTATAATCTATATCACATCGGAAAATATTATTGTCCTCATATAGAGGAGGAATTGGGAGATAATCTACATCAGAATTTGAATAAGAATATATAATTACATCTACATCAACAGTTGAGAACCAATGATTCAAGGACGTCAAAGGCCCTTCATGTTGAGTTGCATTGCATATTGACATGGTAGTGTACCAAAAACACATTTTGAGGTTAGAATACCTATTTTTCGCATGTAACCTATTTTTAAATTTAACCCCCACTGTTTTAAATCAATAAGCTTCTCACTTGATCTATGAAGATATTATATTCCAAATTTCGAAAGGTTACAATCTACCGTTCGCTAGGTATAGCAGGAGCCTTTTAAATTGTCATAAAACAGCTGATTGATGTACGCTCGTTTACTAACGTTAAATCAGCTGTTTTCTGACAAGTTAAAAGGATCCTGCTATATAATAGACGGGCTGACATGATTATGATCGCAATAAGGTGAAGTCCTAAGGTTTGAAGGCTATCATTTAAAAATTATTGATCAAGTTGATAATGTTGCATTCACATTCACACGTTGCCAGTCAACTATTTTCAGTATTAATTCCTGAAATTTCAGGTATGAGAGCGCTTTTTCTTCTCAAAAATAGTATTGTAAGTGACAAAGCAAAATAATGCTATTTTAAAAGGCATTCAATGACTTATTCATGAATTTGTATAAACTTAAATAAGTCGTCTTGTCAGTATAATAAAAATAAGCTTGTTCTCAATAATCTTTTCTGGCCTAGATCTATGCTATGACTAATAAAATCCTGAGTCCAGTATAGACTAACTAAAGGCTTTCTGAGCCATTTTTTGGGCCTTATCTATTTCATAGTAATTTCTTAGAAATACTGGTTCCTTGCTCTTTTAGTGTAGGATGCAGATCAGACCAATTAATAAGCTAAATCCTGCTTTGTGACAACCTTTTCAACTGAGTGAAGTAATTAAATGGAATTCCATTGGAAATTAGAAATTTCACAGTAACTTGTGAAATGATGTTCCTGAACAATTTCATAACTTGTGGAAAGGAGTGGGTAGGTTGAGTTTCTTGATAGGGAAATTCTTCGTCGTTATTGGATGTGATTTGAATTGTCTTTAGCTTGACTTCTAGCTCGTTCAGCCAATATCCAATAGAAGTAGTCTTTCTATAAATGCTGTAGTCGAGTAGGGTGTTCATAGTATAAATAACAATCTATGGATCTTATCACTCAAATGAACCCTATAATAATATCAGCTTGAAAAATATATAGCAACATTACTTAAAGACCTACCGTATTTCAAACTAGAGCCGTAATAATGGTCATTTATCTCTTAAATAAATTACTCAAACTCAATTTTTAAAATCAGATTATTGATAAAATCATTCAAATTATCTGTTAATCAAGAATAATGTTGATTCTAATGGATTCAATACACACCAATTTACAGTTGGTGTAGAGTTTGCAAATAAAATCCAGTCAAGTACTTTTTATTTTTCACGAATCTGTAGCTTTTTAGCACAATATTTTTGGAAATTATACATCACTATAATTGCATGTATCTATATTGTTCATCTACCCGGCTTCGAAACAGCCCTCAATTAATAATAATATTTGTTGAATTTGAGTCATGTTTGTTTGTGAAGGGTAAATGCAGTATTACAGCAAAGAACAAAATCCTTCAAGAGATTAATCCTCATGCAGTGTTGATTTCTCGGATTTGAATAATGTTGCGTCAGATATTTTGCTTGTTACCAAGTTGAAGAGTTATTCAGATTATTTAAATTATGTAGTCATTCATTTACAGAATAATGATGATTGCTATGCTACAGAATTAGTTTTCCAAATCCCTAATCATTACCATGAGTCCCATCAGGATTGGCTACAAAAATGATGTAATTGCCAAGATTGATTAAGTAGATAATTTCCTATACACAGAGCTGTTTCTAAGATAGTAAAATGTGTAGATAGATAAATGACTTTATTTTTTCTCACTTTTTACATTACAAAAGTGAAGTGCTGTGGGCGAAGTTGAGGCATAACCCACCTCTCCCACTTAACACACACTTGTGTTTGAGATTGATATCACACATGAGCTTCAAAATTAATTTTGGATGTGTCTGATTTCCAAGATGAAAAAAGTTCACTAAATTAACTCAAAATGAATGTGAAACGGGATGAACAACAAATCATTTGAGACCGGATAATAACTGTACGAGAAGCTAATTTATTTTTCATTTATCCGGGGGATTTAGTGTTGAAATATGATACCGCTCAATAACATGGAGAGTGGATGTGTCGAGTGATAAGTTTCGAGCCAACAAATGGAAATTGGAGATAAACGGCAATTAATTCTCGGATTTAATCTGTCGAACGATGGGTCTCACTTGTCATTCGCGGTGTAAATTTAGTCAGTCGTGCTCGAAGAGAAAAAGTGGGATTCTGTTTTAATTTTCGCGCGCTCGGACCGGATCAAGAGTTTTCTATCAGCTGACGACTGTAAGCTGGACAATCAGCGCGGCTTAAATTCGAAAAAAAGCTGAACGACAGAGTGAAAAGTCGCGCAGTTTGTTGTCGGAGAGATTGCAGCGGCAACTTCTCGTATATTTGCAGCGCGGAAAATGGCTTTTGAAACGAGAGGAAAAACAGGCGCTATTTTCCAGAGTAAATAGAAAACAGAATAGTATACAAATGTAGGAGGAGCGCTTTATCGCGGTGCCGTTTTTACAGGCAAGATTAACTACTGCCGCGCGCTATGGCCTGTCTATAACTTGTGACAGGTTGACCGTACTGACGTATCAAAAGAACTGAATCAATATAATGGAATACAGTATTCATACATATTGAATCAGGTCGTACTGTCATTGTAGTTGCTTTGTCATAGTGGATGAGCGAGAATATTCAGCCTGAATCCAGGTTTCGTTTGAATAAAAAGTATTTTGTATTATGAACTAAAAAGTTAACAATAATTACTCATTATTATTAAGCTTATGAGTTTTTTTTGCCGGGGGGACCCTCTCGGGTGTTCCGCCTCACCGAATAAATCAATGTTACCTAATGGGAACATAGAGATAATTATTTGAACGTATTTTAAAACTCAATCATGATATTTTTTATCATGTCTATTGATAAATAATTTACTACAGTGTAGTCTATATGTTATTACTTAGGCTAATACATTTGAGTTGTGGTGTCGCATTGTTCAACCCAACTAAAACTTCATTGTAACTATTGAAAAATTGAAAACAATTGATAAAAAACGTTTTGAAGTGAGAAAGTTCAAAAGTAAAGTTTTATAAGCCTATGTGAATGTATGAAGATGAAGAATCAAATTTAAATCGATCATTATTGATCATTTAGAATGTAATGAGTCATACGTTTTTCCACCAACATTAGAAATTCAAGTTGAAATTGAATACCAGTCTCAGACCAGAATCAATATTGAAAAATGCTTATAATGTTTCCGAACTAGATCTCAAAGTGCGTAAATGAGTTTGAGCTTTACCATTGATAACACTATGGTATGTTTCCAGTATTAGGCTGAGGATCTTCAAGCTATTCATTCATTCATTAGTTAGTTTCTGTTTCGTAGTTGCTGTATCTGTTTTGGCTCTCAGAACTCATGTCTTGCAGAATGTGCTTATTGTGTTCAAGTCTGTAACTTCCTCGCAAACGTTTGTCCTCCAACTTCAGTGCCCTGTCGATACTTGATTACGTTGGTACTTCGTGAAGCGGGAATGTATTTGTAGTTTCCATGCATTGTTGCCAACTGTCATTAGTTTGATTCAAGTTAATCAGTTCAACGTACAAGCGAGTTGATGTATATTAGTTCCTCAGTTGTTAGATGAAGATGTGAAAGATAGTAGATGGGATTAAACAACTTAATGATCTAATACAAATACTATATCGATAATACAATTGCTACAGATTGATACAATCAATACAATTTGTATATTACATCAAAATCTAGATTAAGATACTTGAGAATATAAGTGATCTATTTTTCGATAAATGCATCGAACCACTGAACTTCATGAAATTCTCTTGTCTTGGACTTCTTGGACAATAGCTGGCCTTCACCTTGATAGGACATCTAACGTTTCGCTTGTTCTAGAGTATGAATTATGTTTTTTCTTCAACACTTTAGTTCTTGTTTACTAGGGACAGAGATTTATAATGGTGTAACAACCGAAACCGGGGTCTGGATAAATTAACAAATTTGTGACTGCTAAAACTGTCTTCCTTTATAGTCGATACGAGTAACTATAGTCCGATTCACGTCAAGAAGTCAGCATTGTTTATATGAGGAGCATTGATGCCAATTTTCATTGAGAGAGAAAGAGAAAACTGCACTAAACGTGTTTGTTGGGACTGTGTGCGACAACAATGCACAGTGCGGCAACTATGCACAGTGCGAATAGGATAGAGACATCAGCAACTGCCTTGTGCTGAACAAGGATAGCAAACTCCCATCTAAGCACTGCTGACTTCTTGACGTGAATCGCACTATACCACCTTCACTGCTACACACAAAAAAACACACTTGACAAACCAATTTTTTGAAAAAGTGATAAACGTTTCTTGCTGATGATTTCCGTAGGCAATCTAAAACCATTTTCGCCAGTCTAATCCACATGATCGTCGATTAGTGATAACTTGATCACAGAGATCTCAATGTACGATCGGTTGATGAGCCATATTGTGGTACCTAACCTGATCACTAGTTGGTGGTAGCGGCGCGATAATCCGGTCCGCCATTGTTTCTGCGGCCGGTAGATAAATTTCGAGCTGGAAATCGCTTGTTGCTTCTAAAACCGCCGACGACTGCAGATTGCAGCAGCAGCAGCAGCGGCAAGATTAAATCTCCACTGTCATCAGGCAGCCCAGCCCACGCACGCACACTCACCGCTTCGTGAAACAGGTCAACCAAATTATCGTCAACACAATAACATCACAGCGTTATGCTGCTACACGACATGCATAGATGACGATAATTAGTCGCCCCCCGATCGAAAGTGTAAGCTCCCTTCAATCAATTGATCATAGACAAATCGCTCGTCTGGTCGACCGATTTATCTCATCAGTGGATACGTGATTAGGTGGGGGGTTTGGTCTAGGTTTTCCTTGTCACAAATTACCTACTATAAGCATAAACAGGAGAGATAGAGAGAAGTATAGAAGGGAAGTATAGTTGAGAAGTGAGAAAAGAGAGACAGTACAGGCAAAAGAGATAAAGAGAAGTATAGTAGCAAATAGAATAAAATAGAATAGGCTAGAATGACTTCGTTTATTTGACCCACTGTAGGAGGGCGAAGTTAGGGCGCAGTCGGCTCTGTCTTAGACTTAATCCTCCAGAACAATACTAAAATTAAATTTAACAGATTAATACTGAATAAAAAGAAAACAATACTATTATAGTTGAAGTGAAAAAAATGAAAAGTGATATCCTGATCTATACATGGGGAAAGTATACAAAGGGAAACGTGACTGAGCGTAATAGTATTCTTGGAAAAATAAATCTTCAATCTACATTACAATGTACTAGGCTCTGTGATTTACATTAACAAAGATTAAAGATATGAGGTTCGAGACACTTGAACCCTTTTCTTGATACTGGACATTGTAGAGGAGATTTCTCTTCATTCCGATACAATACGGGAGTATGACATGCAAGGTGGATGTTTTCAGTTGTGATAAGAATAATTACTTTATTATTCCTGTACATTATTTTAAAAATAATTCTTCATATTATCTTGATTAATCGACGTTACTACAATTTCTGATTAGCCTACAGTACAAGTGTTTTGAAAAGCTTTTTGTCACGTATTGCGGAGATGTGTGTCACAAACACTGTAGGCCGAATATTTTAAGTTATTTTTCAGAACTTCCAATTGAGCACCATCAACCAAATTAGTAAATCCACTAACAATTTTTTTTTTCAATAAAATTCCTCATCTGAATATATTTTCAAGCTTTATTTCTATTCAGTAATTTCTTTTGGTGAAAATATTCCAGTTTTTCAAACCAATTTAAACTAATTTATTCATCATTTTTCTCGATTTGATTATATCTCATTTCAATAATAGTCTGCACTGAGGCTTAGAAAATAGGAAACGGCCATTACAGCATTTGTTACCTTCTCGCATTCTCATTGGTAGTTCGGTCTCAGCCATCGGCCAATCACTTGCTTTCTCCCGCCATTGGAGTTCATTGTAGACAATCAGAGGCCAGAGTGACGTTATTCGTGTTACTGTTTTTGTCGTGATATTAAATATCACATTTTCCATCACGTGATTGTAACTATTTTATCAGACACTCTTACAAATACTTCTCAAGATTTCTTCAGGATTTTCAAAATCCCCGTGCTCAGTCTTTCAGATTCTCTCAGATCACCTTAGGAATTACAGGTTCAAAAAATTGAGTCGAATGGGTGAATTCCATTTTTTTTCAGAAATCAATTCCACCTTTAGAAGAGTAATTGAGCATAGAAATGTTGATTGAAAAAGTGTACTGTACTTGAGTATAAAGGAGATACACTCTGAGTCTGTTAGGAAGATTTACTTGTTGGTACAGACACAGCGATAAAAAGACTGAATCAATTTCATTCCAGAGAAAGTAACTGATAGAAAATGTATGAAATACATGATAGGGTTACACTATCCAGGAAGATTGGCACTTCTTGCGCCGAAACAACGATAGCATTACATGATCACACATTGCTAGTAAAAAAAAATAGTTATCGCATTTCGAAAGATCAACTTGAGAGGAGTGAGATTGTACATCACATTCCGTCCGAATTGATAGGCTTTCAAAAACGAAAGGACCAAGAACAAGAAAGGATCTCTTACAAGGAGCAAGGACCTTGGTATCTGCGAAAATTGAATTGGTCCACTGGGACCGATGCTGTGTAGCCGACAAGGCATGAATCAGGAAGACTGGCTAGGGTCACGAAAGATAGCGTCCTTACAAATGTTCAGGATACGATTCATTCCAGCAAGGGACTTTCCATTAGGCATTTACATTATTAATAGATATAGTGAATACCTGATTTGAGATAACTTTCATTGAATTAGACATTAGTAACGTAGACGGATCAAACATAGAGGGTTTTTGTATGTAATTTACGATATTCTGGGAAAGTCTGATTGGATTGATTTGATAGTATTGGGTTTCAACACAGAATAGAAATGCTTTCAACTTGTGCCTTTTTATGATCGTTAATCTTAGCAAGCAAGGAAACACTTTAAATAGAAAATAGGAAGCATTGAAAAAGTGTCAAAAGAAAAAATTATTGAAAAAAGTCATGTACTTTATCAGTAGTAGGGACCAAACATGAGATCATTCTTAAAGACTAATGTTTGTAGCCGTGTGTAAAGTCAAATTGGAGGAACGTAAATCAGTATCAGGATAAGATAGAAACTTGAGTTTTCTTTCGTGAAAGGCTGGATTGGAAAAGAGCTTGGTTTCGAATCGATACCGGGATAAGATAGAAGCGTGGTTTTCCTTCTATTGAATTGGGAACAAGAAATTCAAAGCTGTTTCATCAAGGTCTATATTATACAAAATGAATACGGACGAAACGTATGTAAGTATGGATTGATTTCCATGTTAGAAGTGAACCTGCAAGTTGGTGAAAGAGACATAGTCTTCACTGCAATTTCAAATATTTTGGGGGAGTTGATGAAAATAATTAAAACGGTTTGACATACCTCCAAGTACCGCTTTTGCCATTCATTTTCTCTTGAAATTCTGTATCGAAATCATGTATAACATGACCACCTTCTAATTTAAAAAAATAAAGTTAGATTTAATATAGCGGAGTAGTATTTTCAAGTCTAGTACGATCCCCAATGTCACCTACTGTCGCATTACCTCCGAATAAGAAATATTAAGCCGTTTCCATAATTTTCACTGCTGATTTGAGAAGGGAAACATTGTTTTAAATGGAAAAAGTTTGAATGTGCTACAGTACGTGGTTAAAGATTTTCACTCTGATATAATGAATGTGATCTGGACTTCTATCAAGTATACAAATCAAGTACACAAGTTGAATATTTCACTCTGATATAATGTAGGTGATCCGAGCTCCTGTAAAGTATACAAATCCAGAAAATTGTTATATTTCCTGGATGCTGGCTCAAGCAATTTAATTCCGCCTTAAAACTCTCTATACATTGACAATTTTTGCTCTTTAGAATCCATAATCAATATTGGTGACAGCAAGTCCTTGTTTTTCAACTTTAGTTTCTAATAAAAATTGAGAACAGGGGTTATTTTGGAATTGAAGTGGACTAAATATTGTGCAAAACAACTTTTCGGATTCACATGCCATATTTTACGTATGAGTTGGCTCATTGAGTTAAAGTCCATTCCACGTTCCGCTTGATTAATTCTCTTTTCGGCCTAACATCAACCTGATGTCCATTCGTAACATTATTTTTGTGGATTTCACCTGTAATTGGGATTGATAATAAAGTTATGTGTAGATTATACGTTTGCAGCAGAGTGATCTAGGCCTAATGGCCTGAAATGGAGTTTGAAAACTCTCGTGTTTCGTTATCCATCTACATGGTGGAAATTATTACTCCATTTTACTCCATTATTTACTCTAATTATTACTTCAAATATCAGTACATTTGAGGTTCTGATTGACTTTTTCAGGCAGGACGCATTTGTGGGGGTTTGAATTCTCTATCGCTCTTTTCAAAGAGTGTAGAATATCAATGATTTTACGAATCTTGTTCATTTTCAAACGCTGTCGACAATGAAAGGTTTAGAAACTTTGGGGGTTCTCAATTCATCTCTATTGAAACACCACTTTTTTACCTCTATGTTACCTATATTTTTAGTATAAATTATGAATCACTGCACGAAGAAGCAATTGAACAAATATTAGATAGTGTGTGAATGATTATATCACATCATACCATTTACAGTTGTACGTCCAGTTGCAGAGACATTCGATAAATGAGCAGTTAATCTAACCAGGCGATAGATCAAGACAGCAACAGAGTGGGATCGATGACAAACAACTAATTTGAAATGAAAAATTTATGTGAAATAGTGTTACAATCTATTTCAGCTAAATAACTAGTAAAATCAACTGCATTAACATTCTCTAATAAATTACATGTTTATTCGAAACGAATAGTAGTATAGTATAATATTGGTAAGAAATAATTATAGTGTACCATAGTGTACATGTATAATACCATAGCCACCTCTAATACATGGCCGCGGCGAGAGGTAAATGGCAACGTCGCAGCATCGTCTTACTGAGCCAACACTTCAGCATACAGTTTGCATTGGGCGTTCATGCAAATCGGTCGTTTTGTCAGTTTTGACAGCGGTTTTGACGTCATTGTTTTGTAGTGTGAAATGTTATAAATAAGTGAAATGCCTGACAAGTGTGTTGTACCGGGATGTACCAACAATTACAAAAATGCCGTGAAAAAAGGAGGGTTATGAGCAGATATTTAGATTAGATATTTGTATTAGAGGAGGCTATGATAATACTATAGTGTATAAGGCTGGGCGTACATCAGTTAGTCAAGACAAGACAAGACGTGATTAGTCACAGTAATTCACATACTTGCTTATGAAGCAGCACACACCGATGCAATGACTAACCGGTGTGTGTTGCTTCATAAACATCTATGTGAAGTACTGTGACTAAACGTGACTAATTTCGTCTTGTCTTGTCTTGACTAACCAGTGTACGCCTAGCCTAAGTAAAGAAGTGGTGGTTTGATTGTAGTTGTATTGAGAATAATATCCAAACCGTATTGAATCACCTACATCTATTGGTACCTAATACCTTAGGTTATCTGTTTTCCAGGAAGTTAACCACGTGATCTAGAGAAATGCTTGCAGGACACTTGTGACAGACAGATGATTGACATTCTTGATCGTGTAGGCTTACGTGTCTCCGACCAATTTCAATCAATGGGATTATCATTTCCATTGTTTAGGCTTGGGAGAAATCCGTATGTGTCAGTTGCATTCAACTGTCCTGGCTTTATTGGTGACATTTTCTTATGAAAAACATCGAATGTGTTTCTTCCTACCTGTCACTTCTGAAAGTAATTTGAGTTAATCTTTGTGTTTATTATGTATGAAGTGGACAATAGACATGTACTTGAATCAGAAAATCAAAATTTTGAATTTTTCAATTCCCAATGATTGGGTTTTATGTCTTACGGCAGCTGCTCCACATAAATCTATGGATGGAAGAAGTAATATTTTGCAATATTCCATAGAAATCTTCATTTGCATGCTTGTAATATGTTTCTTATAGGAATATTATTACAGATTTCAAGTAGGGTATTATTCATTCCAATTCTACATAGCATGGGTAGCTTGGGTCCTCTAGTTCATCTTAATTATAACAATCCTCCACTGGAAACTAGGCATTGTTCAAAATTCATCTCTTCTCTATTTCCTTCCCAATATACTTTTGCAGCTTGCCTTTTGAATATTATTTATTTTAATAATTTTGGGACTTGGTATTGGTACCAGGTTTTTAGATTGTTTTCAGGTTTTAAGTTTGATGTAAGGTTTCAAGATTTCTGTGAAGTGTTGAGTTCGGTGTAAGCTCTGTATTGATTTTCAGATTTAGATTAGTTTTTAGTCTTATAGAGATTGTTATAAGGTCTTGAGATTAGTTTGAACCTTTGAAATTCAATTCGTATAACGTCTTGAGATTCTTACATGTTCTCGAAAAAATTTTTCGCTTGGGATGATGCGCACATAAGCTCTAGGCTTGTGCGTGGGTAATGGGGAGGATGATGATGAGAGATGAATGGACCTACAGCTTTAGGTGGGTTCCGAACCACCGAGAAGCGATTTTGAAGCTCATAAATTGTATTTAGAAGAGCCGGTCACCGTTACAACAGGAGTGGTAGGCGCCGTCTCTTATCTAATCTTACTGATTAGACTCGCCTGCTACCACTGGGACAACCGCTTCCCTAAAAGCGAAAGATTATTGTGTCATATGTTTGTTATAAGGTCTTGATACTAGTAAAGGTCATAAGGGTCTTACTATTTACTCAATCATTTTCACTATTGTGAGGTCTTTTACTTGTGTAGTCTTCAGATTATGGTTAAAAATTCAAGGTTATGTTCCAAATCCCGAAGTAACTTCAAAGCTATCAGGAGGAAATGGATCCTCTCTGTTCTTCTCTCTTTCTTGGTAAACAGTTATGGAACGAAGTTTATTGATTTGGTCCTTTTGAAAAGTGGACAAACCGACCTCAATGGCTCTGATTGGCAGTGAATTGGACGAACTGGAACTGGCCAGTCAATCACAGCGAAACAATACGCCAATCCAACAATGATTGCTTAGGTAACACTGCAATTCACTCACTCTTTGCTTGTGGGCCACTCTTCTGTGATCCAATGGAGCCAATCATCGGTTTGAATGCCTTAACGAATACAAATAGCGTGAATTTCTAGCAGCTATACCAGTGTTTTGATTGGTTTTCACGGATTGGGATTGAGATTACTCAATCCAAAATATTGAGATTGTTATTTGTTATTTATTTTCATTTGGATGTTCGAATTTCATATTTATTAATTTTTCATAATTCGTTATTTATTTCTTATTATATTGAATATTGAGGAATATTTGTCCTCAAATATTGTGAAATATATAGTTTCAAATATTATGAAATATTTGGTCTTAAACGCCAAGGGCATAACTTCCCAGTAGGCTACTAAATCATTTCAACGATCTCATATTCTCTTGCTAAACTCTTTCTCTTAAACGATGATTTTACTAATTATTGAACAATTATTTTTTATCAAATTATGCGTAAGCTAACCCATATTATGAGTACACCATCCAATGGTAAACCTCATCCCATCATCGAAAATCTATTGGATAATAAAATGTTTGTCCAGTAATACATTGAATACGTCCGATTTGTCGTAGAATTGATAAAATGATATTAGTCCTCACTACAACTAATGAATTTATTCTTCAAAGGGAATGTGGAAACTTTGTTAGAGCTTGTAGAAAGTATGTGAGGGTATTACAAGAATGATGCGAATTAATTAGGTTTATAATCTTTTTCCATATAATAAGGTTTTAAAACTACTGGGGATGATTATATCACACAATCAGCTTTTGAAAGTGAGAAAGTCTCTTTTTTCAACCTCTATAAAATACAAATACAACATCTAAAAAAATATGAGCCTGTATTAACAGTTTCAATTTTATGAACCTGTTGAAAGATTACTGTGAGAAATAAGATGGAATAATATTAATAATACTGGAAATTAAGTATTTCACGCGCGGTTCAGGGGTGATATCAAATCATCAAAACTTCAGCCCCTCGTAAGTGCTACATGCAACAAGCTACATTATTGCTTCAGCCTAATGGTTTTTTCGCCCCTTAGCTAGATCTGAGGGAAAGATTTTAATGGAATGTGGGTGTTTTGTGACCCAGTTTTTTATAAACATCGGGAATAAATTTAAAAATGTAGGCGAGTCCCGAGGTTCTCATTTTGCCGTTTTATAGGCAAAGCGCATGATGTTATGAAAAGTTTACAATGATTTTCGATAGTGAAAAATTGAAAGTTTTCAAATGAGTTTTACAATCAAGACACACTTTTTTCTCATCAAAAAGAGTGTTGTTTTTCACCAGAATTATGATAGATGAATTAGAATATTAAAATTATAATGAATGAGCTATCATTAGTAATAATGATTTGAAATTCCTGTCACAAAACTGTCAATATTATTTCACCATTATTACAAGAATCGACATTATCTACGATATTAATATCATTTATTTATTATTGTTCGTGAATCATATGTAATGCTTGTTGTAATTATTACTATTCAATAATTAAAAAGCTCTGAATTTAATCTGGATGTTTTATCAACTCACTTGGATTGGCAAAATATGAATTTGTTCGAATTGTTTCACTCTGTACTTATTATTGGCACGGTATTTGGAGGTATTTGTTAACATGGACCCAATCATCCAATCCTTTCATCCAATTGACTGTTTAAGAGGCTACCATTTTCGTCTAATCAGCTCCTCCCATTTTCGGTTAGCTCCTCCCATTGTACGATTACGTCACAGTCAACAACCAATCAAAATCAAAGTACTCCTTCGTCAGCCATTTTGAATTTGGACATCCATTTTCGCGACTAATATCTTCACTTCCACAGAACATTGATAGCTTAGCCTTCTATTGGGTAGCAAAAGACTGGCATTTTTATTTTTGAATCATCAATTTCTTTAATTTTTATTACTGTTGATTTCCTAGTTGAGAGAAATACACACTAGATTTTGTAATTCCTTTTCCAGTTTTACGTATGAAGTAGGCTACTAATTATATTTAAAAATCTCCGTTTAATAATAAACATAATGAACTTTGTATTTTGAAATGAATTTGTTTTTGATGTAATAGTTCGATAAACTACGAAGGTTTTTTAAAAGGTATCTTTTATAATATCTTGTCGCTTCTTCATTAATAAATTGATGTAATCGAGGTATCATTGAGGTGTCATATATTCATGAAGGAAATTGATTGTTATAATACTACAAGAAAACTCACCTGAAAGCCTTCAATTCAAGCTTTCTTTGAATTTGCATTAGTATCGGAATCAAAAACTCTATCCATTCCTCAACTTTTAAATAGGTTCAAGAATCTGGATCGTATGATTGCACGATTAGTACCCAAATCCTATCTCGAATCCATAACTTCCTCGATCTAGGAAAATGAAGTTTCCTTGTGCTGTACGTACTATTCAGCAGTTTTCATTAAGCTTTCAATTAACAGTATGTTAATTTAATGAGGTCCTTGATAGTTGCTTTTCGTTTCACCCTTTTGTGAAAGTTAGTAGAACTAGCTGTATGAGTAGCTGTGAGTAACAGATGCTTAGTAAGTTGTGAAAAGGGCGGAGAAATCAGATATAAAATCATATCATTCAGTGTAATTAGCTGCAAATGTTGCAAGATTTTACTACGCAACATCAAATATTCACTTTTCCTCCACTTCCTCCCCTCACTCCCCCACCTCCTCCTACTCCTCCTCCTCCTCCACCTCTCCCTCCATCTCCGCCTCTACATCCTGCTTTTTCTGAAATCGTTGTGTCTCCCCTCATCAGGGCTCAATTTTAATTCCATACTATAATGTCACAAATGTCACTTTTGTGCCCTTTGTTGTCTAGATGTTGAATAATATTCTACAGTAAGAGAATGTTGATTAATCTACTCTATAAACCCTTGTTTAGCATAAACACATTGCAACAGTTTTATAGATTGAATAAAATTTACACTTCACAAAGCTGTTGTTGAATCGTAATCGTTTTGTATGCTGAGAAGTCGTAAATCTGATTTGTGACGTTTTTTTGCTGATGTGTGGCACCATGTGCAACATATTGTTGAGAATTTAACCATTACATTATAACGATATTGTGTTTGTAACCAAGTAATTCAAACTCTTTTTAGAAATTAATCCATTTTCATTTTCTGATAACCTTGTTAATAACCAAGCAGGATGCTTGGCCATAAGTGATACTGGAATAAAATCAAAACTACTTCACTGAAATTATTAGTACTTTACTGATAGAATCATCTCCAGGTTATAATTTACGTTTTTCCATATCTATTTATATAGGCTATATAAATATTAAATAAGCATACTAGAAGTTGTCACAACCACGTCATACTAATCCAATGTTCTGAAATTAGGTTCGAATTTTTTGCCCATGTGAATGAATGAATGAATGAAATAAAACAGGAACCAAAAACAAAAGTATTAAATAAATTACTGAAAATCACATAGCCAACAACTTCTCTAACCATCCACAGCAAGTCAGGCTTGCCAACTCGCATACGGGTTTACTAAATGTACTTTTTTCTCAATTAATATTTCTGTAATCGGTTCTCCGTCGATCCTATTGTGGTTTAAGTTTATCTCCACGCTATCCTTCATAGCTCTGTTGGCTAACTAATGATGCAAATTGCAAATCGTATGAGTTTCATTTTCAATTTTCCCAGCTTCGGTTAAGAGTTGGAAGGTTTAGTTGACGGCAATCAGTATTGCACCGATTAATTGATACAGACCTGTGTAATCCTTGTGACCATCGTTGTGTGAACTGCATCACTAGGTGATCAAGTCTCATTTCCTTGACACTGTTAACGTTAATCGGTTTGCATATTTGTTCAGCTTCAATTATCTGTAATCCTCCAATTGTCCTGCGGATTATTTCCTCGCAAGATTAGCTCTCAAATTAGCCATTGAACTTGTTCAGTCTGCGAATAAATGGGAATTGTTCATTCCGAATAATTCAGTACAGCTGCAGTAGCCACACTTTAGACTCACTTTACAAATAAAATATTATGTTACTGTGCTTGAAACCATGGTTATTGTTATAAAAACAAGCATTATCAAAATTATCTTTAAATTTTTTATCAAACGACTTGACATAGTGATTTCAATATTGTGATTTTAATGCAAGTTTGATATGAAAGTAAATAAAAAAAGAATTTCCTGATGAATATCAATAATGGTCTTTATAGAATAATGTCAATAATAGAATTTTCTAAACGATAATCATTCATTCAGTTCCACCCTTTTTTCACTACCTGTTATACCCCGGCTTTACCTAGAATCCTCTTTCTTATTCTTCCAATCGGTTTTCCTCTTCATTTCTATCTTTCTCCCCTCATATCTTTTTCTCACTATCCCCTTACATTCCTTTTTCTCTTTACAAGATTTCATCCGTTACCGTTCTCACCCCTTCTGTCTCACTCTTTCCCCTTTCTCACAGTGAATCTCTCTTCTTCCTCTCCCCCCTCCCTCTTTTGCTGACGCAGGATTACGAAGTTTCGGCGAAGGACGTAAATGTGATTTCCACATGGCGTCTGCTGCGAATCCTCTTCACACCATCCTCGTGATCCTCGACCTACACTCTCGATTACATCCTGTGCTCGCGTGTATGTAATTTGGTGCATCGCGTCATCTACTTCTTTCCCTCTTTTCTCTGTTTCTCCTTTCTACACTTTCTCCTCCTTTGCCTCTTTCTCCCCTTTATCTCTTCCTCCTCATTCTCCTCTGTCTCCTCTTCACCTCTTCCTCCTCTGTCTCCTGTTCACCTCATTTCCATTTTTCTCCTCTTTCTCCTCTTTCTTCTCTTACTCCTATTCCTCTCATTCCCTTTTTCTCGTGTTTCTCCTCTTCCCCTCATTTCCCTTTCTATCCTCTCTCTCTCCAATTTCCCTTCTTCTCCTCTTTCTCCTCTTCCTCTCATTTCTCTTTTTCTCCTCTTTCTCATTTTTATCTTCTTCTCTTTCTTGTCTTTCTACTCTTCCACTCATTCCCTTTTCTCTCCTCTCCCTCTCATTCCCTCTTTTCTCCTCCTTCTCATTTTCCTCTTCTTTCTTCTCTTTCTCCTCTTTCTCCTCTTCCTCTCATTTCCATTTTTCTCCTCTTTCTCCTCTTCCTCTAATTTCCATTTTTCTCCTCTTTCTCCTCTTCCTCTCCCTCCTCTTTCTCCTTTTCTTCTAATTCCCTTTTTCTCCTCTTTCTCCTCTTTGTTCTCTTTGTTCTCTTTCTCCTCTCTCTCCTCTTTGTTTGTTCTCTCTCTTTCTCGTCTTTGTTCTCTTTCTCCTCTTTGTTCTTTTTCTCCTCTTTCTCCTCCTTCTTCTCTTCCTCTCATTTCCCTTTTTCTCCTTTTCTATCATTCTCCTTTTTCTCCTCTTTCCCTTTTCCTCCTTTTACTACTCTTTCTTCTCCTCCTCCTCCCCATCCTTCTCCATTTATCTCACTCCTTTCTCAACTCTCCCTTATGTACCAAGCAGCCCACATAATTCGGCCATGCGTTTCCAGAGCATGGTTGATACACAGTTTACTTACTCACACACTCTCTTCAGCCTATGATCTACACACATGCACAATTTGAGCACATTCTCCTGACTCATCCGATTAGCGATGCTCAATTTACCGCTTGAGGCGCCTATCTAATTCTAAATACGTGTAGTATTTGATGCCGTTTATCACCAGTTAGACGACGAAACATCACATCAAAACAAATCAAAAAGAAGATTTGAAAGAAAGTCATTCATAATAAGAGGTGGTACCACTAGTTGCACCAGAAGCTGTTGCAAATTGACTTTAATATTCATATTATATAAAAATATTCATGATATCAAAATAATCCAAGATAATGGTTTCAAATCATTCTCAACTGCATCATTCTTACACAAGACAACATTTAGGCATGATTTGAGTACTGTATTTTCTTGTTATACCCTGTTGAATTTTAGATAAGTAATGACTTGAGGGTTTGAATTAATGGAAACATGAAGTAATTATTGTTGGAAAATTTAGGCCGAATATCTTTAAACGTTGCATAATATCAATTCATTATCAAAAATGACATCCACTATATACTAGAAACCCACACATAAATAATATTAGTACACATACTATTTTAAAATCATGTCCACTATTTGATAGAAGCCCACTCATAACCAATATTAGTCCACATACTCTGTGCAACTATTTCAAAATCATGTCTGACATTTACTAGAAACCCGCAAATAAACAATATGAGGCTACATATTACAAAATCATGTTACTAGAAACCCGTATTGTTTACTAATAAACAATATTAGTCCACATACTCTGTGCAACTATTTCACAATCATGTCTGACATTTACTAGAAACCCGCAAATAAACAATATGAGGCTACATATTTCAAAATCATGTCAACCATTTACTAGAAACCCGTATTGTTTACTAATAAACAATATTAGTCCACATGCTCTGTACAACGTTGTCCACGAAATACATTTGGCAGTACAGTAGTTGGAATCCAAGCAAGCCATTTCAGTCGTCAAAAGGAGCAAGTCGTAGGAAAGTGGTAAGGCAAGCTGCAGCAGTGGTCTAATTTCGTGCCAGCTAAGCAAAATAATTGTGAATGAGACAATGGGGCGCAAGCTGTTGAATAAGATGTCGACTTGCGAAAGTTCAAAGGACGGGAAAAGCTTGTGGAAGATGGTCGGTCGGCCGTAATGAACCCGCTGCGGTGGCCGCAATTAGCGTCTAAAGCTCAGCAATTTCGGGCTGGCCTGTGTGACACAAAGGGCTTCTAGTGGCGCGTCTAGGTGCTCCAGCTCTCTCTGCTCCATTCGTTTTCGAGTAGTCTGGTCCGACTGGCACTTGAGTTTGATTCATTTTCAAGTGGTTCAACAAACAGAGCGGCTGGACTGTGCTTTCATATGCGGTCGCATTTGAATTCTCCATTCACTACTCTGTGAGACTGTATGGTGTGTGTGGATGTTTCATTTGCTGGATTATGTAAAGACAAAGATGTGGTTGGATAAGTGTAATTTATTTATCTATAAGAGACCTTGAAGATATTGCAAACCTGAAGATGTGATGTAGTTTTCCGATGAAGAGTGGAATTCAATGTTGTCTATTCTGATATTCATTTTATAAGGCGGATTGCGAATAGATAGAAATATAGGTATTATTTCTTTGCCATCGGACTCTACGATCATCAGCAAAGTCAAATAAGCATATTTAAATATTTTTGTAACACTTAAATTAGATGTGAAATATTCTAATTGACTTATATTGGTTTCTAATTGGTTTATATTCACATAAACCTTCTAATTGATTATAATAATCTTCTCTCTTCTGATCCATTCCATTACCTATTTTTTTATTTTTACACCAAATTAATAACTATCATATAGTATACAAAAACGAAGTTCGAGGTCTTAATTTCTTCGTAGTTTGATTTGATCGTTGAAAAGATAAGACTATCTAATCAAAGATAGAATCGTGTAGAGAGGTATTCCGTATTCCAATGACCAATTCGCTAACTGCAAGATTGAATTGCATAAACTTCTCCAGGTATCCACAGTTCAGGGTTATTATGTGCTCTACAAACCTGCTTCCTGAAGTTTATGTGTGATAATTATTACGCCCGGGACGTAATAACGTTGGTTGGCTAGTATTTACTGGCTATCATTGCAGGTAAAACAGTAGTACAGAGCTATAATATTCATTGCAAGTTAAAGCATAGTATTGATGTTATGAACCACAATAGAGAAGCGCGTTTGAAATTCTACTTATGTATTCAGAACTAAATGTTCAACAAACGTTATTGTGTAGAGATTGTTGAAATCCTGTTTTTCTTCATTAATCCACAATTTTTCAAATGATAAAGATATTCTACATAGGCTGTAGAATAGGATATTTATTATTTGAAAAATTATATTCGGAATATTTAGTTTCATGTGTTCTTATCAAACTATTATCTATGATTGAGCTCGCACAGTTGTTTCTCAGTACCTATGTTTTACCTGAATCTTATGAGAACTGTATATTGTTAATTTTCTTTTGTTACGAAAAATGTTTTTTTTTTTTTGTATTCAAAGTATGGAAATATAGGTTTGTTACGTTTCCACTGAATAATTTCCTTATTTAGTTTCCTTATATATTAAAATAAGTTATTTCCCAAAGACGATTTTGTATGTATTCGCATAATAGTATCAAGAAATACTACTTCTAAAAATAGTTCTTCTTTCCTGGCGTAGAATATTCTGAATAGTGAATTTACTCTACGATTCACGAATAAATTATATTAAATAGTGAATTTTGGACAAAATATCATGAAGCAAGAGGTCAAACTTAAAAGATAAGTCTCAAGTAGCAAGACAGCTGTTGACCCACATTTATAAGTTGAACTTATCCAATACGAGGACTCCCATATTGCAAAACTACTGAATATTGTTGTATTGATTTCATGCATGCAGGTGTAGGTGAAATCGAACGCCATACTTGAGCAAACACAGTAGACCTTCAAGGTGGAGGGGTTTCTCTTCTCATTTTATTCATCTCTTAAGAATCTCATTTCAAATTGTCAAGTGACACTCACTTGAATATGAAGAGAGATTCAGTTGGTGTTACCGACTCTTCGGGAGCTCATTCTACAAGCCTAAATATAAAGAGGAAATTTTTCACAACGAAAGGTCCGGAAATGCTCCGATATAACAATGGCAAAAGATTGTACCTTTTTTTATAAATTTTAGAGGCATCATGAGGGTCCAAAATGCTAATTTCACATGTAAAATAGCTGAGAAATTCACATACATGTTGTCATTAAATCAACTTCGTGAGGTAGCCTATTATTCAATGTAATTTTTGTAAAAATAGTAGGATCAGTCGGTTACTGTAGTTGAGTGAACAGTTCAGGAACAGGGTATGCAGCAAGCCATTCATTGGAGAACACTGTTGGATGCTATGTTTAGCAGTTCAGGGAGAGAGTATGCAACAAGCCATACTTTTATAACTGCAGTTTCACGATGTAGTAGGCCACGCATTTATTAGGCTAGGCGTACACCGGTTAGTCAAGACAAGGCAAGACAAGATTAGTCACGTTTAGTCATTGCATCGGTGTGTGCTGCTTCATAAGCAGCTATGTGAATTACTGTGATTAAACGTGACTAATCTCGTCTTGTCTTGACTAACCGGTGTACGCCTAGCCTTATTTTCCTACCTCGATAGCTAGTAACTTGCACCATGGTGGTCTAGTGTGGCATTGACCTTATAGGCCTATTCATCTATCTAATTGATTTGTGCAACTGAAATCTAATTTATTCTGTCTCATCCCGGTTGCTTCACTGGAGTATGGACTGGAAAAACGTGTATTAGTCTCTTAACAGGTATATTATTATGTTAAATTTGACTTGAAGTTGTCAAAACCACAAATTTATTGAAACAACGAGATACCGGTTTCGGTTGTTACACCATTATCAATCTCTGTTAAACTAAAACTAAAGGGCAGCAGAATATACATTTCGTGACCGAGCGCTGTGATTGGGAGTTGATTGGCGAACGCCTGTCATTGGACTAGACAAGCTCCTCCCACAATGGGCGGTTTGTACAGACGTCACAGCAATGGCGGTTCGAGTAACTAACATAACAAAGAAAGGTAATGGATAATTTACAAGAATTTCTTGTAAATTCTTGGCGAAGCCTATAATCCTATTAGAAATATACCCGGCGATGACCAAATAAGTATACCACGCTTCGCCACTAACAAGAAAACATATTTAATAAATAGGAATGTTGAAGAGGAAATTATTATTGGAATAAGAGTCTTACCAGTGATTGATAATGGTGTTACAACCCGATCCGGTATCTTGTTGTTTTGATAAATTTGTGGTTTTGACAACTTCAAGTCAAATTCAACATAATAATATACCTGTTAAGAGACTTCATCTTCATCTTGATCTTCATCTTCATCTTCATCTTCATTCATCTTCCTTCTTCTTCTTCTTCTTCTTCTTCTTCTTCTTCTTCTTCTTCTTCTTCTTCTTCT
Organism: Laodelphax striatellus; assembly: GCA_017141395.1. Classification (NCBI taxonomy): domain Eukaryota; kingdom Metazoa; phylum Arthropoda; class Insecta; order Hemiptera; family Delphacidae; genus Laodelphax; species Laodelphax striatellus. Next base: position 25,815,541 of record CM029539.1, on the reverse strand, counting down.
TCTTCTTCTTCTTCTTCTTCTTCTTCTTCTTCTTCTTCTTCTTCTTCTTCTTCTTCTTCTTCTTCTTCTTCTTCTTCTTCTTCTTCTTCTTCTTCTTCTTCTTCTTCTTCTTCTTCTTCTTCTTCTTCTTCTTCTTCTTCTTCTTCTTCTTCTTCTTCTTCTTCTTCTTCTTCTTCTTCTTCTTCTTCGTATTCAACGATGATATCCTCTCTCGACTTCCGTGTTGCGTGTGCCTCTTAATTATTATCTTTAGGGATGGTACCATTCAGTCGTGGCACTTCTGGTTTTACGGTTCATCCTGGTAACGGCGGTACTCAAGTTGTGACTACTCAAAACTCACAACGGACACCTGAGCACCTCAAAAGAGTTACAGATAAAGGCCCGTATATGGCCTGTGAATAAGCAACGTCTTCCTTTCAAGTACTATACTGTCACACATCAAAACAGAAAGGGCCCACAGTAGCTGGTTGGTTCTGTGTTTATTGCTGGTGAGAGTGCTTAAAAGTCAAAGAGGTGGTTTAGAGGCCAAAGACCTCTGTTGATGTCAGGAGGCTCGTTCTCTTCAACTGTTACATTTTCTTCTTCAAACAATATTTCTTCATTTGTCTTCAGTTTACTGGAATTTGGGAAGGATAGTATTAAGAAAATATGAGCCGTCTCGAAATATTGGGACAGATTCTCCAGAAGTTTAAAATGTATATTGTTTTTGTTAATTTTACTTAATTTTATTCAGAAAACTTCTATATGAAACAGACCCAAGTTTCGACTCTTATAACTTCAACTAAGATTTTATCAGTTCAGCCTTTGTGATTCTGTTTATTCTTGTTAATAATGATATTAATTTTTATCCGAACGTAAGTTGGTAGCCTATTTCTTCCACATTTGAAAATTTCCTCCCAAATGGGCACTAATTTCCACACGTGTATTTGGGCGTGTCTAGTAACTGGCCAATCAGATTACTTCTCTATTATTTCATTACTATGATCTCCACCAATCAGATGTACTCGTAGATTTCATTTCATCAAACGTCTTAATTTTGTTGAAAGTCAACAACTTAATTGTATAAATTATCTTCAAGATGTTTTTAACAATAATCATGATAGAGGAGCATACAATAACGATACATGTAGTAGCATTACATAATGTTACAGGCTTATATTTCGAGCTCTCGTGAGCTCAATTTATTATTTGAAATAGTGGCATTGTTGAAAACCGTGGCGAAGCGTGGTATGCTTATTTGGTCATCGCCGGGTATATTTTACTATAGGAAATATACCTGGTGATCTCATGCTAATCATTTCTAAAGATTACTCTCTTTTTATAGGTTACCTCTTGAATTTTCTCAATCTCACGTCAAAAATGCATGCAATTTCACATTCAAATGAGAACTAATGTAACTTCTTGTTTGAATTATCACTTCAATGTGATTTCTAGTTTATCAAGCCGTTCTTATATTGTACATGTACCATACTCATACAACCATTACTGCAAGATAAATGTTACAAGAATGCATGAATACTCTAGGAATGGGATTCGAGAGACAATTGGCCATTATATGCGGATATCGGTTGAATCGTTTGTCTTTTTCAGCTTATATTTATCTCTCGATCGCGTTTCTTCGAACGCAAATTGTCTTTCGATCTGGTCCTGAGTGAGTTTCTGCTAGTCGGCTGTATATCACCGTGCTGAACTAGAAAAGATTACTGAACAAACTAGCAGGGTAATAAAGTAGGTCGATTAGAGAGATTCTACTCGAAGAATATATTATTCACACGTGAATTAGTGCTGAACTCGTCTTAGAATATTATTTTTTTGAGAGTTGGATAGATGAGGATGTCATCTAATTAATCAAGCTTCACTTGAAAGGATTCATAAAATAGAAACACGATTAGTTCAATAGCTTGAAGATTGATCATCATTCTTATCTTAGAGCTCAATAACCATGCATTTAATCGTCTCCTTAAAATTAAAAATCTATGCTTAAATGAAAAATTTCAATTAACAGTCAGAGCTATAAAACACTAAAAATGTCATTCTCATGAGTACTTTCTTATCTGTTGAATTCTATCCTAGATAAAAGTATAAGATTGAGAAAGAGAAGTCCCTGTTAGGCTAGGCGTACACCGGTTAGTCAAGACAAGACAAGACGAGATTAGTCACGTTTAGTCACAGTACTTCACATAGTTGCTTATGAAGCAACACACACCGATTGATTAGTCATTGCATCAGTGTGTGCTGCTTCATAAGCAACTATGTGAATTACTGTGACTAAACGTGACTAATCTTGTCTTGTCTTGACTAACCGGTGTACGCCTAGCCTAAGGCACAAAACTCTACGGCCTGCATTGTTTCCGGGATCATTTCCAACAATAATAAAGCGGCTAGCAGGTATATTGCCACGATGTTAACCTAAGATATACGGTGAACAATAACCTCGCTGTGAGTAAAAGTGCGAGTAAACGTTGTAACCTCAGTCATTTCAGAGAGTGGGGGAACATGGGGGATTAGTACGTGGGAGGGGGAAAACGGTTAGTGTGTCTTGAGAATAACGGTGTCCCCCAAACTGTTCGGTGGATTTGTGGAGGGGGGGGGGAAGATACTTGGCGGGCTAGAGATCGTGGCGTGATAAGGGACCACTTATCTTCTACCAGAGCTAACAACCCTACTGCGTCAACGCATTGCTTAAGACCCTTCCTTCTCGCAGTTTTTCTGCTTTCTTTTTGTTTTTATCTCTGCTGTTCCCCTCTTTTATCTCTGCTGCGGTCAAGTTGAAGTCACGAAGATTGAAGCTGCGAGAAGAGCGATTAGCCGTGGCATCACACAGATGCTGTCTTCTATCCGTTGAGTGGCTGTACTGAAAAATGGGATGAACTGAGTGGCCCTGTGACCTACTGAGAGTTTATCACTTTTAAAGAGTGTAACCAACTCACAATACACTGGATCTAGGATGTTATGGAATCTCTCTTACCGACAAACCAGTCTGTTCCTTTCCTGTACTACAGTACCTTAATAATTTCTTCTGAAATTACTTCTCAAGTTACTTTTCCTGTGAAGTGTGCTTCATAACCTAAATTTGGACTGAAATTGGAAAAGAAAAAGTTCTGGGTGTTACCCTGTTGGACCTTCCATCAAGTATAATTTGTACATTACTGAATAAGTAAATGAATAAACTGTATTTTTGTAAACTAATTTCTTCTACATTGGGAAAACTGACTTTCAACCTATTCTCTTGGATCTTCCAGTTGGATTTTCCATCAAGAGTATAATTTGTGCATTATTAAATAAGTAAATAAATAGACTGTATCTTTGTAAACTTATTGCTTCTACATTGTGAAAACTGTCTTTCAACTTATTCTGTTGGATCTTCCATCGAGTATAATTTTTGTTCATTTCTGAATAAAAAGAGTTAAAGTTGTCAAAACTACATATTTAATAAAACAACGAGATACCGGTCTCGTTTGTAACACCATTATCAATCTCTTGTAAACTAAACATATAAGTACAGTGTAGTACTCGTGATCGAGCGCTAAGATTGGGAGTTTAACGGCCTATTTAAGGAGAACGCCTGCCATTGGCTTGGATATAAGCTCCTCCCACAATGGGCGGTTTCCACAAATGTCATAGCAATGGCGGTTCAAACAAGCAAAAAAATTGTGCATTACTAAATAAGTTGAAAAATAGACTGTATTTTTGTAAACGTTTTGCTTCTACATTGTGAAAACTGACTTTCAGCTTATTCTGTTACTTCATCCAACGTTTCTCTCAGGATTCTGTACAATCCAATAGCTAATTAATTATATGGTAATAGTCGCTGTAACTGATAAGTGTCAATATCTACATGTATGAGTTAAAGGTTGTTACTCATGAAAGAGGGAGGGGTCAATATTAATTTCTAGGGGGCTAACTAATCCAAGTTAAGTTTATCTAAATATTTGGCAATACCGTTGAATTTTGGCTTTTGAACAAAATCTTTCAACAATACGTATGACTTAGAAACAAGAATAACTTGCACTCATACTTTTTCATAGACTATCTTACAAATCCAACAAATCCAATTGTAAACAATCCAACAAGAACAGTGAATTTTAATAATAATGCGGTAAAAATGACAAAACAATTTCACTTTATTCTACTGAAATTTACATTTTATGATAAATTTCAACAGATCAATCGACAATTTCAGTAACTTCTACGTAACTTGTGATCGTAGATATCCAGTATGGCGTAATTTGGACTGTAGATACGTGTTCTTGTCGTGGACGGTCCTGGAGATTTCAAATTCGGGTTGACGCAAATAATCTTCCCATCCCAATTGCATCCAAAGAGCAGTCCACGTTCTTGGTCGCATTTCACCTGTAAAATCAATCAAGCAACTCTTGATTTTTGTTAGGAAATCACGAATATCACGAAAGCAGCTTTCATAAAGCAGAAAATGCCCACATAATAGGGATAGTATGACAATTTGAAGAATGGAAATAAATAGTAGCAGAACAACACTGTTCAGTATTTTGGATTACGTACAATAATATTGTCAATATAATTACACTATCATAGATAGGTATAATGTAGGATAATACAACATTCAAGTTTTCTGTGCTCATGAAGCCTACTGTGTTCATTATTACCTGAACTATTTACTATTCGCGAATCGATTCCCCCATTACACTCTGACAATAAATCTAGATTATTATTAGGCTATCATCATAGATCATACGCCACAAGATAAATATCATTTCAAATATTCCACCAGACATCAATCACTATTACATAGATGGACTTGTCTAATGAGTATAGCTGGATTGTTATTTAGTACGAACTTCATTGATGAATTGCCATACACGTATGCATTACAATTGTCCAATGCTTTTCAGGTTAGTTTTGTCAGAGATAATCCATATTTGGTGAGTCTATGGTTGTGGTTTTACAATTACAGTACACTAGTCAACTCTGATTACTTATCGGTAGTGGGGGAAACGAAGATGTGGATTGTAATGCAAATAATTCACTATCGCACATTGTTCAATTGTCTGTTTTGTTTCAACAAAATGGAAAGTTGTTGAAAGTATAGTTTCGAAAATTGAAAATGGGCACAGGAAAATGAGAGTGCTATTTTATGAATTGGGAAGGATTGAGCACACAACAGAGACTGGACGGAAGATGGCATTTTGACTCAGGAATGTGTTTTTCAACAGGCTCCAGAGTGAGAGAGAAAGAGAGAGAATGAGGGAAAGATTTGAGTGATTCACTACTGATTATGTATTCAAGGTGGGGAAGAAGAGTTTAGGATGAGAGAAGGTAATAGAAAAGAAAAGAAAGACTTATAAGATGAAACCGGAGAATGATTAGAAAATAAGGAAAGAGGTGAGAAGAAGAAAGAAGTGAGAAATGGTGAGAAGAAGGGGAAAATATGGATAAAAAGGAATACGGTAACAAAAAAGCGATCATGAAGTGGTGAAATGAGAAGAATTGAGTGGAGCGAAGAGGATAAGAAAACGAAGTGAGAAGAAGGAGAGAAAGAGATGGAGAGAAGAAGAAGGAAGAGATGTATAAGGAGGAAGACCAAGACTGAGCGAAAACAGGAGAGTGGAAAAATGAGAAGAAAGGATAAGGGAAGAGTGTGAACGACTAAGATTTGGTTGGGTGTTGGAGGTGTTATGAAGGGGGGTGCAATATTTATCCGGTGTGATTGAGAGCCCAATAGAGGCTAGTAGGCTGAAGAAGCAGCTGAGCCTACTAACCCCACCATCCCCCGACCTCTACTCGCTCAATCATCCTTTCTCTTTACTTTTCTTCTTTCAATATCCATTCACTTTCCTTCTTTCCACAACTTGGCCATATTTCAAATTTACTGTTCCACTTATTGTCTATTTCCGTCTTTTTGGAACAGTGTTTCCTTCTTGTTTATGGCTTGAAAATAAATTTAGAATTGTGAGAGAGGTAAGATGAACAGTAAACATCGACATTATGAAGATAAGGTTAATCATTAGAAATTCTATTTTTTTTTTCAATTATGTGTACAGTACTTCTATCGAATCCGATTTTTCAAAGTCAAAGCTGGATAACAAATTTACTGGATCTACGTATTGATTTTTTCACCTCGAATCCGTAAGACTGTGACTGAGCTCTGATAGGTATTTTCTTATCAATTAAACTGATTGGCAAGTGTTTTAGGCCTAGTTTGAGTGATGAGGCGTAGATGGATTTCTTATTTTCTTATGCTTATCTAGGCTATGTCATCACTGGTTTTACTAGCTGCTGCAGGGTTGCCAGTCATAAGAAGTTTTACAGTGCTACGAAACGAACTTATTATCTACATTTTACAACCCTGCCAATGTTGAATTTACTTAGTCATTCGTTATTATTTTCAACAGTCTGCTTCAAGATGAAGTGAGATCATTAAATTGTCTCTTCAATCATTCGTAGATGTGGATTCAACTGTATCAATATTTATTGTATATGACGTGTATCCTATACATAATTTACTTATTTTTATGATCTCCATGATTTACTTGTTTTCCTAGCTGCAATACTCAACTCTTCCCAGAAATCCCTTGATCTTATTGAACAATAACAACAACTTGAGAAATGTGTTCAATTTGTTTCTACACAAACCATTCTGACGAGACTACATCGTCTCAAAAATTCATTCCGTTTGAAAATTTCCAGTCACTCAATACCCAAGAGCATACAATCTTGTTTTTATTCTCAAGTACAGCATCTTTATTGTTCTTTTATTGTTTATCCAGTTTCAATTCTTCTCAGCCGCCTTTAATTTTCGCGCGCTGCATCGCTTTTGGCGCCTTTTTTTCCCGCGCGCGGGCGCAGCCAGGGTGTCACATCCGCTCGTAAAAGAACATTAATTTCTTCGCTCAGCACAAACAACGAACGAAGCCACCGCCATTCTGTATTCGCTCACGTCCCAGGACGACTCTCAGCTTTTCCAAGCTTTCCCGGGCAGTTGCTGAGCTTTTCCGAGCAGTCACGTCCTCTATCGGTTTTGTCATCTCATCCCGCATTAATGAAGAAGGCGGCCCGACGTCAATATGGAAAAGCCGGAAAAGCTCAAACGGAAGCCGAACAATGGAAAGCCTGAAAATATGGATCGAGTTTTTGCAACCTCGTCACAATTCTACTGCCAAATAAAATAGATTTTTTGAAATTTTCTTCAATCAAGAAGAATGCGTGAGCTTCTGTTTTCATTATTTTGGAATTCATATTCTATACATTCATTTTTATTTGAATAATACATTACTTTTAATTATAGATCTGCCCATACTTTCTTTACTACTACAGATGACTTGCAAAAAATCTTGTCTGTTTTATAACTACTGTTCATCTCAAAGGTGTTATTCTTATCAATCGTCGTAATAATATCAACTCACATTAACAAATTATGTGAAACTCTGGAAAAATGTAGATTATGGAAAAATAGTTTCTAGGTAAATCTTTTATGCAAAGTGTATGACATGAATTCATAATTTTAGTAAATAATTAGTTGATTAAAGTATCGTTTTATTATTCGTTCTCATACAGATGGTTGTATCAGTCTGAAAGATGTCTCTATTTCAGTTGTTGAAAAGTGATGACTCCAACTTTAAACTACTCTCTTTTATGTTTCAGGTTGGTCATACGTCGTTCAAGTTTGAATAGCCTTCACCAAAGTTCCTGAATTAATTGACTGTAAGTTGTCTACATCTTTTTATCCTACAGCCCTACACATTATTTTCCAAGTTTTTCATTTTTGCTAGTTCTATGATTGTGAGGCTTTCGAGAAGTTTTTCTCAGCTTCCTTGACTCCGCCATCTTAGATTGAATTTTGTTGATTGAGTTACAACTATCCATCAAACTATTATAGTTATTATCAGCTCCTTGTTAAGAATATGGTAGCAATCATTGTAACCTCGAACAAAAACAGTATTATTATTAGCTCCTTGTTTGATATTATGGCAACTTCATCGTAGAACTATCTTCGAAATCATCTATTTCCAACGCTATTGGATTGGATCCAGTTGGCCCAATTCTATCTAGTTGGATGCGTTCCCCGTTTCCAGTCAATCAATATGTGGAGCTTCCGAACTACTGTAACTCAATCACGTCACTTGCCACTCAATAGTCTGAAAGCAGATTGCTGACTGCGCTTCTAGTCTCTTGGGGCGAAGCGAGGTGATCGACTTCATTTGAAGTCATTTTCCAAAAAAATATAGAATATTTTCAATCAGCATTTGAATTTAACGCTTGAAGGTGCAGTTTTTGAAGGTTGCAACGCTGCTCTTCAACTAATTTGTAATCAGCAATTGAAGACCGATTTAAGGTTTTTAGCTGCTCTCCAACTAATTTAAATTCAAAATGCATTAGTACTCGTTGAGAAAATGAATGAATTTGATCTTTCACTGGAGTTTTTCCGGCTACATACCTTGCTCTCTAAGTAATTTCAACGAACTAGTACTCGTTTAGAAGTGAATAAAATTGAATTCATGAACTATTTTCACTGAGGATTCGGGGGTAATAAAATTTGGACTGTTCATGTTACCAAATTGAAGAGTTCAATTCGAGAATCGAATTGAAGAAGTTTTGGAAAATTTCCTGCTTCTCTTCCCTATTTGTATTTATTTGCTTGATTGGTCCAATGAGGATAAAGATGAAGATAATCTTAAAAAATAAAAAATTCTTGGAACATTTCAGTATTATCTCATAATGTAGACTTCGAAGGCACTTACTTTCACTACAAAAATTTCAAAATATCCCTTGAAATACATCAAATTTAAAAGCAGAGATAACTAAATCTTTTATAGGAGATAATCCATTCTCTTTATCGTAATTGGTTGGTCTAGGCTAACAGTTTAATTGATTGAATTTGTGAGATTGGAAATTGCCGTCTCAGTTTAAATGTATTTCTATTTGTTTATTTTACTGCGCTATACTACGTTATACTCTTTACTTTTATTTAGGATGATTTTTATCTTTGATTTTAGTATTGAATTGTCTTTGACTTGGCATTTCCTGCCTATGATTTTTAGTAGTATTCTGTCTTCAATTGGTCACTTTCGTTATAATTTATCCTCTGTGGACCTGATTGAGCCTAACCCAATGATACAAATCGTAGGCCCTATTGAAAAATAAAAACTCCAGTAAAGGAATGATTATTGACGCCTTTCAAAGAAACAAATCAATGTTGACCGATTATTTCCCTCACATTGATATAGGCAACGACCTTTCCGGCTATTCTGATCTTTCAAGAGTGAAAATTAGATTGGAAAAAATGTAAACATCCAAGAGCAGTCAGGCTGTGAATAGCGAATCAAAGGCTCACCACAGTTGAGAGAGAAAAAACTGTTTCCGAGAAAAAAAAAGCTGAAATCATTAACGATTCATTCGCCTCAGATGATGGCGTAACGTGTTTGCGCGTTTGATGGCGGAATTTAATGAACGCTCACCAGACTAGTGAACACTCAGAGGGTGAGGAAATGTCATTGAATGTGTGACGACTGTAGGCTGGAATGGAAAAGTAGTAGGAATGTCACAGAGCTTGTTAGTCACTTTGTTATCGCTAGATGGCGGTTTGAAAAGGTGGAACCTTTGCGAGTTTCTTGTAGGTGTGTAGGTTGTTATTGATGAGGTGAACTTGCCCTTGTTCAAATGCAACTAGGAATAAGTTGGTGGGAGAATATTACTTTCTATACTACTATCAGAATGAACTGGATTCGAATAAATAAATATTTTGCAAAATAGTAATGTTCTAATATACCATTTGGAATTCAAGGTTGAGATACTTGAGAGAATGTTGTTCGTTTAAAACTAAAAATCTCAACTTAAAATGAGATTTTTTTAAATTTGGAAGCTGTAGCTCTGCTCCTATTATATTTTTTATTGTAATTTTGATCTATGTTTCAATCAGTACTGTATTTATTTTTCAGTATTGTATCCAGTACTGTAATTAGTACATATCATATCAATCAGTACGTTACATTCAGATACAAGGATCAAATTTCTAAAAGAACACATATACAGTAGTTAGTTGGTGCTGAGTGTTTGCTAATGCGTAATTGTAAAAGTACTTTAACATCGGGATACATGTGAGATAATTGTAATCTGACCCCTCTTCTCAGATAAATGGAATCTGTTGACAGAAAGACTCCTTCCAAAAAATAAACATAAAATAACAACATTTGCCTAATAACTGAGCAGTCTCTTACATAATAACTCTTCATTATAATCTAATTCAATCAAAAACATTTAATTACTGTTACCGTTTGATTTTATTATTGAATTTCGGTTCTGTCCTCGTAGATATTAGAGCCTTATAACACATCAGAGCCAGCATTATGATCTTATTCAAACGAAACCAATATTCAATTACTATTGCATTTCAATTGTATTTATTATGTTTTCGAAGATATTAGAGTCATAATAATACATCAGAACCATTCGTTCTCAAAAGAAGAACATTTGAAATCCCATCCACCATCAATTTCTGAAAACGCTTATTCAACTCTTATGGCTGCGATCTATTCTAGGTAGGTGCAATAAACTCAATGACTGCTCATAATTAGATTAATTAATTGTTGGCTGATTAATGCAGGTGATTGACATGTGCGCGGTAAGATCAAAGGTTGGCATTGTGTATTCTGTGTAGTGCAGTGCTGAACAAGAGTAATGATAGCTGCCTGAATCAATTTGTTTTCTTCCACGGTACTGGTGTGGCGGGAGCTTCTATCGATTCCAGCTACATTTATTATCTAGAACCGGGATTTTGCCACCGCAACCCTACAAATAGGCTTTATATTCTGGTTAGAACTTTGATTATTTGCTCCGCAGTTATATCATAGGGTGTAGGTAATCAGTTGTTTGTGGGAAGACTGTCTGTTTTCAATTAGTTCTTGTTTGGATGTTCAATTGAATATAATCACTGATTATTTTTGGGTTCAACCACAGAAGGCCTATATTATTGAATTAATGCAATGATTATTTCTCCTTTCAACCATTGAGTAAACAATAGTAGACCTACATCATTGAAGAATATAATAATTGGATTGTAGATTGGATCAAATTGTTGGATAGGCTATCTTTGAATTGATTGTACTTAATGAAGGGTTCCACATCACACAGAAATCTAGAAGCGTTGAGCAATGTAATATCTGTTGTAATATTATGTTGTAGAGCAATTCAATGATTGTATTCTATTTTAATTAGTGTTGTTTGATAAATCATGTGGATTTTGTAATGACTGTATTATAGACCCGACTGTTTAGAGACTATTATTCAAAATTGATAGAAATATCAGGCATACAAACAGTGATAATTTGACACCTTGTGGGATCAGATTCCATTAGTCCATTAGTCGAGTAGGCTACTTTATAAGGCTAGGCGTACACCGGTTAGTCAAGACAAGACAAGACGAGATTAGTCACAGTAATTCACATAGTTGCTTATGAAGCAGCACACACTGATGCAATGACTAATAAGCAACTATGTGAAGTACTGTGACTGAACGTGACTAATCTTGTCTTGTCTTGACCAACCGGTGTATGCCTAGCCTTAGTATAGTTTCATTGATCCTCTATTAGTATAATATTATTATTAAATTATTAATATTTTCTGTCTTTCTGCGAAGGGTTCTATGATTTGTGATCTTAATTTTGGTTTTCTCTCCTCTCTTTAATGGTCATTTGACAACCTTTCTTGATGAAACCTTCTTATAACCAGAACACCATAAAAAGTACTAGGAGTCAGGGTAGGCCTTCTTATTGAATCATAAATTTTTGGGTAAGTGCCATACTCCGGAATCTTGGCTTGGGTGAGTTGAAATAAAGAGTTAATCCACAGTTCTTTCGTGATGAAGGTTATTCCAAATGAACATTTTTATGAAATGAGAATAGGCCTACTTTTTGTAATGGCCAATTCCACTATATTGAACACTTGTTATATTGAATATTCATAGTAGTATTGAATCAATTCTTATGTCGTCTTATGACGCTACTAATATCGTCATACGTCTTATGACTCTACTAATATCGTCATAAGACTCAATGACCACACAACGCTGAGGCCAGCTTAATACTTCAACCATCGATTAACGAAATAGACTAACCGGAGCTTAAACTTATCTGTTCTTCAATAAAAGCTTCGAGTAATATAACCTATAAGCTCGATCCACATCCTCTTGTAAGATAACTCCATTAAGTGCTCAGTAAGCTCATTAATGTTTTGTTATGGCGTTTGTTAAGGTATGACGTTTTGTTTAGGAGCGGTTCCTGTACTTTTATGGATCATAAATTACTTACCCTGAAGTTGTCAGAGTCTGTGGAACTAGTGAAGTTGGTGTGCCAGTTATAGTAGCATAGGTCGGTGGTTTTGGGCCTGAGCGGTTTGCCTTCATGAAAAAATCCGTGCCATGATTCCTGGCGCAGGCGTTGGTTGAAGTCAATGTACGCACTCACATATTCGCCCGTCCGCTTCTTCACGCACAGGTAGATTATTGTCTGGAAATTATTGCAAAATTTGTGTGAAATTCAATTTTTTTAACGTCAAGAAATAATATCTCTCAATCTATCCATCTAATGCCAAACGTTAAATTGAACAATCTGATTAGATTATACAAAGCTTGTGCTGAAGGTTGGTAACATTGAGCCGTGTTTTAACAGTAATTCGATTGGCTGAAGACTGCTTAAAATGGCCGATACAGAAATATAAAATGGACGATAAGGATGGAATGGAAAATGGCTGAACAGAGCTGTGATTGGTCGTTCACTGTGACGTGTCACACCCACAAGTGGGAGGAGCTAGCCAATAAATGAAGACTTCCGTAACTAACTACTCAGTCATTCGCTTGTGTTTTATTTCGATCATTAGGACGAATAACATGTTTCTGTGTCTTGTCCACAACTCTTGTGAATTGCAATACTACGAATTGTGAATTGAATAGGCCTTCTTGTGAATTATAATAAGTACCAGTTTGTACACTGTTCATACTCTGCACAGGTGCTTTTGTTAATTTTCTTTTGAATCACTCAATTCGTTCTCAAGTTTTGATTCGGCTCAATCTTACTATCTCATAGATCTCTAAAATCTAGTTAAGGAGTTTATTGTTGAGGTATGAGATAAGTTCGATTGAGATACACAATCTTAATCGATTGAGCAATTTTCAGCTCGTTTCAAACACGCAATTAAGTGATTCGCAGACAAGCAGTGTAGTCTGGGATAATCTGGGAAAACTGAAGGTGAATCGAGCGAATTTGTTGCTAATTTTATTGGAAGCAAACCGTTCACATGCATTTATTTTCAATTCCACCCGCAATATATCGATCGATACTTGTTCCACATGATAAACTGATTGATTCTTGTCAAGCATGACGGCATTCACGCTTGAAACAACATTTCAGCATCCAAGAAAATCTAATCATTATGTCAGATAACACACATTACTTCCCCCTAACCTCTGCTTGTACATGTATTGCATGGATGGTTAAATTGAATGATAACATTACAGCTCCCTTCTGGCTGCTAGTTTCAACAATAATTTGTTATTGTGTTCAATATGAGCTGTTGAGTAGTTTGTTACCACGCTGTTCAATCATATTTCAAGCTAATTTAGTTCAAGTTAGCCTATATGTAGAGCGTGTTCTTGAGTTTGAGAATTGATTTGAAGTTGTGAATCTATGTGGAATAGTTTGATCATCCATCCCATTAGAAAACGTATTGTAATGACAAGTTTATCCTACAATTTTTTCCTTAGAGAAAGCATAACGAAAGCAGATATTTCATGTGATAGGAAACGTTTATGCTATTTTCACATAAAAAATACGATTGGATACATATTTTTAACACAGTGGAAGCACAGATGAGTATAATAGTATAATATAAAATGTTTCAAGCCTATGGTAACTGTGATGGTCACAGCTATGGTAACAACCTTTTCTGGTATAAATCGTGATAAATCTATTGCTAGGCGTACACCGGTTAGTCAAGACAAGACAAGACGATATTGGTCACGTATAGTCACAGTACTTCACATAGTTGCTTATGATGCAACACACACCGATTAGTCATTGCATCGGTGTGTGCTGCTTCATAAGCAACTATGTGAATTACTGTGACTAAACGTTACTAATCTCGTCTTGTCTTGTCTTGACTAGCCGGTGTACGCCTAGCCTTTATGGTATACACAATCAGTCACCTTCTAGTGAGAAAAAATGAAGGTAAAAAATCATTATAAAAATGATTGAGGTATTTCATTGGAGTTTCTCGTTTCCCTGGCTTTGTTTTGGACTTTGTTGAGTACAAAAAAATAACAAAAAAACTAGTGAAAATTTGTAGAACAGCTATTAAATTGAATAATTTCTTAGAATAACTGTCGAGAAATTTTCTTGTAGAAAGTATTGTAAATACTTTGTAAAATGTATTTACAAACTTGTATTTAAATGCTTGTAAAATGTGAAATTTGGGTTGAAAAAATTAATTTTAAAGTAGCAGAAACCTTCAAGTTATAACTCCATCTGTATCACTTCCAATAAGCTTGGAGGATTTCATCCTATTTTTGCCATCTATTCTATCCAACCCTAATTCAATTCTACTCGTCTATTATAGCCTACAGACAATAAATAATTAAACCGATAATGATTGTCCTATCTAGGGGTGATAATTCTTTGCTGGATGGATTATTAATGAATGACAGGAACTTCATCTTGCTGGCCCATAATTTATGCAAGTGCTGACGGTCTCTATTCCTCAACTCATGGATTAAGTCATCAGGAATGGTACCTTCTCCCGTTAACGAGTAAGAGAGAAGAAGGATGAAAAGAGAATGTAGGAATAATAACAGCAGTCGTAACAATCATAAATCATAATTGCATGAGATATGAAGTCACATATACGTGAAACGCATACACGAAAACGCTGTGTAAATGTAGAAACTCGATTTGAAAAAATAGTAAATAGAAGTGAGGGGAATATGGATTATGAAAATGAAGAAGTCTAGGTATGAATTGTTTACACTATTGTCGAAGCTCATGAATTATTCGCCTAGAAATGATATTTTCTCATAATGAGATGGGAGTAATGTTTGTCTTGCCTTAGGCTCATACCTCAGACAAATTGAGAGATGAAAGATTAATTTGGCTAGGACTCCGTTGTTTGGGATTATTATTTAACTTGTTGGAAATATCCGTATATTCTTGTTGAGGAAATCCTTGCTGGGATAGGGATTTTATTATAGAGTTTAGTAAACCTATAAGGTACAAGTACATAGTGTTAAAATCATTAATAATAGAGTGAATAAGTATTTAAGAATCTATCAGATCATGACAAGAGATCAAGTCGAACTACATTTTCAGAAGACATTAACGTGCTCGTATACTAGAAAACCAATCTCAACTTTCAGCCCGAGAAAAACTAACAAAGATATTTTCTTTCATGATATTTCCAATCCGACTTTTTCGATTTCACGTATTTGACAAGTGAATGATCTCGAGTGGATTGGCTTGCAGCTACCTCTCAGATAAAGTACGACCATTCTCCATCGGGTATTTGTCATTTTTCTACATTTGTGTTGTTTTTTTTTTCGGGAAAAAGTCGGACAAAACCAACATTTTTCAACTGTGGTTGTCAAGCTTCTGCTAGAAGAGTTCAAAACTTTGAAAACTGTGATTTGAAAACACAGATCACACATAATGGTAAAATAATAGAGCGTTGGGAGATGTGAAAATAATGCGCGTATTTGAAAAACACGTGAACTTGTTAACCTTATTTGCACAACAAATTATATAGGATTTGAAAGAGTATCTTATAATAATACATTTCGCACATTAACGTGAGCTATGTATTCGAATACTGTATATTTGAATCAAACTTCTAAACAAAAGTTTGCAAAAAGTCAATGAAGTTGAAAAAGGATAATCAAGACTGGTGATAAAATCAAACGGATGTGTTTCTCTGGTTTACAATAGAATTGATAGCCTGAGCTTTCTGGTAGGGACTACCGATTCCCTTATGATTGACTTTGAAAGACTCTTTCAGAAGTTTGATTATTTTGCTGATTGACTTTTGCCAGCCCATTCCCATAAGATTGGCTCTATTAGCACACGAGAATCGAATTTCAGCGAATGGTCGTTTTTGTGTCTTTTTCTTGTCCCTTTTCTTTTTTCTTTGAAGAATCTTCTAAAATATTTATTCAATTATGGCCAGTGATTGGACATTTCCAACACGTTCCCATAAAATTGCCTCAAGAATAGGATTTTAACCAGTGAATGTTTTTTGTCGGAATGATTGATAATTATCAGTATTATTGACGGTTCTCATTCCTAAATTCCAATTTGTTTTTGCTGTGATGATGCCTACGTCATAAGCTTTTACCCCACATATGCGTGAGTAATGGAAAGAATGATGATAAGAAAAGTGGAGCTACAGCTTTAGGTTGGTTCCGAACCACCGGAAAGCGATTTTGATTCTCATGAATGAATTATACATTCAACGGAAAAATTGATATACTCTAGAAATCGGTATGTTCTATAGATTTATAGTAGAAATATTATCCTCCTGAGATGATTATTTATTCTTTCAAATGAGATTCTTTTCAAGTGATTGAACTACTTGTTCATTTTATAGTTTTATTATTGCAATACGAATATTTTATTTACTTCTCCATTGTAGTCTACAATCTCAATCTTGCAGTCTCTTTGAGACTTTGAGAGACTGGGTTCGCAGGGCACATTTATTTCCCCACATGCAGAATAATCCAAGAATCACCTGGACAATCTTGGAGACTAACCCGCGATCTGCTTGCTATCCAGAGTGGGAGAGAATCAGCGCCCTGATCCCTCGGATGTAGGCAATCTTGTTTTCTGTATATGCTGTGCACGGGTTTATATATAAATATATATGCGCTTCAAGAACTTATTTTAGGATAACCTCATAGTGGCACACATCCGTGTTGAGAGAGAAGCATATGCAATGTAAAGGTGTCGGAGGAGGAGGAGAAAAAAGTAAAGATGAGAAGATGAAAGACAAGAAAGAGCGGAAGATAAGAATAAGAAGAAGAAAAAGGAGAAAAAGAAGGAGGAGAAGAAGGAGAAAAAGGAGAAGAAGAAGAAGAAGATGAGAAGAAGAAGAAGAAGAAGAAGAAGAAGAAGAAGAAGAAGAAGAAGAAGAAGAAGAGGAGGAGAATATGAAGAAGAAAGAAGAAGAAGGGGAAGGAGAAGAATAACAAGAAGAAGAATAAGGAGGAGAAGAAGAAGAAGAAGAAGAAGAGGAAGAAGAAGGTAGAAAAGGAGGAGAAGAAGAAGTAAAAGAAAATCGAGAAGAGGAAAGAAAGAAGAGAGAAAAGAAGGGTATGAGAAGAAGGACAAGGGCAAGAAGGAGTAAGATAAGAAGGATAATAAGGAGGAGGAGGAGAAGAAAGAGAAGAAGAAGAATAAGATGAATTAGAAGAAGAAAATAAAAAAGGAGAAAAAGAGGGATCAACAGGGGAAAAGTAAGAGAAGGTAGAAGAAGAAGGAGGAGAAGAGGGAATAAGAGGAAGAGAATCCCACCTGAGGAACGTGTCGGAATTCGATTGAGCCCTCGTCTGTGTGAAAACTTTGTGGTAGTTTAGTACTGCTCTTCCTCTTCCTATTCCCTTTACATCACTACTCCTCACAAACCAATCCATCCTAATCCTCTTGCATCTAGGTTTGTTCTCCTCTTTCTTCCTCTTCTTCTTATTCTACAACCATCATTCTCTATTCCTTCTCCTTTCCCATATTCTTCTTCTACTCTTCTTTCTTACCCTTCAATCCTTCCTTTTCTGTTTCTCTATCTTCCCCTCCTTCACCTTGTTCTTACACGTTTCTTCCACCATTTCCTTCGCCTCCTACGTACTCTTCAAGCCTCCGTTTGTTATTTCTGATATGTTGTACTCCTCCTTTCTTCTTCCTCGTTATTTCATCCATCATTCTTTCCTCCTTCTTCTTCTTCACATTTTTCAGCTCCTACTTTGCTTTTAACTTCTCCTCTTTTCTCTCCTTCAACTTGTCGTCTCCTTAATTATTACGGTCTTCTTCTTCCATCTTCGATTCCTCTCTCATCCTATTTTTTCAGTTCCGGTTCACCCACTTCTCCTCCTCCTCCTCCTCCCTTTCTTACTCCTCCTCCGTATCCTCCTCTTTCTTGCCCTTGTCCTTCTTCTCATACCCCTCCTACTCTCTTTTCTTCCTTTTCTCTTCTCGATTTCCTTATACTTTTTAAACTCCTTTTCTCCCTTCTTCTTTTTCTTGTTCTTTTTCTTCGTGTTAGTCTCCTTCTTTTTCCTGCTTCTTCTTCTTCTTTTCCTCCTTCTACGTCTTATCCTTTTTCCACTTGTTCTCCTCCTATATCTTCTGCTTCTTCTTCTCTCTTTGAGTTCATTTGCTTTCCTCTGTCCGTGTTTCACTTCCAATATTCATCCTACTTCGCCTTCGCTGTGTTCTGCTTCTCCCTCAACAGGGTTGTGAGCCACCACATGCCAGATCTCCGTAATCTGTTCAGAGGTGATGGGTGCGATGCAGTGTTTACATACACTAGAGTGCGTTATTTGATGAGTGAACATGCAACAGGCGTGTGTCAGCATGGATCTTGGAGAAATTCGGTTGCAAGTGAGAGAATCTTGATAGAGAAATCTTAGTAAAGGTAAGACAAACATCAGAATTCGATTGGGAAATCTTGATTGAGTTTTGATCCGTCCTTAAGCACTTCTGACACTCAAGAAAGAGGTGTTGTTCATATCAAAAATATTATAGAAATACACAAAACCCTATTTCCCTATTTCCTCATCCTCAATCACTCATTCCCCGATCATCCCCTACACACAGATGTAGAGTCTTGTAGGGGGGTTTCCTCAATTTTCATTTTAAATGTATCATGTATTTTTTGTATTATTTTATGGGAAAATATTGATTTTTGAATTTGAATTCTCAATCCTCACTTGGTCTTTTTACCTATGTCCATACTTGGTCGATTTTTGTTCACTGCATACCATGCTACCAATGGTTAAACATATGCAGCATGCTGTGCAGCAAACAAAAATCAACCAAGTCGAACATAGGGATTGGTTCCAGAGTAGAGCAATATATAACGTGCGATACGACCGCCATTTTGGAAAAATGAGTTGTAATGAACTAAGCAGGTTTTTTATGTTAGACGTCAGAGACCCCCTGTGATACGGTAAAAAAGGGGGCACACTGGTTTTAATTTATTACACAGTACGCCGTGCTTTTCATACCTCGTGTGTGACGCCTTTCTACCTGTTTCACAGGATTCCTTAATTTTTAGAAAGCAGGCTACAGTAGGTAGAAAAAGCAAATCTTATGCAACATGAGTTTAGAAGAGATTCATATTCGAAGATTCAATGAACAAATACATGGAAATAATCCACTCTGATTTTGATGAGAGCCACCAAAGCTAAATTAGTAGTCACTTGGGGTACAGTACGCATCAAGAAAGTTCAATACTGTAATCGTTGTAAGCACAACAATCACTGTACTTGGCAATTGGTTTGATGAAGTATTTGTACTGAAAGCTTCTAGTATTCGTATAGAAAAGTGGTTGTGTAGTTGTAAAAGAAAGTATTTGTACAGACTAATTCATATTGATATTCACAATAAACGAACCGAAATAATATTGAATATACACTGCAATTATTACAATTATTAACAATACAATTATTAATTATTAATTATACTGCCGATAAGCCAATTGAACGATGACGGTATCTATAGCACGATCCTTTTAACTTGTCAGAAATCAGCTGTTTCGGTAATAATTAAACAGTGATTTCGACACAATAATCAAAAGGCTTAAAAGTCTTACAGACCTTTTTAGTCTTCAAAAGCCCTTTTTAAAGAAGACCTTTTCAATAATCTGCGAGATTCAGCATTTGTAGGTTAAGTATTGTGATATTGCTCGTTAAAACATATGTTATCTAACAAGTTAAAAGGATATCCTGCTATACTATAATCTTATTCCACTCTACCATACTCACATTAACAATGTTACGACGATTGGCGACTTCCCTTTGCGCTAGGGCCACTAGCAAGGGCTCAGCTGACTGCGATAGTTGACTGGAAGTCAGTGCAGACGAGATGGTCATCTCCTGACTTGTAGGACTGTCCAGGGCCCTTGCCGCAGCCGCCCTTACCGCAAACTCCTCCCTTGTTAGGACTTGGCCACGTGCCCTGCATCAAATCACAGCTTATGTCATATCTATTGTCAGGTTGCCAAACTGTGAGTTGTGATGCTCACCTTGTGAAACTAGCATTGTGCGGTTGCTATGAATATATCATCGATTTGGGAAGCTATCTACTGGAACAGATGCCAAAGATGATAGATTCCGTGTGTGGTCGATGTGGGACTTTGTATGGTCATCTTCTAGAATAGAAGACTACCTCGAGAAAGAATAAAATGTAATTTTCAATCATTTTTATCATAATTATGATGTAGGCTATGTTAGATTATAAAATCATCTTATTTTCGTGGTTGATTTGTGAAAATTGTTATTAATCAATTGATAAAAATGTAATTTCAATTTTTTTATTCATTTAAATTGTTTTATTCTCAGCTCTTAGAATAGCAGACTACCACATAAATAATAAAGTAATCCTTTCACTGGAGATTGATAAAATTAATAGTCCTAGAGTGAGTGGAATTAATATATTGAAAACTTTTTAGTATACTAACAGTACTGTGTATTCAATTGTTATTTATTTTTATGATATATTTATTGGATTGAGTTGGTCTCGGCTGCCTAAAAAGTAGTCATCAACTCTCATCATAATTTTCATCACCCATCCCATGACCCACGCACAAGCCTAGAGCTCATGTGTGCATCACCATCACAAAAATAATAATGATGTTATTCTTTACAAATTCCAGGTGTGACTATGTTTTTTTAGGAAGTAGAACGTACCAGATTAAATACAGTATTTATTAAGAATTATTAATACCTTATTCTAAACGAAAAGTAGTTGACCCAGCAGCTACTGCTGTCTACCGGCCAGATCCAGAGTTAACTACGTTTCAAGCTGTCGACCAATCAGGTGAGAGGAGGCGGAGCTGGCTGTTATGCGAGTGGGGGAGTAGATTGTTGTTGACCCAGCAGGTGCTGTAATCTACTGGCCAGATTCAGAGTTAACTACGTTTCTAGCTGTCGACCAGAAAGGAGAGAAAGTAGGCGGAGCTTGCTGGCATGTCAGTGGGAGTAGCTTAGTAACTTGTTCTTGACCCAGCAGCTACCGGTATCTACTGGCCAGTTTCAGAACCAGCTGCATTGCAGCAACTGTTTTGATTATAAGTTTGATTATGATGAATGAAAAATATGTGGATGACATTTACAATTGCAATGATTCATTGTTGAGCGAAATATTTTGATCCAAACAATATCCTAGCATTTATCAATTCAATTCAATAAGCTCGCAGATAATCGCTTCAATACTGTCCCAAATGAGCTGCTACTCCTTGTAAACAAAAGACTGATATTGGAATTCATTTCTATATCAGATTCAGATTAGCATGTAAAAAAATATTTATAACATAAATCTTTAGATGAAAGGGACCCTACAGTCCCAAATCTCAACAGCAGATTCTGTCACTGATTTCACCAGCGATTCTATGGACTGACATGGTGTATCAGTATGGAAAATTCTAATGTGAGCGATTATTCAGGGTATTTTGAGTCTGCTATATGCACAGAATAGGCTGGCACCAGATTTATGGCAACGCTAGCCTAGCCTCCTATATTGGCGGCCACTCTACAAACTACTACTCTACGCTAACGATATATTAGGCGGTATCTTTCAGCCGTCCTTTGAAATTAATTACCGTGCTGCTATTATTGGGCAATCAGTTTAATCATGGGCACTCACTCAGTCACACACTCTCTCACTCACTGATCTACTCTCCCACTCACGCATTTATCCACTCTCTTTCTCTTCTCTGATTCTCTCTTTCTCTTCTCTCCCTCTTTCCTCCATCTCTTACTCTCTCTTTCTCTCTTTCATTCACCATCTCTTTCTCTCTCAACTCTACGGGTGACGTCACTAAACAGAAGGGTCGGTCCATCATTATCATCAATCCAGTGACCATAAACAACCACCCTCTGGGACGCGATCATGAATTTGAACCCTCTATCATCGTCTATGATCTCATCGACATTTCCAAATTTAGAGCACCAGTGTGGCCTAATTTACCATGTGTTTGATAGATTCTGATCCTAAAACCCATGATTTAAAGAGTGATGGAGTGTTAGTTTTTGGGTCAACATAAATTATTCAACTATCACCCATCATTTTTGTCTAGTTCGATTAATAGTGATTTATTCTATTATTATATAGTAATTTTTGGTTTGATCATATTCAACTAACCAGATAATATTTTCTTGTAGATTGAGTAATTACAGAAAAAATGTTTGTAATTAATGTTTGTGTAGTAGTTTGATAGTGCAGTGTGACTCAGTACAGATACAATATGAGTTTATTAATTTCACTCCTTAAAACCTATTATAGTTATTGATGGTGATTAAGGATCAACCCAATTAAAATTTTTAAGATGTTCACGTTTTCAAGGCGAACATTTCAAATTAGCCAGATAATTTTTGTCTAGTTTGAGTAATTGATAGTCATTTATGATATTATGTGTATGCAATATAAATGAGCTGCAATATAAATTAGATTTATAGTAATTCGATTGAGATTATAGTAATTGAGTGTAGTTCAAGAGTTATTTGACACAAAGAATTTACTATAGGCTACTCTCGTTCAATCCACTCGTATAATAAAGTATTATTTACCAGTGAAGATGGGTGGTCATAAACCAGATAATAAATTCATATTACCACGATTACTAGCAGTCCCTTTATATACTTGGTATATGATTCCAGTAATTAATCATGAATGTTTTCCTAGGTTGAAAATTTATTGCACAGTGAGATGCTATGAAATGTGAGAGCATCAATAACACTATAAACCCTGACCCATATGAAGAGGCGTTTGACAAGGGATGCACATCATAATGACTGAATTTCTACTAACAATATTGAGCCACTAACTTCAACCCCCCTTTTCAAGTTTAATAAGTAATCTTAAATCTCGGTTACAATTCATTTTTGTTTTTCTAAACCAAACTTGCCAGCTACTAACAGTAGGCGACTTTATAAGCACTTTATATTCCTAGCCATTGAAATAATTCATGCATACTCTGGTTCAAATTCATCTAAAGCTAAAAACTCATTCAATAAAATTCTTCTTCAAAACATCCCACGGACCATAAGTATCTAATTTATTCAGTTAAACAATATTTGAATCCTACCAGGCATTTTTTTGTAGCTGGAAATTATTAGATGTATATTATTAGTTTAATATCAAGTACAGTGAATGATTATGAAAACGTTTAAATAGAAATATTAAAGTTATAAATATTGGGCCGTACCTGTATCCAAGCTGAGCCACACATCTCGCTATGAAAATACTTCTGCCGTAGAACAAGTCAATGGGCGTCACCAGAGAATCGAGGTAGTCGTCATATGTGGGAAATGGAATCAAGTAACGGTCTGCTTCCACCTGTGGTGAGCCTCCAAACACCATTTTTCCCCATTAAATTATTATCTTTCCGGGAGCGAAAAACGTTGTGTTCTCTAGTTGCCAAAACACTACAAAACAAAAAGTTGAACCGAGGATAAAATCACAATCAGAATAGCTGCATGATTATAATACAAGTTATTGGAAAGATAAGTTTATATTTGGATATGTGTATGGGATACACTACTAGCTGGTTCACATAAATCAAATGTTGGAACCAAATTTTCTTCATTCAATATGTATGTATTGTTAAAGAACCTTACACAAATTTTGTTTGTTTCTGTACTCTCGACTTGTCAAACTCAAACATAAATCGGATGCATGTTCTAAAATGTAAATAATACTGTGCAAAAATATGGATAAGATTTAAGTACTTCAAGTCATTAAAGATGAGATTGATATTCCTAGTGTAGCATGACAATTATTAATATAACTTAAAAAGCATTCTTCAACACGGAAACATGAGTTAACTTACAGGTTATGAAGATGATTACAATAGAATCAGAATTCATGGAAGTGATAATATTATTAGACTACTTACTTCCAAAACGCTAGTTCTTTTGCAAATTAAATAATTTATTCTATCGACCTCTTAAAAAATCCATTAATTTTAGTTCATGATTAGGAGTGATTCAAGGAAATTGGAAATTTGGTTATCACGATCAAGAACTTTTCAGATGTGGATTAATTTTTCTGTCACTGTGGTACATCTGGTTATTCATTTGAAGCCTGAGCGGTTCATCAGCTGTGAAATTGAATAGATTGAATAAAATTCTCCATTCACCAGTTGTTTTATCAACCAAGCATTGATTAATCAATTCAATAAGCTATCGTTGATGGAAGGGGTCTGTACAGTTCAATTGCAAGGGAAATAGTTATCATAGTTGATCACTGTTCCTCATATTTTCCCTTTCAGTTTTTCAATGATCCTCTTTCAAGCAAGATGCTTGTTGCTATTCAACTAGCAACTATTGAATACGCTTCTACTACTATTCATTTATTCGTACCATTCATTAACGATTGAATTGAGGAAAATGTTTGTTACTATTGCTTCATCGTGAATAATTATCATTGAGCATATATTTTTCAACAAAGCATTCATGTATGAGTATGAGGCTTCCATAGTGAACGGAGAATGTATTAGTGAACCACATTCTGGGCGAAAGTATTCTTTTCAGCCCTCTGCCCTCTGCAATCTCCTTTTGGCCGCTACTTGAGCCTTCCTTATAAATAAACATCTGCTATGACATTTCCATTCCGACCAAGACTTTATTCCGGGCCTTTAACATATACATACACGCCCCAAACAGTTAATCTTCCTCTTCAGGAAATGCTCGCAAATTTTCCTCCTCATTCTCCTACTTCTGCCCCTTCCCTTACTGCTGCTTCTTCTTGGTCTTCTCCTTCTTCTTCTTCTTCCTTCTTCTTCTTCTTCTTCTTCTTCTTCTTCTTCTTCTTCTTCTTCTTCTTCTTCCTCTTCTTCCTCCTTCTTCTTCTTCTCTTCTTCTTCTCTTCTTCTTCTTCTTCTTCTTCTTCTTCTTCTTCTTCTTCTTCTTCTTCTTCCTTCTTCTTCTTCTTCTTCTCTTCTTCTTCTTTCTTCTTCTTCTCTCTCTTCTCCTCTTCTTCCTCTTCTTCTCCTCTCCTCCTCTTCTCCTCTCTCTCCTCTCTCCTCCTCTTCTTCTTCTTCTCATTCTCCTTCCTCTCCCTCCTTCCTCTCCTCCACTTCCCTCCTTTTCCTACTGTGAGAGAGAGAGAGAAAATGAGAGACTTATAGAGAAAGATAATGTGTTTGTGTGTGAGTGAGAGAGAGAGTGTGAGAGTAATGAAGCATGAGAGAGAGTGTCTGTGTAGTATCATAGTGAGCAAGTAGTCTTTGATGGTGGACTATCATCTCTGGTTTGAAATTCTCCCCCTTACAAGCATTGTTGCTGTATTCTGGGGGACCATACTCAATCTTACCTTGGTTTACGTTCGTGCGGATCCAAAGTATTCAGCCTATTTGGACAGATATTCCTATTTGTGCCTCTTTGCTTAGTATTACCGGGATAGAATCCTTTATCCCTGTTATAACTCACAGAGGGGGGCATCGTTGTTCTGTTAATGTCATGCAGGAAATACCATATGTTATTACAAGGAAATAAACCAACTCTAGGGTTGAATACTCTCTAGAAAATTACCGGGAAGGAGAATAGTATTTCATGAGGGCGTTGTCCTTTTACATGAGGAAATCGTTGTGGGATTGTTTGTTAATTGTCTTCAAGATGTTCATTACGCGGTCTTTCATTACCAACTAACTCACAGATAGCCTCGGAGATCGGACTGCAATTGAGTGAAAGTTGTTTCATGGGAGGAACTAGGAAGGAAATCAATTACAAGAACCAAATCATCATAGAATAATATTGTTTGTTTCTAGTCATGTTATACTGTACAAACGAATGTGTAATAAAGTTCGATCAGCTCTAGGAAGTCAAGCAAGTTTATTCCAACAGACAGATTGTTGTCCTCAATCTCATTGTAGTTCAAAACGTGTTATATAGCTTTGAAACAGACTCATCGTGGCAATCTGATAAGAAACTAAATTATGTATTTAAAATTTATGAAAGGAGTTATTAGACGTTGCAATTAATCTATTGCTATAATACATAATGATTGGTGAAAAGAGAACCCAAAGAAAGCTATAACGATAGATTTGAAGATTTCTGCAACAGCAAACATTAACAACAGAACGAAAGAGAAAGGGGAGATTTCGATGAATGCCACTGTACAAAAAGTTCTGTCCTGACGAAGAATCGGACCCTGTACCTCTCAATTCCCGGCTTAACCACTTCTGTAGTGTAGCATTCAATAGAATTTGTAATCAACTACAATATGAATTCATGACCTTATTGTGACCTTATTTATGTCCTAGTAAATAAGGTATGAATATTCAAATGTTGAATAACCCTTAACCTGATCAAACATTGTACAATATTCACATAGTTCATCACTCTATTTGCTGAATAGAACTTTAGTGAATTATAATGTTTGCAGGACTCAACATGTTCACAACAGGCCTGCCTTGCAAGTGTGATGAACACGCAGATCCTTCGCAGCGGCACTCCCCGCCCCAAAGACGAGATCCTCCGACATGCCAAAGACTTCCTCGAACAGTATTTTGGATCGGTGAGAAGGTAGGTCTAAACAAATTCAAATTGAACTTCCATATATGCATGTTCATGTGTAGCACATTGTTTTATCATTACAACCTTGGAGATGTATCGAGATTAAATGCAATGGTTGATGTGAGAACGTACTTGTGCCATTCTCGTGTTTTGGAGGACACGTTAGCTTATTATCACCCACATTCAGGGTTAAGTGTATCATTGAGGGTTAAGTGTAAGAGAGGGCTCTAACTTCGCCCTCCCAGGTTAAAATAAAGGCAGTCATTCTATTCTATTCTATTCAAGCCATAGGCTCTTGTGAGCATCACCCTTAAAAACTCTTCAATTAATTTTATGCAAGCTTACATGAGGTCTGCCACATAATTATAGAATATAAGGACTTCTTTTCTCATTGTTGAGTGAGTCTTTACAAATCGTTTTGATATTATTATTCTAAGTTGATATCATTGTGAGAGTCTATGCTGAGGTATTCCCTGTCTTGAAAGGACTCACAACCTAGATATTTTCAGACCATCAATCCTCTCTTTGTAATGCAAAATGATGAATTATTGGTTCATAGACTAAAATAGAGTTTTGAATTATTCTTGGTAGATTCTCCATCTATGACTCATTTGACAGTCGAAAGTATAGAAGTATTGGAAGAGTGCGGAATAGAAATGGTAATTTTGGAAGAAAATTTACAATCAAAAGGAATAGCTCGGAAAAGATAGTGAAGACTACCTCTGTTCGTTTGATGAATTATTCTCTGCTTTCAAACGCTAGTGTTCTGAAGAAAGTCTATTTAAAAATTCATATATCATCAGCTTTATTACTCTTTGAATTGATAGTCTTTGAGTGTATAGTTTTCTAATAACATATATTCAATATTATTCACATTGTTAACAAATGGGTTATATAACTTTTGTTAACAAATGGGTATTGTAACTTACTCATTGTTTTCTATAACAAATGTGACTAAAATGTTATGACCAACTGTTTTCTATATAGATGGGTCCTTAGTCTTAAACAGTTAGATCAATAGCGTGAATAATGCATGTATTTTCAAATGCAAAAAAATTATTGATTCAATAGCTTATTGAACAACTGAGAAACCGGGCATACGTGTATAGTTTTCTAATAACATATTATTTCTATTCAATATTATTGACATTGTTAACAAATGGGTAAGTAACTTCATGTTACTCTACACTGTCAGTGATAAGTTGATTTCACACCGATTATAAATTGTTTTATTCAATATGGAAAACTACCACAATACAGTAGAACCCCGGTTAACCTGAATCGGGTTAACCGAAACCCGGGTCAACCGAAACGAGGTGAAGGACTTGAAAAGCAAACAAAAATCACTGATTTCTGTAATATGTGATGTATACAATTCTTTAGTAACTTCAGTTGTTCACTTTATACTATTTTATAATCCATTATAACAATTTTTGTAGCTGAAATAAAACACTGTATTATATAGACTTTGTAAATTGATTTTTCCTACACATCATGTTAATAGGCTATTTTCAGCATATGACGGTTTAACCGAAAAATTGGTTATCCGAAATGGCTCTCCCCCCTTTATACCGGTTAACCGGGGTTCTACTGTATCACGTTCATTACTACACAAAGAGTTCAAATAGAAATTGAAAAATCAAATCTTCACAGTGATAGATCAGCATTTGTGATTCAAAACCTTGCAGTCAAGTCGTAACAGAAAGTGCTTTGAAGCACATTATTTGGTGGGTTTGTTGGCTTGGTGGGGGGGGAGGGTGAGGCAGCAGGTAGCGATTATCTCAATCTTGTTCTTAGCTCGACAACGTTGAACAGTGATGCAAAGATAGGCCACGTGTTGCTGCTAAGTGGGTGGTTGTTGGGGGTGATGGGTGCTTGGTGGGGGGGCGAAGGGTTGTGGGGGGGTGTCCGGATTGTTCGCTGACGAGGCGATTGTGGTTGGCTGCCACTCGTCATCACCCTTTGGCCCTTTGTCACACCGGCTAGGCCGCTCTTCGCCCTACTAGCCTACATATTATAACCCTTCTAAACTGCACGATCGCTGGGCTCAAATATTTCTTCGATATGCCTGTCTTTACTGGCTAATAAAATGAATTAAATCACACTAATTTCTAACAGTATCCCAAATACAACTCTTCTAAACGGCAAGATTGCTGGGGTTGGATATTTCTTGCATATGCATGTCTTTACCGATTATGAGCGTGTCAAGACAAGATTAAGACGAGAGTCACGTTTAGTCACAATAACATAAGGTTGCTTATGAAGCAGCACACACTGATGCAATGACTAATAGGTGTGTGTTGCTTCATAAGCAACTATGTGAAGTAATGTGACTAAACGTGACTAATCTCGTCTTGTCTTGTCTTGACTAACCGGTGTACGCCTAGCCTAAGAAAATGAATGAAATTACTAGCCCACACTAGCCCAATTACAACCCTTCTAGAAAGCACGATCGCTTGGCTCGATTATTTCTATGCTCACATAATCGATATTAATATTATACTCAGGGAAACTAGGATTGATTTATGTATATCATATTCAAATTTGTATCTTGTGCATTTGTTTCTTTATTTTATGGTAAATAAATTTGATTTCGATTTTTTGATATTACTAGCCCACATACAACCCTTCTTAACTGCAACGTCAGCTCAAATATTTTTTTGGATATGCCTGTCTCTTTATTGCCTGCTTCAAATAGATTTTATACGAGAAGGTATATAGATTTTATTATCTGGCTAAATGAATAAGATCATAGGTTATTAGACTATAAAATCTCTGCAGAATTTTAGTGTTTGTATGATATCATTTTTTATGTAGATTTATCTCAATTCGGGGTTATGAGCTTAAAGTATTTGAATGTGTGCACAATAAGTAGGCCTACGTTGTGGATTAAGAACAATCATGTTCGTGTTCAATAGCATTAAAACTATTGTTTGAAACAGATTCATTCTACTGAAGCACCTCGACTGACAATGAATTACCTCATTACTGCTTTTTACAATACTCAGTGTATAATAATTCATCCATTAGAATGCTAGACGTACACCGGTCAAAAAGCAAAGACAGACGAGATTATTATGGTTTATGTCACAGTAATTCTTATTGTTGATTATGAAGCAGCTATGTTAAGGTTAATTCACACCTTGCTTTTGGTTTGTGTTGGTTCATGATCTTATCAATTCAATATTCCTTACAGATTTCATTCAATTTAATTGATTTTGGATTAAATTAAAGTTTCACTATTCTCAAATCATCCCACTGATTCCATAATGTAGCTCTTCCTAGATACCTAGTCCGAGAGAAACTTTTTCTACAATTTTTCAGCTAGTTGTTGCTGTTTCTTGGGACCGAAAACCTGCTAGACTTTTACCAGCGTAACAGGAATGCCACCGAGATTGTAACGACGCTGTAATTAGTTGGCTTTGTGCAAGCTTTGGAGTCTGAGCCACAGGTGTGACTGAATTGGGGTGCGGGGTGAACCACCCCTAAACCCCTCAACCCTTAGCAGAGAAAATCGTTTCAACCACCAGTTCTAGTTGGAATCACAATAATTGGGCCACCTTACTGGGAAATCTCTGTTGTTTCACGGGTCTGTTGTATGTACTCGGCTGGATTCTTAGCTAATAGGATTTTCTAGCCGGCGAAGTGAAGTGGGCAAGCGTATTAACAACGCCAGGTTTACCTCGCATATTCCCAGCGAGTCACTTGTAGTCGAGATAATATACTAATTTGCTTCCATGTTGAAAATGATCTCCCAGTACATGTACTGTTCTTTACTGTTGTTATTTGGGATCATTGTTTGTGATAAGGTGCTGGTCTACCTTTCCCTTTATTTGGAATCCCAGTCCTTTCATTGACTGAAACTCTAGGGACCGTTTCAATAACTCTGGGCAGAGATAATTCATATTTGGTTATTGAAATGTTTATATAGATAGATAATTTGAAATGTTTATTGAAAAGTATTATAAATTCCTGTAAAATCGGAAAGACCTTCGCAACAAGATCCACCTAGTACCTGCTGACATCTATCTGCATAATTCAGAAATAGTACATTCTACATTATCGACCAATCAGAAGAGAGTGTTCATTCACATTATTAACGCATCTACAAGCACAATTTCTACTTTCAAATTGAACTTGTTTCTGTATTCTACAAGAATACGAGCATTACCTTCTTATTACTTTCATCTTCATAAGAAAATGAGGAAAAAGTTGATTATCACCCAGTACCTGCTGCTATCTGTCGGAAGAGTTCAGAAGTTGGACATTCCACCATGTTACGCAAACAGTGATTGGGCGGAGCTACGAGGCGTGGTCTGCGTGGGCGGAGCTGCGTCTGTAGTCGTGTTCCTGTAATTTAGTTGGTGATTGGTCCGTTTAATTCACTGTTCACCCTGTTCAATTATTGTATCTATGATAAATTATTTTGTCTTTTTTTCTTGGATTCCTCCCTTACCTTTCCTTGTGTTTCTCTCTATCCTTTTTTAATATACTTATCTATCCTTCTTCTCATTGAATTATTCTATACGCTCACTACTTTCTCCTCTCTATTTATTCATGTGCGTGTAAACTTTTTCATTATATTTGGTTAGTCGATGCTCTTCGTGTAGCAATAACTTGAATTATTAAAATAATGCACAAGACTATTGATTTTTTTCAGTCATTGATAGTTTTCCAAAATCATGTCTCCTCATGTTGCTTGGTAGCCTACTTGTTCTATTTTGAAAATATTAAACAAATCACTGTAAAATTGGAGGCTGGATATTACACCGATATTACAAGAGAGTGTGAAAGTTATGGAAATTGTTATTCAGAGAGAGAGAGTGTGAAACAGAAGCGACACGCTGAGAGTAACGCATGGTCTGTTCGATTAGATTAGATACTAATTTGCATGTCAATGCCACAAAGCCTCTCCACTTTA
This sequence comes from Laodelphax striatellus, assembly GCA_017141395.1. NCBI lineage: Eukaryota > Metazoa > Arthropoda > Insecta > Hemiptera > Delphacidae > Laodelphax > Laodelphax striatellus. The sequence goes on along the minus strand of CM029539.1, from coordinate 25,783,883 downwards.
TTATTGTTATATTGTGCGTTACATTGTAGGATAATAATTATATTGTTATATTATTTTGACCTGTTTATCTTACAAAGTTTCTTTTGAACTTGGAAATCAGAGTATCAAATGATTTAATTAATATATTATTATCCGATTGTAGTAGGTCCCTGGGAATTATCGAATAATAAATTGGATAACTTTACGGAATATTGTTGTTTAACTACTTCAATCGACTATTTCAGAGAGGAAATTATTTTTCCATGCTTATAACTGAGTTGGAAAATTTATTATACCTCCTGATTGCATGGATCAGAAGTTATAATTCTTTTTTCAATTAATCAAGTATAGATTGATTGAATTCAGCAGGCAGTTATAAACACCACTTGCTACTTTCTCAGATACTTACCTTGATAGTTCCTTAGAAACACTTCAATTCTGTAAATGTTTATCTTATTTCCATCAGGTAAATTGCAATGAATACTAAGAAATTGAAATACTTTCTTGAATTTCCGCTGTAAAGAATAAGAGCACAGTTGATTCAATTTATTTATTGATTCGCTTTGATTAAGCTTGGAAACCTGATGAAGGAGAGTCTGGACCATTCTGTTGATGTTTGTCTTTCTGAAACGTCTTCTCTCCGAAACATTCCTCTGTTTTCATCCTTCTTGGAGTGTCTTTGATCTAAAGATAAAAGTAAGTTCCACCTGCACTGAGCTACCTTTGTGGAGTAAATAAAAAACCGTTAGTGCAGTCTAACTAAAACATTCAGTGGTCGAGTTGCATCCACCTCCAAGTCTGTATTATTAGAATTCCAATCAGTAATGGAAATTTCAGTTCCAATCACTTCAATCTTCTGGTTGTTTCTTCTATCTAACTCTAATGAATCTTAATTAATTCTCTTTTAATTTGCATTGATTTATCCATTATTCGTTCTTCAAATCATTGTTCTTTTGTGTAATGTGTAATATCTTACATTCTAGATTTTTATACTGGTACGAGCATTACCAACTTTACTCTCTTCTAATACTCTCTATTCGACACAATCATAATCCATCAGGAATAAGTTACAATGGTATCAGAGATAATTCATTCATTTTAGTCCACATTGCAAGATAATCTATCATTTGGTTAGTATATGATAGTACATTCTATTCATGAATATTGTATTGTGTCGGATATACTTATTCATGTGTGAATTCTTCACTAGAGCTTCATTGGTTGAGTTCATATTGAAAACGAGAAATTTAAAAATAACATTTTCAATAGTTAAATTGGGTAGGAAATTGATAATACTGTTTCAATTTATCTGAAAAAATATCATCTAATACATAAAATAATGTGTTAGTTGCAGTATACTTTGATTAAAGTATCAATTCATCGCCAATGGAATGGGCATTGACAATTATGCCGTAATTACAGTAATTATCACTGTACATTCAATTCAATAATGTTTCAAACTATCGCGTTTTTAATCAAGTAGGCTATCATCAATGGAAATATTATCAACTATCAATCAATTACTGTGAATCATTAATTATTATAAATGAACTGGAATAGCATTCCTGTGAAGAAGTTATTCAAAATACTGACTACTTGTTGGAATGACCATCAATCATTTTGGAAAAATGAGCCATTCTCGACACATAGAGAGAAGTCACCCTTTCTGGAGGGCGTTGAACGTCTAAAAAAGCTTCTCCATTGTTATGTAAATAATTTAAAAGCATAAATGAAGTAGCTTGAACTCTGGCCGCCACAAGGAGAGAGATTACGAGTTTCGCGTCTGCCAAATCATTAGCATAATAAACATAAGATGGAAGCGAGGGAAGCAAGTAATGTTGTTACTGAGGCTGCTAAGAAGGGCGATAAGAGTTCTTGGGAGTGGGATCGCTTACAACCTCTTTTTGTCAGTCTCATTGACTGAGAAATGATCATTCACTCTATGCTAATGTGCGTTTTAATTTGCTTGAAAATTCTACGTTGTTTCCGGGTGATACATACTCTAATGCGGATTGTCTGTTCATTGGCATTGGTCAATCAAATGGTGCGATCAGTAACATTAGATTAGTTTCTATTGTATTCAATCAAATAATACAATAGATCGGTAAATATATTATATGTGATTATCATATTGATAATACAGTGTGATCAATTATCAAAAATATGCGAATAAATCATGAATTTTAAATTGAACATGTAATAAAAATTAATAATATTATTATAGATGGTTTTGCTAATCACCTAGATTGAAAATGGATTATTGCCATGACATTTTTTCACAATAATATTAAGAGGGTAGAATTCATCCACTTTGCAATATAAATATGTCTGCAATATAGTGAATACACTTTCAACTTTCACAACATTATAAATAGCTGAGGTAATTCATACGTTATTCAGATGCAAAATGATCCAACTGTTCTGAACTGTCTACATTCAAATATTTTGAAAAATTATCAAGGTTAAATCGGAAAGATTTTCGCAACAAGATCCACCTAGTATCTACTGACATTTACCGGCATAATTCAGAAATACAACTACATTATCGACCAATCAGTAGAGAGTGTTCATGTTCATTCACAATTCTACGATTCACGCATCTACAATTCAATTTAATTTCTTGTAATTTCTACTTTCAAATTGAACTTGTTCTTAAATTCTACAAGAATACGAGCATTACCGACTTTCTACTTTCATCTTCATAAGAAAATGAGGAAGAAGTTGATTATCACCCAGTACCTGCTGCTATCTATCGGAAGATTTCAGAAGTAGGAAATTCCTCCATGTTAGCCGAACAGTGATTGGGCGGAGCTACGAGGCATGGGCGGAGCTAGGTCCGTAGGCGTGGTCCTAATTTGGTTGGTGATTGATCCGTTTAATTCACTGTTCACCCTGTTCAATTATTGTATCTATGATAAATTATTTTGTCTTTTTTTCTTGGATTCCTACCTTATCTTTCCTTGTGTTTCTTACTATTCTTTTTCAATTCACCTATCTATCTTTCTTAGTGGCGAAGCGTAGTATGCTTATTTGGTCATCGCGATGATTATTTGGTTATTGCCGTTATTGGCGATGACCAAATAAGCATACCACGCTTCGCCAAGGATCTTTCTTCTCTTTGAATTATTCTATACGCTCACTATTTTCTCCTCTCTTTTTATTTATGTACGTGTAAACTTTTTTCATTATATTTCATACTTTTTTTGTCCAGCCGCCAGAGGGCTTAGCCGTATTTTATCTAATTCCATCTTTTGATACGTAGATCTTGGAAGCGTATTTTTCGGGCATAACTTGAGAGACACTTTGAAGCCTTCCATATCACTCACTCAAGAGAATTATTGTGTATCAGATTTCGGCCAAATTGGGATTCATTTTTGAAGAAAGTGGAAAAACTAAAAACAAACTGAAAGCATGTATTTTGGATTTTTTCCCCAATTTATTTATTCCACGGTCTCACTAAACGTGCATGCCAAATTTAAATTATTGTTAGATATTTTCAGAGGTCTGGTGCCTATTTCTTTAAAATTTAGATATGATTAGCACGGCGTAACATGTATAGCGTACATACATTTTAAAGTATAGTGTGTGTCCAAGTTTTCCTGGACAGATCCTTGCAATTTCTGATGATAAATGAATAATGCCGGTCCAATGTTACAAAATAATTTGAAGACAAATAATACTTTGACACGCCATTAGGTAGATGGAAATTGGTTCTGAATGATGAGCATTGAACAATACATAAATTGATAGATACATTATTGTTGAAATTATGCTCATTGCCAAATATACCTAATATAATATGTATAGAAATCTACCTGAAGTCTTGAACAATATTAATATAAGTAATTGCCGAACAATGCAGAAGTCAGGTTCATTGTTAATATCAAACAGAATTCAAGGGAGGACAAAAATAACAGACAGGAGGGGAATGGCTTTGGGTTTTTACGTGGGAGATATTTCAATTTAGATATGTCACCAGATAACTCTATCCTTACTCAAAGAAAATTGTCATCTGACAACATTGGTTTTGTATGGGAATGAAAGAGATGAAAAGATTTGACAATGAGCGAGAGAAAGTGTGTGTGAGAGGGAGAGAGAGAAAAAGAGTGAGAAAAGGTCGTCGAAAAAGCGCGGTTTTTTATCTGGAATGGAAAACCATGTTCATCTTGTTCACCCGTTGCTTTATTTCTGAATTTCTCATGTTTAGCAATGAGCCGCTATAACTTTAAACGGCCTAATTCTGTCAGGGTCCTTTCCACTGTTCCTTATATTTCATTTCCAATTTCTGTGAAGGGTCTATCGAATAAGCTTCCAGAAATTAGAGGTGTTCGAGAAAGGTATTTAGAAGATTACATATTGATTCTCGAATGTTTAAATTTATAAAGAATCAACACATCTTCTACACAAGTTGAGGAAGTGTTGGATTACAAACTTCAATACATGGCAAAGAACACAAATAATAAAATCAATTACTCAATTAAGATATTGCAAATCAAAACTATAATTTTGGGAATTCTCAATTAATCTCTTCCAGACAGTTCAGCATTTCATCACTATGCATCAATAACCACTGCAAGTCCCTGATATAATTAAATTTATCATGGAATAATAATTTATCATAATAATTTAAAATGGAAACATTCATTCTATATTATTTTTGTTATGGTTTATCAAGAATTGAATTGCATGGTTATGATTACAAGATTGCATGAATTTCAATGGAGTAGGCTAAACCGTTCTAGAACGACATCATTTGGATTGTTGAAAATCAGATGATCATCTATAAATCCTAGACAAAATAAGACATGAGAGATAATTGCGTGCATTCTATCTCAATTAGATATGAGGGTATATACTTGACAATTTCAAAGAACGAAAATGAACTTTATTCTCGTTTTTTCTCTCCGTGTTTTCCAGATCGATCAGTACAAGTATGGAGACGCGGTGGTCGCAAGTACAAAACGAGATAGAAACTACTGGAACTTATCAGCTGACTGAGACCGAACTCGTCTATGGTGCAAAGCTGGCCTGGAGGAACTCAGCCAGGTGTATTGGACGTATTCAGTGGTCAAAATTACAGGTAATTCATCTCAAAATAATAGAATACTAATGTTTGTTCAGTATTTTCTTGGAATATATTGAAATTTGGCTTGTAATAGCATAGTGACATTGTTGGAAGATTTCACAATGTACGAAAAGAATGGAATAGAGGTAGCTTACAATGGAGAATATTTTGTATTATTTGAAGTGTTTGGTAACCTCATAGAATTTTTGTATAAATAACAAAACAAATTTACGAATATATCATAAAACGGAGAAGGATATAAACAGAATGTAAAACGCTATTCGGATATCAAATTATAGGACTCTAGGCTATTATATTGAAATCAATGTTGTTTTCCTTGACGAAATACTTGTAGAAAATTCTATTATAGTAACGACATGTATTTCACTGTAAATAATTAATGCTTTTACTTACATTATTGGGAGTGAAATGCATTTCAATTATGTCCAGTAATTAAGTAAAAGCATTAATTATTTACAGTGAAATACAAGTCGTTACTTTAATAGAATATTATATTGAGTTCATAAATAATTAGTCAAAGTTAGATATTTCTTGTATAGGTGCTGTGAAGCTTTCTAGAGAATTTAAAGTAAAATTCGAATTTGCTAACTTTCATTCGAAATTTTTTATTTGAGATAGAGGTATGAGAAGTTGAAATGTTTTGTTAAAAAAAGATAGATCGAGGTTGGAAAGTATTGGGAAATTAATAACTCGAATAGCCAAGTCTAGGTTCACAAGAACGGTTTTTGGGCGGTTGTGGTTTGGGCGGTTACCAGCGGTTCCATATATGTGGAAGAGAGACAAGATTGTGCCAGCTGTTTTTTATCTCTATCCAACACATGGAACCGCTGTTAACCGCCCAAAAACCGTTCGTGTGAACCTGCTCTAATATTGTTTCATGGCTACCAAGATTACTAGACAATTTGTCTAGTAATCTTGTATGGCTACAGCCACCGAAGGCCGTGGGCTTCCAAAAAGCAGGCTAGATAATTTCGAATTGACTTGGCTTGTGATAAAGGGCTCCATCCTGACTTCCATCTCTGTTATAGTTTATATATCATGTCAAGTCTTTGTGATTGGAGAACGCAATTTCGTCTGTTGAATGTTGACAGTGCAACTCATAGTTTTCCTCGAACGATTGTCAAGCTTATTCAGATAGCAGAACGTAATTTCTAGAGTGTAGCCAAACAGATTCACGAAAGCCTTGCACAACAGTCCATTATTGGCAAAGCCTTTCGATCAAGATAATGCAATTGATATGTAGCATCCAGTAGGCCTACCTAAGACACGAGATGAGAGCGTTGGCTGTAGCGTAGCTTTGCCAACTATTTGAACTTAGGAGAGACAGAGAGAGCGTGAGAGAGAGAGTGGGTGAGGGTGTGTGAGAGTGGGGGGTTTCATGGCGAGCTTTGCTGTTGTAGTTGTTAATATTACGTGCCTTGGCAAGCTTTGACGTGAATTTCGCCAAACCACACGGTATGTTGCCGTGTTGGATGCTGGGATATGTGTCTATAATATCTCTATCATCTCCGTCGCATGCGAGGAAACGTTGTCTAGGGATTAAAGCCTATTGGGACGCATCACCTGCATGAGTTTAATGGAAAGGCGTGTGTGGATCTTGAGAATCGATCGCTGGATTAATATAGTTTCTCACAAGAAACTGTCAGCGCTCTGAATAAATAAATTGGAATTCCAAGAAGTGTGTAAATCTTGAAAATGTATTATTGGATTAATATATTCTCACAAGGAACTGGCGCTATTGTATATCAAGAATAAAAGAATTTCAAGACGTGTTTATTGATTGGTGGATTGATATATTCTTACAAAAAAACTGTTGACTACTGAATATCAAGAATTAATAGGAAATTCAAGACGTGTGTAAATTTTTAGAATTGATTAGTAGATTAATACATTCTTACATGAAATATTGTTGACGCTATAGTAGTACGAATATCAAGAAGTGTGAAAATCTTGAAAATCGACTGGTGGATTTATAACAAACAAAACTATAGAATAGTGAATTTTTTGACAGCTCAATTGATTCCTCTAGCCTTTTAGAGTAAGTTCAGTTCACAATGGTACAACAAATCCAATGATTTTCCTTCATTAATGTCTGGTTATCTTCAGAAACTTTCTCAATCTTATCTTTATGACTATAGGTTATCTTTAGTGGGCTAGCTATAGAAGTTCTTCTAAAGGCGAATAGTTACTCTACAATTGGAAAAAGGCAGGAAACTAACTTGGGGTAATTTTTGGTTATGTCCAGCAATTGAAAAACTTTTAGAGTCTTTCAAGGTTTTCTCTGGCAATTCTAGAAGGTATTGCGTTCTTTCTAACGGTAGTTGGTATCCTATATGGGAAAGATTGGCAGAAGATTTCAAATTTGAATAGATGATAATTCATTATTTTATAGATACGGGTATACATAACATAGTTCCAAAGACAGTTGTAAGATTCAATTCAATTCAATTTATTTGCCAAAGAAGAAAATACAAGTACAAGTATTCACAATAAAAATAAAAATATCCTGGCATCACCCTAGATTGTTTCTAGTTATTTCCTGCAATTGAGGGAACTTCAACAATCTTATTTCTAGGTTACCTTTAACAACTCTTGAAGTTTTCACCTTCTTTCTAATTTTAGTTAGTACTTCTATCCCAACTGGTTGAATTCATTTCACTATTTGTCGGCAGCAAATTCTAAAAGTGTAAGTAGTACTCCCATTCTAACCCGGAAAAGAAGGTTGAAGAGAGCAGTGGTGAAGGTGGTAACATATTTCCATTAAGTCCCGTGGGACATTTTCGCCAACTCGAGCGTCTGCAACTTTTGACAGTAATTCCAAGTTAACCTGCTCCCCTGGAGCCGAAGTTTCGCCACAAGGCAATTGATTATAATGTATACGTGTGCTTATACGGTGATGTGAGATGATAGCTTTTCAAAGTTTTGTTAGCTGGCTTAGTTTTGTTGCAAGTTGAGCCGTGAAGTGAAACCGGAGTGAAAGTGATTCCTTGCGAAGGAGACATTCGCAAGACAGTCTTTACAGTACTCACATTACTTACAGTTACACCTACACTCATTTACAGTACTCACATTCACACCTACACTCATTTATAGTACTCACATTACTTACATTTACAACTACACTCATTTACAGACCAGAGGAAAAGTAATTCCTTGCCGAGGAGACATTTTTATTGGCTGTCGTCGCAGTACAGTATAGTATAAGTAAGATAAACGACTATTATTTCTATGTAGTATATTCATAAAAATTATACGTATTCTAACTTTGAAATTCAAAATTAGTTCCTTCAGCCTGGGATGGATTTCTGTACACTAGAAATTTACCTCGAATTTCATACAACTTATATACAGAAAATGTTGAATAGCAATGCTGAATAATCAATTCAACCAATACACAACAATACACAACAATACAATGAACAATAATACACCAACTCAATTCGAATGAGACCTATTTCACTTCTCACAGCCACAGATCAATAACACAAAAATTCAATCAAACCAGAATAGAAATAAACTGAGAATGTTGTTATGGATAGTAGACCCGGCACCACAGAAGTGTACGGAGATGTTGATAAGAGACCTGAGAGCTGTAAACGCGATGAAGAAGTGAAGAAAGAAGAAGAAGAAGAAAAGAAAAGAAAAGAAGAAGAAGAAGAAGAAGAAAAGAAGAAGAAGAAGAAAGAAGAAGAAGAAAAAGAAGAAAAAGAAAAGAAGAAGAAGAAGAAGAAGAAGAAGAAGAAGAAGAAGAAGAAGAAGAAGAAGAAGAAGAAGAAGAAGAAGAAATAAAGAAGAAAAAGAAAAAGAAAAAGAATAAGAAGAAGAAGTTGAAAATAGTAGAAAAAATATTAGTAGAATATTCCATTACCACCACGTGGTCAGTATTAAATTTTATATACATTTTGCTCGGCGGCGTTTTGAACACCGTTACCGTTATTGCTTCGAGAATTGTATTGGACGATAAAATCGTACAAGCAATTCCGATTTTGTGGTGCAACACATTTTATTACAGAATGCTCTCCACTCACTGACACGGGTCTCACACCTCACAACATTTTATACTTATGTACTTGTCATTCCTTCCTTTCTAACATTTCCCTTGTCTATCCCTCCTTCACATCACTGTAGCCTACTCTTATTATTATAGCACCGTATCCAATAAGAATCACCTACGAAATTGAGTTTGGAGTCTCAAATATTTCAATCTCAATTTCCTATTTCAATAGTTTATTGAGACATTTTATTCGACTATGAAGTGATATTCTTGAATTACTTCTCCCTTAAGATGAATTCGTCTAAAGTTCAGCAGTGAATAAATCAAGAAATTTATGTACAGATAATTCTGTACATCTGAATAGAGCCTTGTAAGAACAACTCCATCCAATTTAGAACATGGATGTTATTCAACTTACTAGTAATCTTCGAACGTTCTTATAGGCTACTACTAAACGGTAGGCTCACTTTGTCCCCCTTGTAATGAAATTCATATTTTAGAAGAAAAAATACCATCACAAAATCGATTCTGTGACCAGTTTCTTGATATTTCTGAAGTTTCTACTGCTAAAATTATCGAATTTGGATGATTGGGTGCGGTTAAAAAAGAGGTTTCACCAAGAAAGTGGAGTAAGATTCAAATGATAGAATCATTCCTCCACACAGGCTTAGCCTATTGAGGAATGCACTTGATATTTTCTTTCTATATATTTTTTGTATGAATTGTACTACGAGGTGAATAAAGAATTTGATTTGATTTGATTAAATTGAAAAGGAAAGAGTGTGTTATAGAACCAGATGCAGCAAGTTCTCGTTTTCTTAATCCAAATATTCCCACACCGTAAATTATCTCGGTTGATGGAGCAGATGATATTGTAAGAGAAGAGAGGTGAGATTTTCCGCGCGATAAAATTGCAGCCGGTGCGGAAAATTTGACAAGTTGCCCACGTCGAAGTGCAGGAAATGTGATCGATGATGTAGTGGCATGCGGGAAAGCCCAACATGAAAAACTCTAAATGTGATTCAGTCTCTTGCATTCTGTTGCCTTTCATCGTAAACAACGTTATTCAGTTCAGAGCTGTGAATAACAACGATTACCAATACCAACCGCACATCCCTCGGTTGCGAAATAATTAGATGGCAGCCTAGATTGGAAAACTTTGTTATTATTTGTGATGAATGAAGGCAGCCTCTAACAACAGAAAAAAACCGCCCTTGAAAAGGCTTTGAAAATTGAGATTGCTGTACTCCTCGCAAAACAATTGTAAAAATTCTGTCAACGGTATTACATTTCTTTTCTCTCTTTCTTGTCGACCCATAGATTTCGACTCACGTTTTTGACAGAATTTGTCTTCCACCCGAGATTGAATTTGTCCAATTACAAAGAATTTTAATCGAGAAGACTTGTTAAGTACAGTTGATGAATTTCCAGAATCGGTGATTGCATTGCGTTCCCAAGATACTATCAAGTTCATTTTAGGGAATCTAATGAATTCACTAATTTGTTTCGAGCTTTGTACAATCACTATTTATAACCTAATCATTGTCACAATGAGAAAAATAGATACATTTCATTACTTTGAATTCCATACTGGTTATAACAGTTGTTCTGAGTTAAAATCAAAGAGCTGAAATACAATATGGGTTGGGATACAAATAAAAAACTAAGTGAACAAATGAAAAATACAATAATACAAATACTATTATAAAAAAATACAAAAAATAATAGAGAAATGGTTTTTCGATGAGGTTGAATCACGTTACTGTCTCTCTATGAATCAGATTTGGATAAATTGATATTTATTTTGGACCATTAAAATTAATTCATAAGATATTCATTAAACTTGAACGTTGATTAAGTGGGTAAGAGATTTAAAAAATTTGAGATAGGCTACGTGTCCTTGTATAGGACGTGTATGTACTTGGAGACAGTATTTATTTTCATAATCAATCTTGAAACAAAATAGTGGAAGGTGTAGTCAAGGAGTAATTGGGATAAATATATTTTATAAAAAAATGCTTACAAACCATAAATACATTGCTTCATCCTCCTTCCTATTAACCTAGGAACCTTCCTATTATAATAGGTCTTTGGATGAGTTGAGGATTAGGATGGAGGGTTGCAGGAAGGAGGCCCAGGAGTGGCTTGAAGCCAATGGTTTCTCTATTAATGATGGAAAGACTCAAACACTTATTTGTGGCTTGAAGCACAGAGTAGAATCTCAGTCTGACTTGGAGAGTTCAACGAAGTTCCTTGGTGTCTACATTGACAGGAAGTTGACATGGGAGACTCATTGTAGGCATCTTTGCAGTAAGCTCTCAAAGTCTATCTACCTGATAAGATGTCTAAAGGGCCATCTACCTGATAATTATTTGCGTGGCATATTTTAGCTTGTTTCATAGCCTTCTGTCTTATGGTATCCTGCACTGGGGTGGGAGTAGTCATGTTTCAGGTGTTCTTCTAAAAGGTTGTGAGGATAATTATTGTAAACCATATTTTGTTGCTCTCAGGATCTTAACGGTTTACAACCAATATATTTATGTTGTGGTATTTATAAGAATAAGTCCATGAGGAGAACGAGAGGTATGATCCATGCATACGGCACCCGCCAGAGACAACTACTTGAGACTCAACATACAAGGTTGCCTATGACACAGAGGTCCCATCTGGTCATTGGAACTTATGTCCTGAATAAGTTGCCTGAGTCGATAAGGAATCTTCCCGCCACTTCGTTCAAGAAATCTCTTTTTCAGACCCTGTGTGACAGTCCTGTTTATTCGTTGAAGGTTAATTTATTTATGTTTTATTGACGTTGCTGATGACCGTAGTGTCCAATGGCAAGAAAATGGAATCTATCTATCTATCTATCTATCTATCTATTAACCTACAGCATAAACCTTAGAACACCTCTTCTAGCCGTAAATCTAGGAACTTGTCGCTTTATTAATGACAACAACACAGCCTACAATAATAATTCATCACTTGGTGCACTAAATATCTGCGAGACAGAGCATTTAGTCGCCAAGAATGCTGTGGACAGTGTCCTCCTACTATTATTATTGTTGTCTTCAGGCGTGTTGTCGATTTTGCGCGGGAAAACTTGGCGCCGGCGGGAAATCTGGCTGTCATTTCCGGTGCCGGCATTGTTTGGCGCGCAAAACAAAACAATGCGTTCGCCGCATTCCGAATTTGATTAAACTCGTTCCTCGATGAGTGTGTGTGCGCGTGTGGGGGTGTCTAAAGGACCCAAATGCCATCTCCCGATTAATTATGGATACCGTCGCCGCCGCCGCCGCTGCATCCATAAGGAAGAGATGCCTGGTCCTTGTGGACACCTGTCATCAGCACTGGTTCTGAAATTTGTCGTCTCTTGCACGTAGAGTGACCACGCTTCGATAAGCTTAGAGCCAGCCAGTGATGGGTAGCAGAATGGATTGATCAGATGCGTTTAATGCATTCGGTAGCAAATATGCAAAAATGGCGCTTCACTAAACCCACAAATAGCCGTGGATAGTAAACATCTGTTTATGAAGTCTGTATGAAAGGATGGGTAACTGAAAAGCGTTTTACCTACAGGTAGTAATATCTGTTCATGAAGGTTTGTTGGAGAGGTGGATAACACAGGAGCGTGAAGAACGTGAAGAATGACATGCAATGAAGGACACTTTTCATGCAAGTGATCTGTGATGCTTTTTTTCTCACCCTATGTCATTGTGTGTTATGGTATAGAGAAGATTATGAGTGCTGTCACTTTGTTAGTTCTGCAATAGACAGTACGAAAAAATTATATCCACAATAGCACGTTACATACAAATACATTGGAGAGGTGGGATTTTGCTGAATTATAGTTTGGACTTTATTGTACATTATTTTATGGATTGGAGAAGTTTGTTTTTAGTGTCCTGAACCTGTCCTGTACTTTCCTAATATTTTTACTTTGCATACTAGTAGCCTACTCTTTGTCTTCTTCAATATTGTTTCAACCTTAGTTTTCAAAAAAAAGTTGTATTGGATGGATATTTGTGAGAAACTAAAATGAGGGCGAAAAATCGCGATTTTTCGTTCCCTTGAAGTTATGTTTACTCTTTGGAGAAGTGCGAACTTGGATTTCTCTTTGCTATTTCACAATGCTATCTGTTGGTTTTAGAACTAAATTCATCTCTTCAAAGATCAAGGCGATCAATCATCAATCAATATCCTTATCAACGTCATATAAATATCAATATGGAACCATATCTATCTCAATCAATATCAATTTCAATGCAATAGCCTCATCAAATCTTTCGTATTATCACATTAACTCACAGCAGCTTCGAATGAAGTTACTGTGATTATTTGCATGCTTGTAAGTGTTGAGAATTCTCAGCATGAAAGTTCTATTAAAATCTTCATAAGTTTAAAATTCCGGATTTTTTATAACTTGGACAATTCGGACTCAATAATTTTGGACAATCATTGCTCTACTGTATCTTTGAATACTGCTCTCTGTATACTGATGCTCACATAAGCTCTTGGCTTGAGCTTGGGTAATGATGAGGGATGTTCTTGCTCTGAACAAGTTCATAAAAATAGAAAACTTTCCACACTTTTTTCAAATTTCTATCTTTCAACAACATTCGTGCGTGTGAGATGATCTCGCTCTGAACAAGTTCATCAATAGAAAACTTTCGACACTTTTTTCAAATACCTTTCAACAACTTGCATGCGTTATACGTAAGAGCAACAACATGACAGTAGGTGAGAAATTTGTCAGAGGAATGACCTTAGTGCGGCCTATAAATCTCAATTACTGGAAATCTGTTAGAGGGTTCAATGGCTGTGTGTGGGTGGGGGTTTGTTGCCCGTGCGTTAGCTTACGTGAGTCTCTATGAGTGTGGATCAGTGTCTGTGTGTGTCTGTAAGTGTGGATCAGTGTCTGTGAGTGTCTGTGTGAGTGTGTGATGGACAGGATCAGAGAGGGCATGCGAGGCGATTACAGGTGGGTGCTTGTGATTGCAGCCGCCAGGATTTTGCCGCTGGATTTGATTCATTGCAGCGCGCTTCAAGATTAATTACAGCTTGTTTTGCCTCATGTAAACACAGCCAGCTAACTGTAGTAGCGGCTCTATCATGTGGTCTCTGATTAAGCCGCTGCAAGTGTGGCTGCGAATTTCGGCGGCTCGATTGCTTTGAAATTTTGTTTCGCAACTCTTGTAAGATGAGTGAAGTTCTTGCCGGGGAAGTTGCAGTAGATTTCCACGAAATTGGGCTCTGGTGGTTTAGTGTGTAGCCTATTTTAGCAAGATTTATTCCTGACTTGTTGATATTATAGGCTTTTGAGTTAGATTGATTTGATTACAGTTATATTCATTTAATTTGGCGGAGGGCGTATAACTCTCATTTGTCATTTCTATGGTAACGGGTAATGTTCTGTTGATTTATTTTTCTGATATGTTTTTTGAATGATATATACAGTATTTATGTGAAAAAATTCAACAGAACATCACCCGTTACCATAGAAATGTTGAATGAAAGTTATTCGTCAAATTTAATGAATATACCTATAGTTTATAATAATTATTGCATTCTCAATGTGTTGAATGGAGCTTCACTTAGGCTAGGCGTACACCGGTTAGTCAAGACAAGACAAGACGAGATTAGTCACGTTTAGTCACATGGTTGCTTATGAAGCAACACACACCGATTAGTCGTTGCATCGGTGTGTGATGCTTCATAAGCGGCAATGTGAATTACTGTGACTAAACGTGACTAATGTCGTCTTGTCTTGTCTTGACTAACCGGTGTACGCCTAGCCTAACATCAGTCGTATAACTTGTAGCCGGGTAGAAGTCTACTAACATTGGTCGCTGTAGTAGGAGTGGTGATGCTGTGATTGGTCGGAATCGGTGTTTCAAGTAGAGCAATCCTATTGGCTGGTAATTACGTGTCAGTCGAATACACGAAATGGCCGATACGATGATAGTATTCAAAATGGCGGATATTCGAGAAGCTTTCAGATCAAATCACATGTATTATACTTACTGCAAAATAAATCATTTTCTATGTCTAGAATGCGAGTTTCATTTTCATCATAAAAATTTTACAAAATTTAAAATTAACCTTATTATTTAAGAGATTTGTTACGCAGAAACAAATATTTATTACACAGCAAATGAAAATATCAATAATATAACTGAATAATTACTGAAAACACTGAATAACTGAATAATTACATGGAATATGATGAAAAAGAAGAAGAAATTAAGGAGGAAAAAAGAGAAGAGAGTTGACATTTGACGATAAGAATTATATCCATTGTAACCTAACGATCCATTAATTGAACCATTAATTATTGTAACCATTTATTGAAATTTCTGTGTATTTGGCCGCTCGGTGAGAGAAATTGCTGAGTGATTATGAGATAAAGTAACAAACACTCAAAACTGCTCTTGGATGGATGACCGGCACAAAAAAGGCGAGATTCTCCCTACAAATAAAGTTTTACACTATCATTTTTTCAACAGAAATTTGAAAATTATTGTTCATACGAGAGAAAATGTGAAGAAATCAGAATCATAACGGGAAAAAACTACTGAATGAAACATTACTAATATTGTATTTGGAGTGTGATTTGTGTGCACACAAAAAACGACTCCAGAGAATATAACAAGTTGGTAATTAGTTTGTTGGGTTTTTGTGGTGAGAATCGACCCAGCCAGCATGGCGTGGGACATGAGATAATACAGATTTATGGAGCGCGCTATCCTCTATGTTATCCTTTGCGTTGCGCGCCTGGGAGATGAGTAACATAGAAATTAGCTCCATTGCAGTTATGTTGAATGTGCAGTGCAGGGTCCCCCGGCATTCAACATCTAGATCTCTGCTCCAAATTGAACATGTGAAACAATAACTGATGTTGTTTTAATGTATTGTTCAACTGTGTTGGCTGGTTGTTGACATAATGTCGGATTGTTCAACAATGATAATAATACATAATAATAATCTATTGTATTTAAAGTTTATAAGATGAAGTAAGATAACTTAGTATAATATCGGATTGTTCAACAATGATAATAATTATATCCATTGTAACCTTAGGCTAGGCGTACACCGGTTAGTCTAGACAAGACAAGACGAGATTAGTCACGTTTAGTCACAGTACTTCACATAGGTGCTTATGAAGCAACACACACCGATTAGTCATTGAATCAGTGTGTTGTTATAAAATAAAGTACATTGAAGAACAAGACAAGACGAGATTAGTCACAGTACTTCGCATAGTATATACTTCGTATAGTTGCTTATGAAGCAACACACACCGATTAGTCATTGCATTCGTGTTTGCTGCTTCATAAGCAACTATGTGAATTACTGTGACTAAACGTGACTAATCTCGTCTTGTCTTGTCTTGACTTTCAGTACTATAAGTCTCCTCACCGGTCAAAGCCATACTCTCAGTTCAAATTCAAATTCAAAATTCGTTTATTGTTGAAACATTTTACAAAATGTATAACAAAGTCAATAAGAGAAGTAAAAAATAACAGCATTGGCTAAACAAAACATCATAAATTCATTAACAATTCATTCTTATTATATGGACATTTATTGACAAGTAAAGCTTTCATATTTTTCTTAAAACAATCAATATTACAATTCTTGGTTTGGAGCAAAAATTTGTAAATAAAGATCACGTTGAAGATCGTAATAATTACTTATAATAGCAATAATAACGAGGATGATGATTGATCGATTGAACCCTAAAATGTAGCGGTTTTAAAAACCTCGAACCAACCAGCAGTCAATCAAATGTCGGGCCGGATTTTGTTAACAAGCAATCTGAGTGTCTGAGCGTGTAGCCAGGCTCCTTTATACTGTAGCAGCAGGAAAGAGCATTAGCCAAGAGCTGCTAATTGTCTAATGTCTATTTGTCTAATGGATGAGCCGAACATTGCCGCACCTGTCTCCCTCTCTGGATTTTCGCTGAGTCAGCAATCTGCTGCGCTTTTATAGGGCGGCCGACAAGTAATTAACGAAATGAATTTTCGAAATTGTGAAGTTGCCCAGATTGTTGTGTGGTGGGTGGGGGTGGAGGGGGTCTATAGTAGGTAACAAAACAAAGTCGAGAGCGGTGATTGACGTGTAATTGTAATTGCTGTGTTGCTGTTTTCAGAGGGTGAATTGGATGGAGGTTGCTTGAAGTTTAAGAAACTGGTTGTATGAAGGGTGAATTTTGTTTTGTGTTTCAAGGTCAGTTTTTTGGCTGTGAGGTGATTATTTGGAAAAAATAAATATGGAGAGAAAGATTCCGTAGATTGAGTTCTTGATGTTTTAGCAGTCTAGTTCTCCTAGAAGCTGCTTGTTATTGTCTTCAAAGATGAAACAAGAGGAAAATATGATAAAAAACTCTGAAGCTCAATATTGTCATCCGTGGTGAAGCGTGGTGTACTTATAATAAGTATACCACGCTTCGCCACTAACTGTCATGATTTTAAGGTTCAAAAAGTAGACTTTTTCTGGGCAGCCAGATTTGATGTTTTATTATTTTATTTTCAAATTATCGTATTTTTGAAGCATTAAAAGAATTAATTTCTCTCCAAGTCATTTGGAGCTGGCCCACAGGTACTAAAATGGAATATGTGATTTTAGAGAAAATCTTCAATCAAGTAAATTTCATAGAGTAGTTCTGAAACTATTAAATAGTCAAGTTTCACGTTTGAGCCTTCGAGTGATATACTATCACTAAAAAAAATTATCCTCGAAGTTTCTTAAAACTAGCATTTCTTCTGATGTGGAGCTGATTCTGGAACCTGGATCCGGTTTTTTGTTTAGTATCCACTAACATCAGTCGTATAACTTGTAGCCGAGTAGAAGTCTACTAATATTGGTCGCTGTAGTAGGAGTGGTGATGCTGTGATTGGTCGAAATCCGTGTTTCAAGTAGAGCAACCCGATTGGCTGCCTTTGTCAGTCGAATACACGAAATGGCCGATACGATGATAGTATTCAAAATGGCGGATATTCGAGAAGTTGAGCAATCCTATTGGCTGCCTTTGTCAGTCGAATACACGAAATGGCCGATACGATGATAGTATTCAAAATGGCGGATATTCGAGAAGCTTTCAGATCAAATCACATGTATTATACTTACTGCAAAATAAATCATTATTTATGTCTAGAATGCGAGTTTCATTTTCATCATAAAAATTTTACAAAATTTAAAATTAACAAAATATAAAAATAGATGATAATATTAGATGCAAAATCATAATTAGAAATTTCCCGACTCATTGGGGTTTCTCTTTCATATTCATTAATTTAACGAATTAATACTATTATTTATTTATTTATTTAGCAATGACAGTCGCTCAATAGACAGTGTTTATGGATCCAATAGCACTATTGAATCAATAACCATGTGTTTTCAAATGCAAAAAAGAAGTTATTGATTCAATAAGTTTATTGAACGACTAAAAACCGGGCATTAGGCTTAGGCTAGGCGTACACCGGTTAGTCAAGACAAGACAAGACAAGACAAGATTAGTCACGTTTAGTCACAGTACTTCACATAGTTGCTTACAGCAAACACACCGATTAGTCATTGCATCGGTGTGTGCTGCTTCATAAGCAGCTATGTGAATTATTGAGACTAAACGTGACTAATCTCGTCTTGTCTTGTCTTGTCTTGACTAACCGGTGTACGCCTAGCCTCTTATAGAAAAGAGAGGAATTCGTAATAAATAATAGTCAAGAGTCAAGCACAATTCACAGTAGGCTACTCCTTTCATAACAAACTTCGAGAAAAGTAAGAGTTTAAAAGGCAAAATGAAGCGCCATGAAGGTCAATGAAGGTCAATCTCCATTCAAACTCTTATTTCGGTGTAACAGTTGATCTTAATTACTATTCAAGTTCTGTCTTGATCTTGGTGACTAGAATCCTTGGTCAACGGGGGTCTCCCAGGAGAGATGTAGGTAGGCGTCAAGATGAAGCCTCGAAATTCGATACAGAGCTTTCCCGGAGCTTTTCCGAGCTTTCCCAGCTCCTGGACACGATTCCGGTCATTTCTTTCGCCTCTTCCATTTCCTGCATTGTCCATTTGACCGCCTTCTATCTTCCGCCATTCCTTTTCACTCGCCAATTTCCTCTGTGTGTCGTGTTTTATTCGCGACACACTTTTCTTCTCCAGTCTCTGGGGACCCACTCCATTCATCCGCTTGTTCTTTCGCTCCATTATCTGGCCTCTCTCTCTCTCTTTCTCCCGCATCTCTCTCACTCTCTCTCTTTCTCCCGTCTCTCTCTCTCTCACACACTCTCTATGTCTTTCTCTTTCTCTCTCGTTCTTCCTCTTTCTACCTCTCATCCCCTACTACTAATCTCGCTCGCTCTTTTTCACTAAAAAAAAAACAAGTTTATAAATAGAATGTTCAACAAGTTTGTAGAAGAGTGTGGGTTGATAAATTAGTGTTTCACATTTTATTAGATTAGATTTGATCTGTCAAAGATGCTTGATTATAACTATCACATAAGGCTAGGCGTACACCGGTAAGTCAAGACAAGACAAGACGAGATTAGTCACGTTTACTCGCAATACTTCACATAGTTGCTTATGAAGCAACACACACCGATTAGTCATTGCATCGGTGTGTGCTGCTTCATAAGCAACTATGTGAATTACTGTGACTAAACGTGACTAATCTCGTCTTGTCTTGTCTTGACTAACCGGTGTACGCCTAGCCTAAGTCTCTCTTCAGCTTTGATATAAACATGTCTAATGAACATGTTTCTGTAGAGTTGGAATCATTTCAAATGTTTCATGTTTTCAGGTTTTTGACTGCAGATCAGTAACAACGACAACGGGAATGTTCGAAGCCATTTGCAATCACATTAAATACAGCACAAATAGAGGAAACATTAGGTAAGAAATATCTTTTTTAGATATTATCCCTCTAATTCCAACATAATAGACTGATTTAATAATACTGGTTGTAATGATTTAATAATTATCTGTAATAATTCTATATTATTATTTACATTTAATAATATTTCTCTGCAACAATATACAATTTTAATTCTATTGTTTCAATTTCAGATCAGCAATCACGATATTTCCACAAAGAACAGACGGAAAGCATGACTTCAGGGTCTGGAATAATCAGCTGATTTCCTATGCTGGATACAAGAATCCGGATGGCACAATTACTGGAGACCCTATCAATGTTGAGTTCACAGATGTGAGTAGAAAATTCGTCCTAACCAAATCTTACTTTTTTAGAAGTGATGTACCGTAATGAATGGAATTTATAATAAAAATGTTTTCAAGCATCAAAATTATCATTGGTTTCTATGTAAAACGTTTTCTTTGTTTTCTCTGTATTATTCAGTACCGATAGTGATTGGTCACTTCAAGTTCTCATTCAACCATGAATACCCATTACAATATAACCGTATTACCGTAATACAATATTACTGTACGCAGACAATGATCAAGTGATAGTCATTATGATAAAATATCACATCCAAAGCGAATAAAGTATTACTGATTTTTCATGGAAATAATACTGTATTTCAAATTTCCATACTTCTATTAAGTAGGCCTACAAGATCAAAACATTCAAACTCCATCGGCAGAACAATATAAAGACAGCAGAGACTATATTTATACTGTAATTCATCATTAATACTTTCGGCCAATTTATTCAATACGAAGGTTGAATTTAACTGTCGTAAAATGACGTCATCTAACAGAACCAATGAAGCAAGAACCAATCGGACGTCAATGCAATGACGACATTTAAAGATGGTTAAATTAAATTGTATTTCTGTGCAACTGGTCTTTTTTGTAGTTAACCCTGATATTCTTTGGATAAATACTTATTCTTTATTCATTCTGATTTCAGGTCTGCATCAAACTCGGATGGAAACCGAAGCATGGCAGCTTCGACATACTGCCTCTGGTTTTATCAGCCAATGGTCACGATCCTGACTACTTCGACGTGCCTCTGGAACTTGTCATGCAAGTCGACATTGTGCATCCAACGTGAGTTCATTCAACAAATAAATAATCAAGTTAAATCGAATAAATAAACGAGTAAATTCAACAAAATGAGAGTAGTAGAGATGAGTACGTATTGCAACCAGTAGGTAGCTTAATTCAACAACAACAAATATGAAGTTTTCAACTTCAATCATATTTAAAAGAATGTCAATTAATGTACAAAACATACAGAAATTACATAAACTTGATCAAATCATGCTAAATACTGCTATGATATTCACATCAAGAGTGTAACCGTCTTTTTCCTGTATTACAGGACTCATAAATTTCAATATTACATAAATAAATGTTTTACTAACCAATCGATCAAAAGCAAAACAAAATCAATTCACAAAATTAAATCAAATTACAAAACTACAAAATTGTACTCATTATTTTCATTATAGTGCATTATTCTTCATCAAGTATAATTTTTAAAACATACTACAAATTAACTAAAAATAGATGCTGCATATTATAGACATGCTCCAGTATATTATTTTTAGAAGAAAAATGTTTATCCTGTCGATTCTTGATGAGATTTTTACGTTAAAATACTCTTTTGTTGGACAATAATGAGAAGGAACTTCATTCACACCAGTGCGATGCGGTCTCGGATCGTTCGGGATGACTAATGTATAAATAATGTGTGTGTGTATATTAATGTAATGTATATATTATGTAAAGTAATTTATAATTAATGTATTATGTATTTCAATGGGTGTATTCACCCTAAATCATCTGATAACATACATTTTTCATTTATCAATCAAAACATTTTCATCCTGGCCGGGCCCGCATGGGTATGAAAGAAGCCTTAGGCTAGTGATGGAATGATTTTGTTTCATTCAAGATACGAGTGGTTCGGAGGCCTGGGACTGAAGTGGTACGTGCTGCCAGCTGTATCGGGCATGATGTTCGATTGTGGAGGTCTCCAATTCACCGCGGCACCCTTCAACGGATGGTACATGAGCACTGAAATCGGATGCCGAAACCTGTGCGACACACACAGATACAATATGCTAGAGGTGGGCACTTGCTAAGTTTTTCATACTTGCTGAGTATTTCATACCCACTGAGTTATCCATAACCACCAAGTTTTTCATACCCACTTAGGCTAGGCGTACACCGGTTAGTCAAGACAAGACAAGACGAGATTAGTCACGTTTAGTCACAGTAATTCACATAGTTGCTTATGAAGCAGCACAAACCGATGCAATGACTAATTGGTGTGTGTTGCTTCATAAGGAACTATGTAAAGTACTGTGACTAAAAGTGACTAATCTTGTCTTGTCTTGTCTTGTCTAACCGGTGTACGCCTAGCCTACGTTTTTCATACCCACTGCGTTTTTCATACTCGCTGAGTTTTTCTAAGTTATTCATACTTGCCGAGTTATCATAACAAGTAAAAAGTATTACCTTCTGCGGATGAGTAGTTTGAGAAATTGAAGCTGAATTGGTTTTCCTCTTTTTATGTGCCAAATGTAGATAAGGGCCGGTTCGTGAGCTCGGGATTTAGCAAAGTCCTAGACTAAAACGGTAGCATCGACAAACGTTAGCCTCGACACTATGTACTAAGGTCTCTCTATGCTGCTAACCCACTAACCTGTCGAGACAAACGTTTGTCGTTGCTACGATAGCCACCCGTGTTAGTCTAGGATTTGGCTAAATCCCGAGCTCATCGACCGGCCCTAGATGTTTCTTAGGGCCGTTTCATAAGCTCGGGATTTAGCCAAGTCCTAGACTAAATCGAGTGGCCACCGTAGCATCGACAAACGTTAGCCTCGACACTGTGTACTAAGGGCTCTCTATGCTGCTAACCCACTAACCTGTCGAGACAAACGTTTGTCGATGCTACGATAGCCACCCGTTTTAGTCTAGGACTTGGCTAAATCCCGAGCTCATGAACCGGCCCTTAGTTGTTCAGTAGACATTTTGCTGGTGAGTGAAGTTACAGCAGTAACTGATTACTGATCCAGTTTCCAGTAACTTTACTGATCAGTGAATTTTTGCTGAAATACTGAGAAGTGCTGACTGCGGAATTCAAATCATTGTAAACAGCCAGGCAATGTCTCGGTGGGCGTCTGTGTTGATTCTTATCAGTGTTCATACTGCACACTCAAATGTTCAACACCAAGGAATTGGTTGAAATACAGAATCAGAGTTGATTACTTTTCCTTTTCTTCCTTGCAACATTCGTAATTGAAGACCAAAAATATTCAAAAATTATCTCAAGGCAGAATCTGGTTAATACAAAAAGTGTATTTGTATTCAAATTCAAATACTCTCAGTAAGTAGCTACCATATTATTAAGGATCCTGAACACAAGTTTTTCTTTGCGGGATTACGTAGGTTTTTAGCATGTGAAAGTGCAAAACACTGATTACCGGTCCTACATTCTCTCTGTTCCCTTTTTCATTTTCAGAAAGGAACCATTTGCATTTTACGAAAAAACTAAGGATTCTCTCCAAGCCAAAAATATTTAAAAACTTCAGAATGGGTTCTTGTTCAAATGATAACCATCAAGACACAAACAAGACTGCTGAAAATCACAATTACGAATCACTTGCTCAATTTATTGCATGCATCTAATTCCATCACAATTTATTCTTCTGCTTCTTGTGGGTAGCTGTGAATCCAATAGTTTTTATATTAATTACTTTCAGAAATTTTATTTGTGATTAAGACTTGACATGCTTCGAGATGTAATATCCATTGAAGAGCCATATAAAACAAAAATGCTTGTAGAAGATTTATTGGGATTTTTTTCCACGTTCACTATTTTTATAGGTTTCACTGGAAAAAAACGATTAATAAACCTAGAAAATCGTCTTGCCTTGCATTTTTCTCTCTTTCCAGCCAGTTGCACTGAAAATGGGCCTCGATACCAGAACACCAGTTACTCTGTGGAAAGACCGGGCTCTCGTGGAAGTCAATGTGGCAGTGCTGCATAGTTTTCAGGTATATTAATTAATTCTGAACTATAGTAATATGATAATATTGAATTAGATAAGTATATTAATGGGATATAGGCCTACTAATCCTATTCATGGACATTCATCCGTATACTAATTCATGGACATTGCTGTCTGTATTTGAGAATGAGTTTTCAGGTAGGCTACCGGTAAGGGTTTATTATTCATAATTAACACATATTTGGCCGATAGACCAAAAGCCTGTCATTCAACTGTAGCACACATTATTCCTTGTTGCAATAAATAGTTTTTCTATTTTTGTAATTTTATTATTAATTGTGATATTCTATCACTATTTGTGATATATTTTATAATTATTTGCGATATTCTATCATAATTTGTAATATTCTATCACTGAAAAAAATCTCTGGTTACAAAAACTACCAGATTTTTCGAACGAAACTACCAGTTGGTTATTTGTGGTTATCAGAGGTTGATAACGGTGTAGCAACCGAAACCGGTATCTCATTGCTCATAAATTAACCCCGGTCGTACTCAGTATGGATAATAACTATCACTATATGGATCATATGATTTCTAATATTTCAATGCAAACCATAACAGCTGCTTTAGCATTATTTGTTTCTATAGAGTAAACGATCATATGATCCTGCTTAAGGTTTTGACAACTTCAAGTCTTTTTACTCAGTATGGATAACTACTATCACTATTTGTAATATTTTGCTCAAATATTTCTCATTTCACCTTTGCTTGCGTAACTTTATCATTATTTGTAATATTTCATTAATATTAGTGATATTTCATAATTATTATTATTATTTGTAATTATTTGTGATATTATATCGTAATTTGCGACACTGATACTTTATATTCACAAATATCTGTTTTTAATCACATAAAAATTTATCATTCATCATGTATGATATTACATTATTGTGTGTAGATGCACAACGCAACGATAGTGGACCACCACACAGCGTCAGAGTCGTTCATGAAGCACTACGAGAACGAGCAGAAGTTGAGGAGGGGATGCCCGGCCGACTGGGTGTGGATAGTGCCCCCCATGTCCGGCTCCATCACCCCCGTCTTCCATCAGGAGATGGCACTCTATACGATCCACCCCGGGTATGAGTATCAGGTACTCGTAGCTAAACGCCTCCTCACTTACACTATTGTCAGTCGCCTCTATCTCTTTCTCAATCAATTTTTTGCCTCATTCTATTTTCTTTGCAGATTCACTTTTGCATGTTTGTTCACAACATTTTATGATGCAATTTTGTAATCTTAAGGCTAGGCGTACACCGGTTAGTCAAGACAAGACAAGACGAGATTAGTCACGTTTAGTCACAGTAATGCACATAGTTACCTATGAAGCAACACACACCGATTAGTCATGGCATCGGTGTGTGCTGCTTCATAAGAAACTATGTGAATTACTGTGACTAAACGTGACTAATCTTCACTATGAAGCAACACACACCGATTAGTCATGGCATCGGTGTGTGCTGCTTCATAAGAAACTATGTGAATTACTGTGACTAAACGTGACTAATCTTGTCTTGTCTTGTCTTGACTAACCGGTGTACGCCTAGCCTTACTGTCCACCATTTACTACTAGTAGAGATAATTCAAAGACACTCAGAGACCATCAAGTTTACATTATATTTGGTTAGTCTTTGCTATAGTAGCAAAGGTGACAAAAAATAATAAGTTCGTAAGTCATAGACATTGTATTTTTGTCTAGGGTACCAATCAACTTCATCCAATTTGCTTTTTATAATCTTTTATCTAATCTATGAAATTAATGTTGAAGATGAAAAACAATTAATGAAATTGGCTCAGTTTTCGGAATTTTTTCTAAAGGCTGATTTATACGCCTCTTTGAGAGATTATAGAGAATCGTTCATAAAGTGATACTAGAGGCTGATACTAGATGACAATCGAACAAGTGTGTAATATTGTAAAGTAAACGGTGTAATGTGAATGCAGTTAGGAGTAGGCTAGATAGGCCTACCTTAATATAGAGTTCACTTTATGAACGATTCTTTATAATCTCTCAAAAAAGGGATATAAGGCATAAGGAATATAAGGAATATATACTCCTGTATATATCGCCTAGAATTAGATAAGTTCAATCTAGTAAACTTGAAGGCAATACAAACAAGCTCTGCCATGAGGTTGTTTGCAAGCAATCAAGCAGTAAGCGACATTTACCATAGAATACAATAAGATGTTTGTCTTAATAATTTCCAGGTTTTTATCGAAGAAGCTGATTCAGTATATTTCCAATCTTATAAATGTATCTCATTTGAAATTGATTGGAATTGATACTGATAGAATAGAATAGAATGACTGCCTTTACCTGGGAGGGCAAAGTTAAGGCGCAGTCGGCCCTCTCTTACACTTAATACCTTAATGTATACCTAAAAACCCTTAAGGCCCTTGTACACGGGCCAGTAGTGGCAGCCAGTTCTGGCGGTCATAAGTGGATGCCACTAGTTTTAGCGGCCAGTAAGCTTATACACGAGGTTAATACTGGCTTCCAATATTTTCACGTAGTGGATAAAGGTCATGGGAATTCCATTATCATTCAATTACCAGTAATTACAGTTTCTCTAGAAAAACATCATTACACTATCAACAGAACCCTCATGGAAACATTAATTGAAGCTTTTCAATAATCTGGAATTATTACTAATTTTAACGCATCCTAATTAATACTTCAATTTTCTATTGTAATTGTGCTTGAATATTCCATTCATTATCCTGTTTAAGCAAGCATTGCGTACACATGCATGTCAAGTATGTAAAAACATTATAGTATATTAATCTATTATTACTATAGTTTGCCCTTTGTAATCTTGTGATTGTATTTTTGCTTCCACCAGGATCCAGCCTGGAAAATGCACGTGTGGAAAAAGGGCCGGGAAGGAACGAAAGCGTTGAAGAAACCTCGAAGAAAATTCCATTTCAGACAGATAGCAAGGTAATTCAGCCGAAGAAATTTTAAATTTTCCAGCAAGTAAAAGAGAAATGTTGCATTGTATCATAGACTAACTCATAGACTAACTATACAGTTAGTCTATGATTGTATAAAGTAATAATTTGATCGGATAGTGAAATGCTGTATCGCGGAGAATAACATCACGTTATGAGTACCACTTTCAACAACGACAATAACAAGTTATTAAAAATATTCTTTACTTCATTGGTAAATATACGTATTGATAATACTTAAATCTCTCTCATCGAATATGCTGAATATGTTGGTATCTTGGTATCAAATCTAGGCCTACAGTAAATCTTGTGTGAGAATTTTCCTATTCTCCAATAATAAAAAATTATCTATTCTTAGAAAAGCATTGCGCTCTCAATCCGAGATTATCCTTCATTCCAATAACATTACTCTCTGGATCAATATTACGATAGTTATTTCACGGTATTTTATGCAATTTGGTACCTATTATTAGACAGTGAAACGACAATGAATGATAAATATTGGAACAAGAGCTCTACAGTTCTTCAGAGTTCTCCAGTTCTCCATGAAATTTCCAGGGTAACGGTTTTAAAAATCTCAATGTATGTATTGCTATCATTGAGTCAAAATAGCATTTTGAAATCTAGTTCGCAACATTGTTGTAATTGATTTGAAATTTTCTTTTCCAGTGCCGTCAAGTTCACATCGAAATTGTTCGGAAGTGCGCTGTCGCGAAGGATAAAGGCGACTATTTTGTATGCAACTGAAACAGGGAAGTCTGAAAATTATGCGAAAAAATTATCGGAAATCTTCGGTCATGCATTCCATTCACAAGTGAGTATGAACATAATATTTGGATATTTTGGGTCCTCTCTATTTTGCTTATATAGTCCTCTCTATTAGAAAGTCTCTTATTATACTGCATTGTTTGGATATGGTAGGGATTATTAATACTAGAGGAATACGGTAGGCTAGCTTCTACTTCTAAATAAATAATGATGTTTAAATAATTACGCCTGTTTCAGCAATATTTTTTTATACAATGATAAAAATTCTTATCAAATAATGATAGTTGGAATTTGATTGAACTGTCTATCTTTATCACATAAAAATAATTCAATAAAGTCGGATAGCAATAATTAGTATTAAGAACAACTTTAAGGTCTACATGAGATACTGTCTACTGTGAAAGCTACACGGTACTAAAAAATAATTTTTAATAAAGCAATAATATTACGGTATGTTGAAATTATACAATTAAAATTTATTACTCAACAGGTACAATGCATGGAAGACTACGACATAAGTAGTTTGGAACATGAAGCACTTCTACTAGTGATTGCATCCACATTTGGAAACGGAGATCCCCCCGAGAATGGACAGGTAGCCTTAACAATTATTATATTCTATTTATTCTATTTCATTCATTAGCGTATATCTCTGTTCTCGACATAAATAATTTTATTGAAAAATAATGTTGTTCAATGACATAATTGCTATTTTGGATGGGGTTTGAAAAAGCTTAGTGATTGATTCTCAATTACATTTTCTTCTCAATTTGATTCTGAATTTCATTTCAAATAAATATGGAATTAATAATTTACTTTTTGGCAAAAGAATTGATTGCAATTTAATATAAGAATTACAAAACATACAAATTTTAATAATCAAATTATTATCAATAATAATACAGAGTAGCCTAATATACAGTTTTAATATACAATCGATTCTTCACAATCTGAGAGGAGTTTCTGTGGATATAGTGAAGAATTTCGTTCTGTTTCCCATTCATATAATTACATTTTCCAGTATATAACCTCCATTTTTCAATTTCGTTTAGTAAAGAGAGTATACGGTGACGGTACCGTATCTTCTTGAATAATAATACTGTAAGCACATTACACTGTAAGATTAACAAATCATATAAGATTACATTGGAAAACAATATCAAATAAGAAATAAGTATCCAAAATATGTGGGCCTGTACTTACTAATCTGAATATAAAAAATAAAGTGAAATGTTTTGTGTTATAAACTACTGTCATGACTAATTTCTATATTTCAGGCCTTTGCTCAAAATTTATATGCAATAAAAATGGATACTGCTGGAATGGAGAATGGACATCAAACGAATAATCACCTCAAGTATGTATCTAATTAGAAATATCTTGAATCTATCCTGATTTCACTAGTACTGGATACAGCAGTTGGGATACAGCTCTTAGAAATTTTATACAAGATTCTATTAATATTCGATCAATAATTATGTATAATAATAATAGTAAATGTTACAACAGTGTTCATCCTCAGTTAACATCGATGTTACCTAGTTCTAGATTTTTATTGCTTTGAACATATTTTCCCTTTTTTATGAGATCTCATAGAGTAGTTTTATGCAGCAGTTTAGCAGTGTGAGACTACTCTAAAACTGATCGAAATTCATAAACTAACTTGTGTAAAGTATTCAAATGTTTTCTACTCATGTTGTGATACTTGAAGTTTATGATTTTTAATAATTATTGGAAATTGAATTTTTGGTTAGCTTAATCGATGAGCTGAATTAAGCATAAGATGGACTATAAATAAAATAGTGAATACAGTACCTTTTTTTAATACCTGTAAGCACAGACTAGATATATAATCAGATTCATTTAATTTGACGCTTGGCATTAGATAGATAGATAGATGATATTATTTAATAATATCAAGAGATATTATTTCTTAACGTTGCTGATGACCGTAGAGTACGATATCTAATGCCAAGCGTCAAATTTAATTAATCTGATTATATTATAATGTATCTATCATCTCTTCATCTCTCTTGTCTGTGGTGTAAGCATGAAGAGTGTTTCAGTAGTTGAATAAATCATTTGGGGCAAGCCAATGAGTTGTATTCACCAATAAATAGCCAAAATTAATTTATCAACATTGTTTACAAAATTGAAATGTTTTTTCCTCAGCATGGCGTCTTCAGCATCTTTTATCAAAGCCAACAGCCAATCAGATCAAGTGCTGGAGAGAACTGACTCCTTGAGAGACTCCTTAACCGATGCTGATGTATTTGGTCCTCTCAGTAATGTCAGGTATTGTCAATTTACCCAATTTTCTATATTCATTTTCAATTTTGTTTTTGCAAAAACACACTACAAACAAAAACGAAAAGCATAAAACAGAGAAGTGCATATTAATAATATTTGTTTCACGGAACAATCTAGGCCTCTATAAAAATAGCCTGCTGAAAAACCTTTGAAAACTTTAGCAGTAAGTTACCATTAATTTTTATAATTACCTGGTTGAGTTTGGCAGTAAGTTGTCCAGAATTGTTGAAACGTTAATGTGAATGAAATTGATTGATTGAAGTAATACCTATATGGATGTAAAACCTATGCATGGGTATTACTTGAAATTAAATACAGCAGAGAAGACAGAAATTTTTTGAAATCACTACTTCCAACTAACCTCCAAACTCATTAATATAATATATATTATAACAACTCAAGTATTGTAATTTTTTCCATGATGTTTTCAAAACGTTTGTAAATAGTTTCATTCAAAAGTGCATTTTCAAATAATCAATTTCAAACACAGTAAGCTCATTTCTCTCATTGTTTTGGTATTGAAAAATTATAATTATTCAGAGGTCCAATACATTTTCTTCTATATCGTTTTTGGAACCATTTCTTATCTCATAGAATTTGATATTATATTCAGTGAAGTGGATATTTTATTTTAGTGTAACTTGATTAGAGAGAAGCTTACAGAGATGCAGAGATAACTTTATTACAGTTTATTTTGTAATCAGGGGCCTGTTCTAGAAAACTTGGAATTCAGGGAAAAGGCAGATTTACACTACACGTTTGATTTCTTAACTATTCAAATCTTGACTAGTGTGTGTTCGCCTTCTTCATGAATTACAGGACTTCTAAGTTTAATGAAACAGGCCCCTTATTATTTTCATAAGAATAAGAAATCTCCAATGAGCATAGAAAAGTTCATTCAACCTCCTCACATGAAAAGTAACAAGAAAAATCAACTTAAATAGAAAAACTTTCACTAACAAAATTTTCACTATTCACATAATAACTTATTGCATTATTTTGTAGATTTGCAGTTTTCGCGCTAGGCTCAAGTGCATACCCGAATTTCTGTGCATTTGGCTCATATGTGGACAACCTACTGGGGGAATTGGGAGGCGAAAGGCTCACGAAATTGGCACGAGGCGATGAGATGTGTGGCCAAGAGCAGGCGTTCTGCAAGTGGGCACCTGAAGTATTCAAAGTAAGTGGCAATTGAAAGTATTTATGCAATCATATCTTGAATTTTATTTTTCCATTCTTTGTAACATCAATAGACACATCTCATCAATCTCATCTATAGATTGATTGACTAAGATTTGTCTTTTTTCAGATAGATAAATATATTAATTCATTTATTCACAGATTGCTTGTGAAACATTCTGTCTGGACAGCGGTGATACACTGGAACGAATGACCATGGGCACAGAATCTTTAACGCCTTCAACTGTGCGATCCGTCAAAGCAAAAAGTGAAGAGGATCTGGACAAAGGTAGAACAATTTTTGAAACGATATTCAATCATTCTTTATATTCAATCAACTTCAACCTTAATTTTTCAATCTCATCAATGGCATTTCTCAGTCTCTTTTCCATTTGTTGTGCAGCTTACTTGCTCACTGTATAATTATTCTATTTCATAAGGCTTGTCATCATATCACATAGTCTTAACAATAAGAAAATCGTTTCTTATAGGTAGATAGAATTACAATATTTATACAATTTTAATAATTTATAATGTTACTTAAATAAACATTTATAGCAATAATTCTTTCTTCCAATATAAGTTTCAAGTTTTCAAGTTTTATTGTTCACATCAGTATCATTTTATAGCAATAAAATTGAAAAAATTAAATGTTACTTAAATAAAATTTATAGCAATAATTCTTTCTTCCAATACAAGGTAAAATTTTTCAAGTTTTATTGCTGTTCACATCAGAATAACATTTTACATTATTTTTTTCCAAAAATCATCACATCCGGTAGGCTTAACAAGGAAAACGTTTCTTACAGAGAGAAAATTACAATAATATGTACAATTAATAATTTATAATGTTACTTGAATAAAAATTTTCTTTCAAATGCTAATTAATTATCATTAACACCGTAGCACAGTCAAGAGTAGGATATAAATTGTGTCAATAATCAGTGTTGTGATTTATAAAATAAATTAATTGAATAAATAAAATAAAATGTGTACGTGTTGTAGCCTAAATATTAATTTATGATGAAAGGTGTACATCAACATGAAAAACAGTCGATGTTTTTTTTTCTGAGGATGATGCCCACATGAGCTCTAGGCTTGTGCGTGGGTAATGAGTGGGGTGATGATGAGATATGACGACTACTTTTTAGGCAGTCGGGACCAACGGCTTAACTACTGTATACTGACGGCTATACTACTATAGATAAAGCATAAGTCAAAGCTTCTGCTTTCTCTATGATACTACTCACAAAAGGACTTCCACACAGCCCTTGTCCGTGAATAGGGGTTGAGGAAAATGAACAAAAAATATAGCAGGATCCTTTTAACTTGTCCGAAAACATATGTTTTAACGATCAATATCACAAACTTAACCTACAAAAGCTGAATCTCGCAGATTATTGAAAAGGTCTTTTAAAAAGTTATTCTTAGAAAGGTCTTCTTTAAAAATGTCTTTTAAAGACTTTTAGAGCCGTATTTATGAACGTTCCTTGAGGGTTTCTTTCCAGAAGGGCGCCTTGAAAACCATTTCATGAATGAAAAATCAGCTGATTTCATTCATGAAACCAGAGACAAGTGGATACTAATTGGATATTGGTGAGTGAGACAAGTGGATATTAGATTAGTGGAGAATAGTGGAGACAAGTGGATATTCTAGTTCCAATTGTCTCTGATGAAACGCTTTTCAAGAGTCCCTTTCTGAAAGGAACCCTCAAGGAACGTTCATAAATACGGCCCTAAATGTCTTTAAGACTTTTAAGCTTTTTGATTATTGTGTTGAAGTCACTGTTTAATTATTACTGAAACAGTTGATTTCTGACAAGTTAAATGGATCGTGCTATACATAATACACATTTTAGATTAATACAGTTGAGTATCATGGAAAAATAGTTTACTTTACAACATGGTATTGATGAAAATTCAATAATTCTGAATGACCTTGCAGCACTGTCGCGCGTGCACAACCGCCAGGTGTGGCAGTGTCCGCTGGTGGAGAAGAAGAACCTGCACGGCGTGGCGTCGTCGCGCACCACGCTGCTGCTGAAGGTGCGCATCGAGGAGGCACTGGCCTACGAGCCCGGAGACCACGTCGGCGTGCTCGCCTGCAACCGGCCCGAGCTCGTCGAAGGCATCATCGCACACCTGGAGGGCAGCTTCGACCCCCAGCAGCCCATCGAGGTGCAGAAGCTCAAGGAGACGCACACCTCCACAGGTCACACTACCGTTTCATTTTCATATCTTGCTAAATTTATTTTATTTTATTGGTAGTTCCGATGTTATGATAATGAAAATATGTCATGTGAGCAGTATTATGTCATGTATGCAGCACCATATCTTATATAATAATAAGATACAATATAAAATTTTCAATATTTTCTTGTATCTTTCGTGTTCTTGTGTTGTGCTTGTGGTTTATGAACTTTTGGACTTTTATGTATCAAAAAGAAATGCTTTCAAAATTCTAAATCATTCTGAAAAGTGGATAAAACTACAACCTAAGTGGAATTAGGTTATCACGGCGAGGTGGAACAACCTTCGGGTCTCCCCACCGACAAAAGCCATACGCTAAATAAATAAATAAGATACAACTTCATGTGATAAACTCATGTTATATAAACAATATCATGTCATATAATATATATGAATGTTAATCTAAAGATTTATTTTATTGTGCCTGTGATATATAATTTTCAGTGTAAAATTGATTCTGACTTATTGTACGTACACTATTTGACTTTTTTATTATTTTTGACTATTGTTAACAATTTACTATTAATTATTCTCTTGTTACTGACATATTGTACGTATATTGTATTTGACTTTATTATTTCCTTGTTTCTGACTCATTGTAGTATACTTGAATGACGATTGTTTCAACATTGTAATGTTTATGACAATAGATGATGATTGATTGATATGCGTTGTGTAGGCATTGTACGCTAAGTCCTACGATTATTATCAAGTATATGAACAATAAAATGGATTGAATGTTGGTGGTTCAACCAGCATATTTGATTAGCTACTCAAGAGCGATTCCTCACGATACGAGAGTAACCGACATTGACCGAAAGGATCCTATATGTCACAGTAGTCTACTCATCCAGCTCTTTCTGTTTTCCTATTTTGACTCTTGACCCAAACACTTGAATAAGTCAAAAATAGACCTATTACCTTTTACCCACACAAAGTCATCTACTTAATACTTATTACAATAGTCACATGTGTAATTACAGCTCTTATAGTAGAGTATGGACTTATTCTCTTATACCCGATTCTCTTATATCTGTCAAAGAAGTCGATTTTCAATAATAATAAAAATTGGGAAAATTGACTTATTCCC
Organism: Laodelphax striatellus; assembly: GCA_017141395.1. Taxonomy (NCBI): domain Eukaryota; kingdom Metazoa; phylum Arthropoda; class Insecta; order Hemiptera; family Delphacidae; genus Laodelphax; species Laodelphax striatellus. Next base: position 25,749,284 of record CM029539.1, on the reverse strand, counting down.
TTTTACCCGGAGACCGTCCAAGTTTTCTGTAGTCAGCGGCAAATCCAGGAATGTCCGGATGGCTCGCCACTCGCCAATGACATTAACATTATTAATTTGATATCGGTACCGTACTGAAATTTGATTGATTGAAGAATAAAATTATTACTCTCCATAGATAAAATAATATTATTATTGTTCATTGATTAATGTTGTGATTTGTGCGTGTTGCAGGAGTGACACGAACGTGGGAGCCGTACGAGCGGCTACCGGCGTGCTCGCTGCGCACTCTACTGTCGAGGTTTGTCGACATCACCACGCCGCCCTCCCCCTTTCTGCTCCAGTTCCTCGCCACTTGTGCCTCAGACACGCGTGAACGCGACTTACTCAATCTGCTCGCCAATGTAAGCTGGTCTTTTTTAAAGGGTATTGAGTTTCAAGCACAGAGAACTTAAGCCCGGTCTAGACGCAACGATAAATTTGTCAAACTTTTTGTTCAAACTTTTCATGATTATTTTAAATTGTCATAAAACAGCTGATTTAACGTTAGCAAATAAGCGTACATCAAAAGCTGTTTTCTGACAAGTTAAATGGATCCTGCTAAATAGCAGGATTATTTTAAATTGTTAGAAAACAGCTGATTGTTGTAAGCTTGTTTACTGACGTTAAATCAGCTGTTTTATGAAATTTTAAAATAATCCTGAAAAGTTTGAACAAAAGTTTGACAAACTTATCGTTGCGTCTAGACCGGGCTTTATTAGTAATAGATACTAGATAGTAACAATATAACAACAACCCACCAATATAACTACAACCTAAGTGGAATTAGGTAACAATATAGTAATTACCTGAGAGTAGCTTCTAGCTTCTCTGTGCTTCATGTTTGTGCATGCATGGGTACCGGTAATAGAAAGTGCGATATGATGAGAGATTATATTCAAAGCCGTATTTATGATCAGATCGATCCGAAACATGGGTCGATGGATTCCTTGGAACTATATTGATTTCTTGTTGAAGGATACTTCAAGAATCACGAATCCAATATATATATATTTTTTATCGTATGGCTACAATTTTTATATTATCATCCGAGACTAATCCAATATTAATAGTATACTAGTCTTGATATATATTATATATACGATGATTGGATTACAAATTATAAATCTAGATTGATAACTATTGAAGAAGCTATTATAGAGAATTTGGAATAATCCAGAGAACCCGTTCGTTGAGAAGTCAACATTTTTACAACAACTAATTTACAATTTATTCTCAAGATTTGAATAAACAACACCTCTTGTGTTCTGAATTCTTGAATAGCTACTTTCATTCCACTATATTTTTGAAAAATGTTATTCTAAACTTTAGAGTTAGCCTATTGAACTCTAATGTATCGATATATTGACAATTTTTCAATTTATTTTATTAATATTTTTTAAATTAATGGTTTCTTTTTCAATTTGTTTGCTTACAGGAGCCAGCCGCCTACGAGGACTGGCGCCACTGGAGGTTCCCGCACCTCCTGGAGGTGTTGGAGGAATTTCCGTCGGTGCGACCCCTCCCGGGCCTGCTGCTGGCACACCTCAACCCCCTCCAGCCCCGCTTCTACAGCATCTCGTCCGCCAAACTTGTCTACCACAATCAAATACATCTGACTGTCGCCGTTGTCTCCTATCGCACTCAAGGCAAGCGCTCACACACTATTAAATTATAATATTATATATTAAAGGTATTTAGGCTACAGTATAGTATGAGACATTTAGGGAATTTTCAATTTTTTGCAAAAAATCATTAAGTATAATATTATATACATTACTATATGATGTATACACTATGCACAAGTGTAAATAAAACATCATATAAAAGAATCATATACATTTTCTTCAGAAGTTAACAAAATAAAGCAACAAATTTCTTAAGAATAGAAAAACCATACACTAATTTTATCCTTTTCTACTACGGTATCCTCATTGATGGGTAAAAAATTTGTAAAAAATCAATAATAATTAAAATTGAATAAATTCAATAAATCTATATAATAAATCATAAAAAATTATCATTAATAAAAATCATGATGAATAAAAAATGAAACATCATTAATAAATTATGTTAATGTGGCATAAATATTATTATGTTATTCGTCCTTTCAATTTTATTCTCCTTGTCTCTCATGAAAGTTAGATTTTTAGTTTCAGGACTACCTAGCACTGGTATTAACAAAATAAATTCGAGTGGAATTACATATATTATTTTTATTCAAGATTCAATTATTTCTATTGTAGTACCGGTAATGATTGCATATTTGAATCTATTCATTACATGCACCGTTTACTTCCAGCTTGAATTACAGTTTTCAACTCTTCATTTTCAAATTCTACAAAATAGTTTCGACTAAATAATATAGCCTAACTTATTATGACAAGTAAATAAATTTCATCAATTGAAAATTTTCAATGCTTGAATTTTCGTTTTGCAGATGGAGAAGGACCCGTCCATTATGGTGTTTGTTCTAACTACCTTCTAGATGCCAAAGTTGGAAGTGATATTTATTTGTTTGTTAGGAGGTGAGTTGAGCGAGTTTATTCGTCCACATTATCAAGTCAATTATAGTTGAACTATCAATTTCTTGAAAAATTCCAGTACCTATTCTTGAATTATAATTGAGTGATCAGCTATCATTATTTTATTCATTAGAGTATTGGATTTATTCATTATGGCTAAGTTTCACGATTCTAGTAGACGTTCTACTTACTGGAGGCAGGTTACCAGAAGCCTATCTACTTACCTATAAACCAGTAACCTGCCTCCAGTAACCAGAACGTCTACTAGAATCGTGGAAACCAGCCATAGAGTCATTATTCATCATGTACAGTCAAGGAAAAATGAGAAGTTCAAAGACTCTTTTCACTAATTGAAAAGAAAAGTTTTGAATCAAAATTATGTTATGTTTTGGTTGCGATCTTCACTTATTTGATTGATTCTAATTTTTCAAAACAAGAACTTTGTGAAATAACAAAGGTAAAATTGAATAAATTTGTATTAAATTTTTATTGCAAATTCAACAAATGTGACAGATTTCCACTAGTTAATATAATATTTCCTTTCTATTAACCAATCAATTTTTTCAGTGCTCCAAATTTCCATCTTCCTACCGACAGTCGAAGACCTATAGTGCTGGTGGGTCCTGGAACAGGAATTGCTCCCTTCAGAGGGTTCTGGCAACAGAGAAGGGCTGAGAGAAAACTGAGAAGTAGGTGGAAATTTCATTTTTGAATTATTATAGGCGTAAGTAAATTCATCACACCATTTCCACCTCACTCTTGTGGTTATTCACATCTTTGCAATACTGTATTTTTTTTAGTTCGGTTACAAGATGAATGGAAATATCGCAAAAACGTTGAAACCAGAAAGTTGATTCTAGTTGAGACTAGTGGTTGGATCTCTCTGAAGATTCACTATCATTAATGAAAAATTAAACTTCAGTCCTAGCTTCTCCAACGTTAGTGGTTTTGACTATAATTCTAAGACAAAATTTCCAAGTTATATTGAAGCGGTTAGCTTCGTTGTCGTGTCGGCGTCGTGAAATATTTTGACCCTGTGATATTTTCACCCCACCTGTCAAATCTAATCGGAAAATTAGCTAGGAGACGAGGACCTTATTGTTTAGGCCTACTACCATTGTAAGGATGACCACTCTCAGCTTGAGACCCTTTTCCGTCGAATGTCATTTATTCATAGAATCAAAATGGCTTCCCGATGGAAATCACCTAAAGTTATTTTTCATTCATCTCTCATTATCATGCTTTCATCACCCACGGAAAAGCTAAAAGAGCTCATTTATATGTGGGCATCACCACAGCAAAGAAAAAATTATGAATGATTTTTGATGTCATATGTGGCCTAAGCAAATTAAATCAAATCAAAGTTCATAAATAAATAAAATAAAAGTTTATTCAACAAAAATAATCACAATACAAATTTGGAATCTATACGAATAGAACAAAGACATAAAATATATTGAATCATTTCTAATAATTTTATGAATAAATATACACTCCGCTATAAATATATGTGTTGGGGTTTTTAATTGCTTAGTATAATCACTTCTACAAATACCATACAGTCTACTTGATGATACCAGCATTATCACGCAGATAACACAAATGAAATGATTAATTATAACAACATAATGCATAACTAACGCTCGAGAAGACCTCTTTGATTTATAATATGATCACAACACCAGACATGGAGTATTTTATCTATATTAATTGATAATATTTTATTACTTTGCAGGTCCGAATAGCATTGGCAAGATGACACTGTTCTTTGGCTGCCGATTGCAGTGTCTCGACTTATACGAGGATGAAAAGGCTGAAATGGTGAGAGAGGGTGTTCTTGACCAGGTCTTCTTAGCACTGTCCAGAGAGCCAAAAATAAGAAAGGTGAGTAGTAAACCTACTATTTCAATCCAACCTGCTACTCCTTTTTCAATTCATCATTATAACTGAGATAATTTTGTAACAATTAACAATCTTTTGATAAGGCTTTAATCTCTGGTGGACTATCATATGATTATTATTATCTATATTCAAGATTATGAATAACATATCACTCTAATTTCCTAGGGATTCTCTAATATAACGTTCAATTTGCAGCCACAAATGTGCAGTATGATAAGCAGTAGCCTTCCTATAAAGTAAGATCACTTGCACATATTGGCAAATTGGATCTAAAAAACTGGATTTTCACATATTGGTACAATTTAATGTGGCGTAAAATTTGAAACAATGCTGCTATGGTTTCCACTAACTTTCTGGTGGAAACAGTGTGATATGGACTTATAAAATATTTGTAAGACTGTTGGCCGATTGCACGAAAGCAAATTCACTTTAACCTCTGTAAAAGGATTTTTATTTACTTCTTTAAATGATGTTATTTTATGGAGCTCAACAGGGTACTCGCTGCTTTAGTATGTCAAATGAGTTGATTTTACAGAGGTTGAATGTAATTAATTGGCTTGAGTGCAATCATTCGTAAGCGAGTTAATGCAAGGGTAGGCCTAATTCATTCTAATGTTCTGCAATTGACATTGCGAGGATATAAATACAATATTATACAATAATAGGCCTATTATACAGTCTTACTCATTTCATCGTTTGAAGGCTTGTCTTATGCAATTGTAAAAGTCCTGTAAAACTGGAAAAAGGCGAAAACAATAAACTAGATATAAGTAGCAATATTATTTTTGCAACACTCAAAACTATTAAAATCCTACATGTAATGTACATAGAAGTTTAGTGTGTATCCGGACTTCTAAATTTTCAAGAAACTGGTCCATGGTTTTGAATAAAATTATTTTCACATAGACATTCAATACCGATAACACCAACAATAATATTCATAAATATTTGTAAAGTATATACTTGAAACTATTCTCCTTTTTTATCTAGATTCTAGACTGGACTATTTTATTTTTCAGACATACGTTCAGGACCTGATGTTGGGAGAGTCTAGGGCACTATTCAATTTCATAGTGCGTGAGTCTGGTCACTTTTATGTGTGCGGTGACTGTACCATGGCAGAACATGTCAATCGCACCCTGAAACTGATTATACAAGAGCAAGGAGGCATGTCCAGTCAACAGGCTGAAACCTACATGCTGAAGATGAGGGTGAATATCCTGTTTTGTTTTTTTAAATACTGTTTTATCACTGTTATTGGTTTTTAGAAATTCAGGAGGCCAAGATTGTTGATGTATTGTAGTCGTGTACTAGTAAGGACTATAAGTACTGTAAGTACAGCATTAACTATATTCGATTTATATCACTATGGAGAAGACAATATGTTATGCGACATTTATAAGTCATTTAATATTAGAGAAACAAAAGTCCAAAGAAAGCTCTATATAAATAGCTCTGAAGACTTCTGCTACAGCAAATATTGACAACAGAACTAAATAGCAAGAGGATAATCGATGAATGCCACTGTAAAAAAGTCTTCAGAACCATTTATACCGTACAGCTTTCTTTGGATTTTCTCCAATTATTATGTATTCAGAACAGTTGATTAAATGCAACACAGATGAGAGAGAGTAATATTTTGAAGAGAGTATTCAAGTTACTCCTTCCTCTGTGACTGCAATATCCAATAATAATTTTGAATTTGATGATCCATTGACGAACTGCTAGTTAAATAACTAATCACGATATTTTACTATATCGATATTGTAAAATATCGTGATTAGTTAATAGACTTAGGGCCGGTTCTAGACTTGAACGGGTGGCCACCGTAGCATCGACAAACGTTAGCCTCGACACTATGTACTAAGGGCTCTCTATGCTGCTAACCCACTAACCAGTCGAGACAAACGTTTGTCGATGCTACGGTAGCCACCCGTTTTAGTCTAGGACTTGGCTAAATCCCGAGCTCATGAACCGGCCCTAATAATTTCTTCCATCAGTCATATATTTGAGTAGGCCTGTACTGTATTTGCATATTTTAGTGTAAATGGCTATTATAATTCACTGAATAAACGAGTCTTTCTGTGCCTGTGACAGGATGAGAACCGCTATCACGAGGACATCTTCGGCATCACTCTGAGGACAGCGGAGGTGCACAACCGGTCCCGCGAGTCGGCGCGAATCAAGATGGCGTCGCAGGCGAATCCTTAGCTAAGGAAAAAGAGCAGTCCCTTCATTGTGGCTGCTGATCTACTACATTCGATACGATCGTTTCTCCAACAGTAGATAACGGATTCTGCTGACCTCATCAAAATAATATTCATCGGCAGATTCACCTCACAACGACGTATCAAACATAAATACCGAAATAGTTTAGAACATTACAGATCTCATAAGCGCATATCAGTATAGTATGCGAAATTTTCAATAATAAAGTGAATAACACCAATGAGAAACTTGAATAATCTTCAGTTTCAGAATAATTAAAGTAGGAAATGAAAGAGTTTTGCTTGGTTCTAGCATGAGACAACATCATCAATAAATTATGAGTACCAGAATCAAATTATTAGAAAATAAGAAAGAGTTATAATTATGTTATTGGTTAGTGAATGTTAATTTTTCAGTACGTTTCATCCAAGGTCCCAAGTAAAGTATTCCAAGGAACCAGGTCCAGCGGATAGAGAAATCGCCGTATATTATTATACATATTACCTCTTAGGCTAGGCGTACACCGGTTAGTCAAGACAAGACAAGACGAGATTAGTCACAGTAATTCACATAGTTGCTTATGAAGCAGCACACACCGATGCAATGACTAATCGGTGTGTGTTGCTTCATAAGCAACTATGTGAAGTACTGTGACTAAACGTGACTAATCTCGTCTTGTCTTGACTAACCGGTGTACGCCTAGCCTTACATGCATATATTTTTTTACTAATTTATTAGTTGACGTGATGGTGATAATTATTGTTTGACTATCAGTTATATTTATGTATCATATTTTGTTGATTTTGGAAAAGACTGAGATCTCATTCAGGAGTCGCAAATTATTTATTATTATTTAAAACTTTTCGTTTTGTCGATTAAGAAGATTAAGGTGATGTGCTAGATATCCATAATGAATCTTGAAACTGGTAATTGAAAAACATTGAATATGTATTTCTAACGTTTTAAAGAATATTTTTATGAAGATTAGAAGATATCAAATATATATAATTATCCATATTGAACTTTTAAAGCGCTATACTTCATTAACTTGAGAAACTTATGGAAATCTGATTACATATTACATTCTTGGAAATAATTTTTTTTCGATGTAATTGTCATGTTCATGAAAAGGGTTGATCTCCAACCTTGTTAATCATTGTTACTCTCTTGACGAATAACTCTCTGTCAATTCATGAAACAGAAGATTGTGGGTTGACTTTGACATAAACAAGATATTTTTGTATGCAACAACGAACAATTTAATGATGAAAGAATCTAGTTCTTTCTTCGAATCAAGTCAAGGGTTAGAGATACGGGTCTTTTGAAAAACGAGCAAGAACTTATTCGGAGAATCAACATGATTTGAGTGAATTTGGAATGAAATTGAAGTTTTTAACATAATATCTATATCTTGTATAGAATAAAAGATACGCGTGATTTTTAACCGATAGCAATTATTGTTGGTGTCAACTATTATTGAACACCAAATAGCAAAGTTCGAATTTTTCAAAATGAAAGTTCATCTTTTAAAAAATTATTACTATTATCTTATTCATCAATAATAATGATGATGTTATCAATAAAGAATACAGTATGGTATTATCAATTTCTGCATGATTCAAATCACTTTCAAAATAATTTTTTGCAAATGTTAAAATTTAATAATTATCTTATAAAGTGATGGAAATAATTCTTGAAATTCTTTATGTATAAACATACTACAGTACCTTTCGTAAATCTTTGCTATCTACACTCTGTATATACAAAGAGTAAAATATTGCATGCATATAACATTTTTAAATTTTGATTCAATGAAATTTAACAAACCATCCCTAAAAGTTTGCTGAACAGTAATATAAATAACGATATAATAATCTTCTCTAAAATAATATTTTGAAAAATTACTATTTGAAAATCATACTTGCATCTTGAGAATATAAGTAATAATTATTGGATGATGTTACTCTCTTCTATGAAATATACATATCACTCTTTGTATTCTTACAATGAAAATATCTGTACAAAACCTTGACTCCTTATCAAACTACTCACTATATTATTCAAACAATTCTCTTATATTGTTTATCACATGAATAATATGGATTTATTGTTCTAAATAATCAATTGAAATAACGAATTAAGGGGAGATAGGCTAATACTTCGAGTTTTTCATAAGCTAACAAATTAAATTATTCTTAAATTAATCGAATTTCATTTAAAAATAAATTTCTATCGTTGTGAAGCTGAACTGAACCCCACTTTCTACATATCCTTCATATTGAGCTTTCATTGTAATCAGATTATTATTGGGATCAAAATTGAATACGGTACGATAGTGTTTTAGTAATAAGTCATATCACTTGCTAATATCGAATTTGCTTAAAATTAACTATTGCTGGAGAAAAGTATTGTAAAAAATCACTCTGAAACTTCCTAAAAATTACTCCAAGTTCTTCTACTTCTTTCAACTGTTTGAATATCGAGCTTCCCAAATTTCAACTAATTTACTTCAATAATTTTCGGGTTTCACAGTATTCAGTTTTCAAATTCCGGTTTGTAGTAAGATAAATAATATTCTATGTTCTACAGTGAGTTATTGTATTTTTAGTTACCTACAATTAATTTTTCAAAATTGATAAACTGAAGTTTTTATCCTCCATCATCTAAGCTATTCAGGATTACATTTATAGACTATAATAATTGTTCTATAAAAAGATACAGGCCTTTACGCCGTAACGAACCCCCCCCCCCCCCCCCCCCCTTTCAATACGTACCTTCAACCAAAGACAGTTGTATTATAATACTTTGTATATTGTCTTTGTTCCAACGTATTGTGTAGGCATTCAAATTATTTTTGATTGTATGAGTGAACATATTTCTTTCTCCAAAATCTTTATAATTATATCTTTACCCTTGCACAAATAAAAATATTTTTCGCCGGATTTACTGACTGGCCTCTACTATGGTTAGTGTTGTAGAGCCTGATCATAGATAAATGAAATGCATTATGCTTTTTATCTTCAATTAAATTGATAAAAATCTACAAAGGTTAGCCACTTTTCGAGCATAGAACATTCTCAATACTTCCCCTACAAGTAATACTAAATATTTCGAATATCCTGTAATAATACGGTATCCTTTATTATACTCCACCTTACCTGAGGTTTATTTATAAAATATAAATTAAATAATTACAGTTCTCATAAATTATCTCATTATTTTTGTTGCTTATTAGAAATTAATGTATGAAAGGAATTATCACTTCGGGAGCTTTATCCTACCAAAGCTGTTATTCACTGGAGGGCTCTGTGATAAGTTTACATGATGTGGTGATATAAAAAGTAGGTTATACTAACCATAAAATGTTATCAAATATAATAAATATGTATATAAAAATATATTTATGATTGTCAATATTTTTAATCTTGTCTTTCATCAAAATATAAACAAGCTTTATTCAATAAAAATTTTAAACGTCAAGTCTCATTCATTCATTTGTATTCCAGTTTCTGCCAAGTGTTGATCTGAATTTTATTTGGATTGCATCTTGGAGGAGGTTATTGTAATTTTCCAGGGAAATTGAAGCTTTTTTGATCAACTAGTCATCCTGTCAGACTAAAACCACGTATTTTTATCCTCAATATTGTCCAATACTATTCACAGAAGTGTGTTGTAGAATTTCTCCATAATGAAAAAATAAAACAATAAGATGTCATCATATTCCACTAAAATATTATTCTATTTGAGAAGAACAATACTATCTCAATTGTTTCATTTTTCACTAATATTGTATATAAAAAATATAAAAAATTATTTAATCAGATTCATTCAATTGGACGCTTAGCATTAGATGAGAGATATTATTTCTGGACGTTGCTGATGACCATAGAGTACGATGGCAAAGAAATAATATCTCTCTATCTATCTGCCAAGCGTCAAATTAAATGAATCTGACTATAGAAAGTAGGAGTACAATCTTCAGCAACATTCCACTCTTCACAAAAAAACCAGCAGGCCAGTTTCATGAACATTATTAATTTAGAGGTCCTTTAATACAGGAAAAGGCATACACACAAGTGATTTATAAACTTATTGCATATCACACTGTGCTATGAATTTCTAGTGAATTGTATTCTATTTCCACTTTTCCTGTATTACATGACTTCTGAATAATGTTGTATCAGGCCCTAGAACTCAAAACTTTCTGTCAGTTGACCTTCATATGAAATGAGTTAGTTTTTCAGAGATCGAGAAACCTTGATTTATGTTAAATTACAGGATACAGGTACCTGAACGTTTGAATTGAATTCAATTTTTTCTAGAATTGTAGGCTACATAAATGAAAATCATACTCTGTTAGGTTGCACCAAGCAAGATCGACTTTGATCCATGATCAGTACAATGCTAATTGAATGGGATCAAACTGATTCAAGGTATTTGATCCCGCTTCGTGCAACCCAACATATTCTTACTGCAGGAAAGTGACTCATTGAATTGGAGAGATCTGATAATGATAATAACCATTGATAAGATTCTTTTAAAATTGAGAGTATCCTTATTTTTCCTTGTCAATATTCTGATTATAATCTGATCACTTAATCCAATAAGTTCAAGATCATTGAAAATTTCAGACACTCTCAATATTATTCTCTATTTTAAATCTTATCAATGATTATCATCAATGGTGTTGGTTGAGTTAGTTAATTGTAAATGATTGATGATTGAGTTTTTACACTTCCATTATCCACTTCACCACATTTCTGTGTGATTGTCACAGTTTGATCATTTTTGAACTTCAAAGATATTTAGAATAATCATCGGCCAGTTGCACGAAAATCCAATTAAATTTAACAAACGTAGAATGACCTTGCGTTGAACTCAGAATCGTTCATTGGTACTCTGTTCTTTGGTTCCCTTAGATGACATCATTTTACAGCGGTTTAATTCATTGGGATTTTTGTGCAACTGGTCGTATATACCACTCAATTTTGTAGCCTGTCCTTGTTATATTAATATGTATTTTTCAAATCAATCGCTCCATTTTTCTAGTGAATATATTCAATTGAACCTAAATTTATTCATGGAAATATGCGAATAAGAACGCTCATTTCAACAAAATAGTATAATTATTACAGTCCACCTAGGACTTGAAAAAATCACAACAGATATTACAAGTATTGATCATAGTAATCGAGCTACCGGCTGATCTCATTGCTGGAAGATTGATTGGATTGTCTGTGCTCTTTCAAACATTGCATTGAGCAAAAATTAAAGTTCTCATAATGAAACGGCACTTTCCCTGTGATGTTGATGGCACACCTATAGCAGCGCAGTAGAACAAGATCTTTCCCACTTTTGCCTAATGAAGCCTGGATTCTTCTTTCAGCTGCAAGGGCTCGTTTCTCTCTATCATCCAGCTGCAGGAAGCGTTTCTGTTCAGCTATTTCATTTCTCCTCGGTTCATCAGCCTTCTTTCTTTCCTTCTCTCTCATTCGTTTCGCCTTTTTCACCGCTTTCTGTCTCTCTTTAGCATCGTCGGTGAGAGCGCTGGGAATGTGCGATTTGCTGTAATCGTAGCGATCAGGATAATCGCCCATAAAACGCCTGAAAACGTTCCGGGTTTCCTTTTCTGTGGCAAAGTCGTAGGCAGTCATGGATTTGGCATTTTTCGCGCACGGGTCTCCTCCATTGAGTAGAATCAAGTAAACCATCTCATTGAAACTGTTCTTGGCTGCAAACTGAAGTAAAGTTACATTATCAGTAGTCATTTGATTCATAGCTACCACAACTTCTTCGTCCGAAATATTGTCTTCCTTTGAATCTAATATTTCTCTCAAACTATCGGCATTACCGCTGGTGCAGGATGTTAGAATATTTACTCTAAAATTCAAAATATGTGGTTCAGGTTTTGATTCAGGCTCTTTTTCGGGTTTCTTCTTTTTCTTCTTCCTCACTTTTTTCTTATCACCTTGTTCAACTGTTGTGACTTCTGAAGAGGACAACTCGAGATTTTCGGTTCCTGACAGTTGCTCACTGTTATCAGATTTGATATCGAGCTGTGCGACAGATTTCGAAATTGAATCTTCAAGAGTTGCAGGTTTGGATTTGTTAGATGGTTTGGCCTTTGGAGGTTTAACGGCGGGCTTTTCTTTAATTTCGAATTCCAAATCTGCTTTCAATGACCAACCGAGAAATTTATTTTGGAAAACTGTTTCGGATTCGTAGACGTCGATGGATGTGAGTAAGCTATGAACTCGCCGCGTCTCATTGAAAGTAGCTCTTCTTGTAGGAAACGGAATCTTTCTGATACGAGCATCAGTCTTTTGCAACGAAGCTTGCTTGCCGCTGAAAAGGATCGACTGGTTGTTTGGGCCGACGGCACGAATAAAAATGAAATGGCAAGCTGCTATGTCTTTGGACCAGTTGGCTAGTATTTCTTGAACATGTTGCATCAACGATCTTTCATTGTATCTGCGGAGGCTGGCTCCGGCACTTTTTGAAGCACTCTGCTTGTTGTCTTTCATACTTTGAGAACCACCCTGTTTGGCCCGAACTGTGTACGAGTGAAAAGTCTTATGTTGAATTACTTCGTTCTTCTTGAAAATCGAAGCAGCAAAGTGTCCCCCACCAAGCATTACAACGAATATTTGCGAGCAATGAGGGAGTTTTTTAACCGTAGTAATCAGCTCTAAATCGGATTGAAGTTGATCTTTTTTATCTGTAAGCCAACATCGAGAGAAAGACAAATAATTACCTTTGCTATTCTCAAAAATCATCCTCATCCGTCTGGTGATGAGATCTCCGATGTCATCTGCTCCTTTGACGACCGTACTCGGTTCAGAATCATCTTCACTTTCAGTTTCTGATCCTGAAATACTGGAAACATCATCTTCATCTGCTTTAGTTGTAAAATCCTCTTCTGTAATTGGTTTACGCTGTTTCAAGTTCAGCTTGAGGTTGTATCTGTGCCAATCGAGCTTGTAATGCTGCCTCTGTGATAAGATGTCTTGAAATTCCACCTTACAGAAAGAGCACGACTTTTTCTGAAACTCTGCATTGTCCACTGGCGGCACTACAGTACTGGAAACATCATTCACTGTTACGTTGGAAGGCTGTTTTGTTTTCATAAATTGTGAAACCCGAATACCACTCAACAGTTCATTGTAAGTTTCACTATAAATTGATAATGTTCTTAATTCCATTAGGTCAGGAGGAATCTTTCTACACTATTCAGACACGATGAACACTCAATATTGAAGAAGTATTTATATACTCAGTTATCAAGCTACATAAAATATGATCGGAAAACTTCAAATAAAAACTAGAAAAAGATAGTACTGCTCAGAACATAACCTAAGATAATCCAAGTCAAAGTGGTCAACTTTCATGAACATAACCTCTAAAATTGAATTTCATTCAGGGACCAAGAGAGCGTTTGCCAGTTTGAGAGAGGTAATTTTTAGTTTGGCATCACTGACTTCCAGGATCCACTTCTCGCTTGTCTTTTTAGGTTATGTTCAATCATAAAAACAAACAGCGGTAGACTATTCGTCCATAGGGATCGTTTTTAAAATAGTTTATTCTTTAGCAATTATGGTAATAACTTGATTATTCGGAAACATGAAGAATCCTGCTTCTGTTAGTATTTTATGTTTCGTTTTAGGTGCCAGTTCATCCGTTTTTCTCTTGTTAAAGTTTATTAGTGAAAATCTCTACCTCGGTTACTTATCTCGTCTCAATTACATTTTACCAATAAATTATCTATTCCTCAATTTTGCAATTCATGCGTTGACAAGAAAATTCCTTTGTCAGGTAAGAGCAAAATACCGTAAAAATTTACTTGAATTGTTCGTTACTTTTTAGTTTTATTAGTCATTACAATCAAGTCTTCTTTAGCAAGTGATTGATGGGTACAAATACAATAATACAAATTAGGTATTTCTATTATTATGTTTTCATTTGAATTCTGTGGGTGAGGTACGGAACTCTATTCTTATGCGCACCCATACCTCATAGATAAGGAGTTTGATTTCTGTTCGATAAAACAGATCAACTATATTACGGTACCCAGTTAAGATCATTATTGTTAGCTTGAATCTTAGATACTGGTGTAGACCTATACATTTTATCAGTCTTCATACATTCTGTACGGTTTTATATAATCCTTATTTATTATTACATCTTGAATTCCATTTTCTAGGTCGGTGTAAGAGCAGCATTTCTTGGTTTCATCTTTTGCCTTGGGATATATGTAGCGGCTTTAGCAGATGAGACATGGGACATTTTTGGCTGGTGAGTATGTCTAAACAATAATTGTATTAATGGTAATTATGGCAATAAATATTAATTTGTAATGATGTGAAGTGATGTGATCAATAAATTTCAATTTCAAAAATGTTTATTTTTAACTCGGTCACAAACTATCATAGCTGAATTAATTGATCCTTTTGTAGCCGCATCTTATTTCCAGATTAGAAGCTTAATCTATTGAATTCACCAATAATTTTGTCACAGGATGCTGCTATATGATGGTGTTGTTTTTCAAGTCATTATTTTTTTAAATTTTTAGATAAACTTTAATTACGGTATTCTCAATTTGATCTTCAATTAATTTTGCAGGTACTTATGCTGTATGGCGTTCTTCCATTACTCTGAATTTCTAACCATAGCGCTAACCAATCCTGATAGTCTGTCTATCAGTTCATTCATCCTGAACCACAGCACGGAATACAAAGTAGCGGCAGTCAGCAGTTGGATTGAATTCTTTGTTGAGCTGTGGATTTATCCAGGTAATGAACAGAATGTATAGAATTTAATTCTGTAGAATATTGTTCCAGGTAATAATATTCTATACATTCTATATGATATTCATATAGGCATCAGTATGTTTTCCTATCTGATTAAATAAATTGATGATAATGAAGCAATAGTTCTCTCTCATACTGTGCTTACATTAGACTGTTTTGAATTATTAATTTCTGATGACTTCTAGAAACGCATTGAAACGTTTGCTCTGTAATATTACAGGTTGATAACGATTCAATTATACAGTATATGCGTGAAAGTGATAAAAGTAAGGAGCGTTTTGCATGATCACACATGCAATGATTCATTTGCAACAGTATGAGCTGTCGCCAATGAGGTTGGTGGAGTCGCCCTATACGATTTTTGTGTCACTAGCATCATTGGTGACAGCTGATATTATCGTTGCACATAATGATTATATATATAATAATATGATATCTGTCGGAGGAGTATCACAGTCTAATGAATACATAATGTATTTGTGGGAGTATTCTCTACAAACCTCTCTCTCATTTCCCTTCTTATTCATTTTCTCCTCTCAAAAACTGGACTGGATCGTGATTTCACAATTCACATTTTTCAGTATTGAATATGTTTTATTAGCTAGTGAAGCCACAAAATCGGTCTTGTTAACGATAATAGAAAAGTGCTATCGCTATGCACCATATTTCAGATTGTGTTATTTTATTATATGTATTGTAAAACTGTCCAAAGACAGGTGACAAAACAAACTTTTCCATTTTCCACGATATTGAGCTATTTTCTTCATGTCTTCATCAATTTCATCAGGGAAATTATTTTTTTGAGGTGCATTATTAATCACTATTAATCGACTATTAATAAATTTACTATTATCTACTATATTTTAATAACTTTACCATATCTTCATAAATTTCCCCAAGGAAATTATTTTATTGAGGTGTATTATTAAATCGCCCTAATTTTTTTTTCTTTGACTTTGCCTTATCCCATTTAAATGGGGTCGGCATTCCTTCTTCTCAGTCTACTTCTCCACATTAAATCACTATCAATCTACTATTACTAAATCTACTATATTGTATTTATTTTACAGGAATGAAAACGATCAGATATGTAAGCCTGTTTGGATTGCTGTTGTGTGTATGTGGCGAGGGTCTCCGAAAGGTGGCCATGATAACGGCTAAAACCAACTTCAATCACATTGTACAGGATGAGCGCAAGGAAGGGCACAGCTTAGTTACAACCGGGGTATATAGTCTGTTCAGGCATCCCAGCTATGTCGGTTGGTTCTATTGGTCCATTGGAACTCAGGTTAGTAATACTGTACATTTTTTGATGATAATTTTTTACTTATTCAGTAATGTACAAATGATACTTAATGGGGGGGGGTCCAACAGGTTCATGCCCAAAACTGTCCCATTACAAATTAAAAACAAACAATCCAAATCTAGACTAAGTTTAAAAAACAGAATAAGTAATGTATTTTACAGTCATCAACTTCCACTCCAAAACCAACGTCTAGACAAATTTCGAGTATTGTAAAATATATGAAAGTCCCGAACTAAAAATAGCCAAATTATCATTGTCTGAATTTTTTGAAAATTTTTATTTTAACATTGAAAAATTTTGAAACAGAAAACAATAATGTTTTGGTTGATACTTCCCGCTTTGTTTTCACGTTGCCAGTCGACAAGTATATTGTGTTTATTCTTTTAAATTATTAATAAATTTCCAATCAATTTAAAAATCCACTGGCAGAAGCCACTTATACTATCATTTACGAGAATAATAAAGCGTTCTCTTATCTAAAATTTCAGAAATAACACTGAAAACTAGTCGACTAGAACAAGGCGTTAGTTTTTTATTGAGTGAACAGAGTGTCCCGCAAAAGAGTCTTTATTTAACCTCGGTTTTCCCCGAAATCAGCGATTTTGTTTTTTGTAGCTTTTTTTTGCAAAATAAAAATGAAACCTGCACATCAAGAACCGCTAAACTTTCTTGTATTTAGACCGTATTTTAATTGGCCCAATATAACGCTACGGTCATAGTGGCTGTTATCGTTTTTACAAAACTCTTTTAATATGTAACAGAATCTGTGGAGGCAGACCTTTCTTGTATGTAAATGCTGTTTCTTTGTATTTATTAATTATATATTGACTACTAAATGTTGTAGATTTATTGTATTTATTATTTAATGGCAGACAAAATCATTAAGGATAGTCCCCAGAATAAACACAGCTATAATTGAATCCACACTCCTTCCCAATTCTAGAAATTCCTAACTGAATTATCTTACTCAGTATTATCAATATCAGTATTTATCGCTATTGTCTTACTCAATATTTTCGTGTGTTGCAGCTGATTCTTCTGAACCCTATCTGCATAGTGGCGTATACCTTGGCCAGTTGGAAGTTCTTCCACGATAGAGTCACCATTGAAGAGGTAACACTGTTGTCATTTTTCGGACAAGCGTACGTCGATTACCAGAAGACTGTGCCTACTGGGCTGCCGTTCATTAATGGTTACACCTTGAATGACGAATAGGAATCAGTTCCTGTGTAAGAAACCTGACTCAACCCGTTGAGTGTTATTACCATTGAAATACTAATACTGCGTTGGGTGATTTCCCAAGAATGATTGGAAGGGAGTCAGTAAATATTGCGGCTCATGAAAAGAATGGAGTAATGTATGAAGTTATGTATACATTCTATCGGGTTTGTATGATGTATACAGAAATGGGCAAGAAGTTGTAAAGGTGGGGAGAACAAATGTTGGCATGTAGTGGATTGAAGGGATTTTGGAAACTAAAAACAGGTAGTAGAATGAAAATTAGGGCGGGAAAGTAAAAATATGAGGTGAAGTAAGAATCGAGGTAAGACAAGAAGTAAAGTATTGTCACAAAATAACATGTCATGTGGTAGGCTACCAATATATCATGATGTGTTATTAATACATCTTGAAAGCTAGTGAACATTTCTTGTATTCAATTCATCTAAAATGTATTATTCAATGTTTAGGTATATCACTCCTTCCTTCACCTATTCGTAAATAAAAACCGTTCCCTGGAAATAAGAACTAAGGAAGCCCGTGATGAATTGCATGATTGAATGATATTCAATGACTAAACTGTGACTGTCTTTTTTTATAGTAGCCTACATTCATACTCTCATAAAAGGAAGCTTTCAAATTAGGTTCATCGGAAATTTCCAGTAATCTGTGTAAAATAATACAAATATTTATCTAGATTACTCAAAATATAATTTTGATACTGACTAACCCAGTATTTTAATCTAATTCCCTAATCATTACGATTGATTATAATTAGTAGGAAATAATAGAATAATTTTGACTAACTCGATTTGACGATATTATTCTGACATTATATTATAAGGTTCTTATTTCCATGTGATTTCTCAACAAATAATCCATTAGCTTCCTCAAATAATTTCTTGATAATTAATAGCCATTTTAACCCATGTGATGTTGATATTACACTCTTAGGACTTAGTTTAATGCTGCAAAAATAGTATAATAATTTATATGATTAACAAAATGTAATCTTATCTGTTCTATACCCCTTCTGTGAGTAACAGTATGATAATTGTGGTATCTGGTATTTTTAGAAATACTGTATGTTGCTACATGTCAAGTTCATACATACATTCAAGTTGGTACTGATCAAGAATTTAAATTTACAAATTCAAAGTTGTAATTTCTGACGTGATACATCAAAATTATATCTGAGTACTATCAGCTCTTAGGCTCCACTCGCACTTAGAAACTCAAATAGCGGTAACTCAGCGACACAGATAACAAACATTTGTTTTCAAATGATGACGCTCATACGAACCTGCAACCGTTCTGTCTGAACGTCATCATTCGAAAACAAATGTTTGTTATCCGAGTCGCTGAGTTTCCGCGTGTGAGTAGAGCCTAAGGGATGGTTGAAAGAAATTAGT
Source organism: Laodelphax striatellus (assembly GCA_017141395.1). Taxonomy (NCBI): domain Eukaryota; kingdom Metazoa; phylum Arthropoda; class Insecta; order Hemiptera; family Delphacidae; genus Laodelphax; species Laodelphax striatellus. The sequence goes on along the minus strand of CM029539.1, from coordinate 25,729,888 downwards.
TATTTTCTTGAAGGTTTTCATTGTAAATCAATTCAATAAGTATTTTTTTATGAAAAACATTATACGTTTGAAAAACTAAATTTGATTAAACCTTGAAAATTACGTTCTAAAAATCAAGTTTTAATAACTACACCTCATACATCATACTTAATGTGATTTGTTTAATCTTGGTGGGGTTTTTCCCCTTTCTATAATTAAAAATGATACTGTGATTTCTTGGTTACTTTTAATTTTAAGTGTTAGGTGAAACTGTTAATTTGCGAAATTATAGATTTATTCTTCAGTCAATTGAGAGTTGTAGTTTTTTACATTAAATTATAGTAGATAAAATGTGAGTTTTATTGCTTGTCTTTGCCTCAGGTTTGAGGTTTCAAAGCCTCAAGAACAGAATGAAAAATGTGTTGGTATGGGATTAAGTTTTGAGATTATCAACAGTTAATTTGAAGTTATAATTGACTGAATTCCAACTTTCCGGAAAAAATATCATCAGCTATTAATTGGTTAGAAGTTGAAATTTTAATAAACCACAATCCTGAAGCTTATCAGAGTAAATTAAGAAAATCGTTGGAAAAACTGCATATACAGAGTGGCGCATAAAGAACGGATGTTTTTCAAAGTGTTATAAGAAAGTTTATTTGAATCATACATTTATCTTCCTAACACCAAAATACTAAGTAAATAACCCAATTCAAGGGAATGCTTTCAAACTGCTCCAAATGCCTATTTAAATGGCTTATTTTCATAAAAATCTGTGGGAAGACACCTGGTCCCCTTCTACTGAATAGGGGGCCTCCTACTGCCTTCAACAACTGCCCCTCTCTCTAGTACAACGTTGATAACATTCCCCTTGAAAAAATTACTCCCGTATCTGCCCCTGATCCATCATCTTTTTAATCTGGTTCTGTATGTACGGTACCCAGGACCTTTGTGAAAACTGGCTTTCTCAAATTCTTTTAGGGAATCTTGATGTACGGATGGAACATTGGGGTTCAGCTTGTGTTGATATTTTTTTATATGAATTAAAGGTTGACAATATTCCAGTTCGTGACCAAATAACAATACACTTCTATTTCATTATGTCATGCCTGTCTTCGTATTTAACAGTAAATAAAGTATAGTATACATTATACCATTATAATTATACATACAGTACACACCATAGTATACTTGATTTAACAGTAAAAAAGTAGCAGTAGTAGTATAATAACAATTTCTCCATTAGGAACTTCTTAATAAGAATGAACTAGTAGATAGATAAGGAATAAGCGGAAAAATGAGTAAAAGATTGTGTTGCGTGCCAAATTGTAAAAATAAAGGATACATAAGGACGAGTGGCAAGGCAAGCGCGCACAAAATACACCATCCACACTATCGTCGTCTGTTGTTTTAAATTTTAAAACTAATAAACCAATGCTTGTTGACATCGGCCTGTGTTGTTACTATTTAGTTTTTATCTTGCTTCCTTAGTTGAACATGAATTAATTAATGTGCAATGATTCGGTTCTAAAGTTTTTAGAACTGTACCAGGGAGAACCATCGATTTGGGACCCCACAAAGGGATAACAAAGGGACTCACTCAGTCAATATTGAGAAAAATGCAATAGCCAAAACTACCATCATTTTTGGTCGTGGACTTGGGACAATAAAGCTCTTGAATTAAAAATACTTTTATTAGGCTATACATGAATTGTGAGTACCATCTTACGTTCTAAGTCAATTTAGTGTCTGTATTAGGGCTAATAAGTTAAATGAGGTCTATCAATAGTTGTAGGCCTATGTATTGAGTCCTAGGAGTATTGATTTGGGAATTTGCATTGGTTGTGCAAAGTGGAGCATGAACTAATGCGCAACCTTTAATCTAATAAAGGTTGATGCGTAGTCCCAAATTCAGAGAAAAATAATGAAACGGTATCACTCTATGTATAGGTCTAGTACTCAGGTGAAACAACTAGAATAATTCTTGCTTCTATATAATACATATTTCTTTAGGAATATTTACTATTATTATAGTATTTCTCATATTTTGCTTGTGGAGAAACAACAATTCAACCAGAAATTCAGATATATTGCAGTCTACAAATCGTCTAAAATTGAATTCCTTGCGATATCGCGATACAACCACTTAGAAATACAATTGACAGTATAGCTGTTTTAAATATTAAAACTTACAATACAAATTTACTTTTTTAAAAAGGTATTGAGCTAGGATCAAGTTCATAATTATTGTAATTTTGAAAATACTTTATCGCATTCTAACCCATATATTTTTTATTATATTTAAATAATATTGTTGTGGATCCATCTTCTTCATTCACTTCATCGAATGTGGACACTCAAATAACTTGAAAAGTGGAAAATTATTCACAAATTTTGTGTTGATGGCTATTTTGCATTGCTGTACATGCTTCTTCAGAACACGTTTTACAATACCTTTATAGAGTTTTATACAAATACAAAAATCCTTCCAGTAGGCATATGTATTGAAAATTGTTGTCTAATATGTTGCAACAATAGCCTACTAATGGTATCAAATAAGATAGATAAGATAAGAATATTTATTTCACCAAAATACGAAACAAATACAATCCTACTAATTATGGATATGGATTAGATTGTCTTTGAAACATACTGGATTGAACCAAAATAATTTGAAATTGGAAAAATCAATTTCAGTCAACAAAAAATCCGAAAATCCCAGGTAATGGATATTATCAGTTTTAAGTAACTTAATGTGCTGTATCACTTGAAATAACATCGAATTAATTTTGTATTATCAAAACAATATTTGAGTGGTCACATAGGAAAAAGTTTTATCTTATCTTTTCCTTGTGCCTAATTAATAATTGGACAAAAAATAACGTTTTCAATGAACCCTGCTAGTCGATAAACCTGTTGGAAGCCGTCTTGTTAGACGTTTTTGACTTGTATTACACACTATTTAGAATATCATGGCTTCTCTTTCCATTCAGTAGGTAATCCCCTTTTACGCTCTCCTTCTATCGCAAGTTTCTCGGTCTTCTGTTGTGAACTATATCATTATCGCTGCTCTTCTCTGATTTACAACCAGTGTAGTGATATCTAGATTAGCCGAATCAGTCGGTCAGTTAGTTGAATCAGTCGGCTCTTGAGCTGTTCCAGTGATGGTAGTACCTCGTCTACTAGCTCCAACTCTATTCATTTCTATTTGTTTTGACTGATACTATTATTCTTAACCAAACTTGTGCAATTCAGTATCTCATTGACCAGCTCCAACTCATCTCATCTTTGTTTTGACTGATGCAAACTGAAACTGTTTTGACGGAAACAATAAACTTGTAGAATTCAAGACATCGTTGAAAATATTGTAGTAACATGTTTGCATTCAGTACCGATTGAGCTCTGAATTCCATAAAGAAATACAGAAATATGTAATTAGTGGGGTATTTTTTTGAAATCCAGTTTTAGAAATTTTTTTCAGTTTATTGTGATCTTTGGGAATCTTTCAATCAGTGAAACTCACTACAATGGTAAGTGAAAATCATTTTTTTTTTCATTTTTTATCGTTTGCATATTGTTGAGTTGTTATGAAGATATACTTATCATTGAAATTTACAAATAAATATTGAATCTCACTAATACTCATGCGAATAGTGAAAAGTGTAACAATAAGTTTATAAGGATATCATATTTAGGATGTAAGAATAAACAATGTATTTTATGTTGATACGATTTTTTCTACTTTTCTTTCAAAATATCAGGATGCCATGTTAATAAGTTATCAATATTTTCTTGATTGTGCAGAAATTGAATTATTTTTTGTTTTCAGATAAGCAACTTGCACAAATTGATAATATTATCTAGTTTATTATCAACTAGCTATGGAGCAAACATCCTCGGCATTTTTCCCACGGCCTCCTTCAGTCATCAGCAACCTCTTATTGCAATAAGCAGAGCATTGGCAGCAAAAGGCCATAAATTGACTGTTATTACCACAAATCCGAGTAATGTGAGTACCGTACTGAACCCTTCAATTTTCAAAAATTACTTTATAAAAAGTCTTTTGCTGGGTTCTTACATCAACCAAGATCAAATCACGGGATTAGATTTGATCCTGGTTGGTGCAATCCAGCATCAGAGAATTTGTATGGCACTGCCATTAGTCAAAATAATTCAACCATCATCTCTGAAAAAATTACCGTACCGTATTTACCAAAATTTACCGTAACAGTGAAGTGCATAATGTTATTGATAGTGAATAGGACTTATAAGGTGTTAGTTGAAAATAAATGAAAATAATCTCATGAGTTAAGCATACAGTGTTGTATATGTTTCTTTTCTTCTCTGATAATGTCTTCTACTTTCACAATATTAGGTATACTATTTTTGTAAGCTATTAGTATTCATATCAACAAAATTTGGACAAGATTAAAAACAATGCAATCAGGTGCATAGAAAGGATAAATATATTTAGATTTATATGCTTTTACTGAAAAACTTTGTCTTTCAACAATTCCATTCTTAGATAGCCTAGCCTAATTATGTATAAAACTATATTGTATGTGATAATGAGTGGTTTGAACCAAAATAGGCTAGTTTATATTTCTATATGTAGTACCAATTTTTTATATATTCTTACCTATGTGTAACTTACATGAGTATAATACACATATATAGTAGTATAATATATGAAACCGAACCGATTATCTTCACTTAATATTAAGGGTATTATAAAAGTAAATCTGAATAATTGATGGTATTTTTCGTTTTCAGCCTCCATTAAAAAACCACAGAGATATCGATATAAGCTTCATGTATGATGTATTCAGGAACATGAATAAGAAGATTGAAATGAATTTCCAAACCAGAATAAGTCCATCACAAGTTATACGAAACTTACCGAATTTCTTCGAATATCTGTTCATGTCAACCATGGACTCTCCGCAAATGATGGAATTCGTCAAGTAGGTGAACTATCATATTGATTTGAATTATTTTGAAATCTGAGATTCTGTGTTCAAGAAATTATTGTAAAAAAATTAAACTGTTAATTGGAAAACTTGAAGGAGAATTACGTCTACTTTTATCTATTATTTTCCAGTTAATTTCACTATTATTTTCTTATTATTTAGAAGAACTTAATGGAGAATAATCTATGATCCCTCCATTTTTTACCAGGGAAGTGAATGGCACAAGGTATGATTTGATTCTGTACGAGGCGTTGAACTACTCCGGCTACCTAGGTTTCTGTGAACTAGTAGGAAATCCACCTTTGATCGGGATCATAACCACTCATCCGGCAGCAACAACCGATGCAATGACAGGGAACCCTTCTTTGCCTTCCTATGTACCAGCGTTAATGAACCCTCACCAAGACAGGATGTCATTCACTGAACGCATGATAAATTTCCTGATGCATTGCTACTGGGAATACACGAGAATTCGCTACATTGACCCGCTTAATGAGAGGCTGTTGAAGAAGTATTTCGGGGACGTGAAGCATACTGCTTTCGAACTGGAGAGAAATGTCAGTTTGGTCATTGCCAGTGCGGATTTGGCTACAGGTTATTCTAGGCCTGTTCATCCCAATACGATATTTGTGGGGCCACTGCATATACAGCAACAGATACCGCCTCTGCCTCAGGTATGAATTTCAGACCTACCGGTACTTTGATTCTTTCAGTTACTAAAGCCCGGTTTTCATTAGTAGAATTAGTGGTAGAGTAACTAGCATACTAACTCTACCGTACTTACTCTACTCTACTTGGTACTTAAAAACAAGTACTCTACCATCACTCTACTCTACTATGAACGTTTTCATTGGGAGAGTTCACAAGATAGTTAGTACTCGCCCAGGGAACTCTACCACTAACTCTACTAATGAAAACCAGGCTTTAATGTGATTTTCTTTCAGACAATTTTTTAATGATGTTTCAATTTCGAGTCGTTTTGGTACTGTATCAACTCATTCACTCAGTCACAGTCAGCATGTGATGTGAGTTATGTGTATGTGCCCGATAAAATCAAGTTCTCGTTATACAGTGTTTATTTTTCATATTAACAATACAGTCCCTCAACTATTACAATAGAATTTTTGATAAATTATAAGATAATTTCAGTTAGGCCAAACTTGTCTTAAGCTTATCCACTATAAAATTCAATGTTTTCCTCAATCGCACCTACCGTTCAAATTACTTTTGTATAGGATTTATTGAGCCGTACCCACTAAATATAAAATATTAATATAGTATTGTTTTTTGTCTTCGGCAGAGGCGTCACACGGGGAGGAGCACGTGCCCCCCACGCAACCACCAATATATCGAATTTTTTTTTATATCTGCCAAATAGAATTAATATTTTGGTGGTGCTTAATTGTGTCTGTTTAGGCCTACACAAAATTATTCCTACGCATTTTATTGGCTAGGCTAACATATAAAAGTAGCCTACGTATTGCTGTGTGCTTATATTACCTCAATTTTGATTTGTGCCCCCCAAATAAATAGCCAACGTAATAATATGGTATTTGGCAACATTGTAATCCTTAGGCTTCAGCCACATAAGCATTTTTTCACTTGGTGATAGTAGACTATTACATTCTAATGCTGCTCATTTTTCAAGTGTTTTCCATGCTGCGTTCGCGCATGAAAAAATTTCGTATGGCCGCAGCCTAATAAGGTGGGTTTTCGTTACTGCGACCCAACTATTTATAGTGGGGATTTTTCATCAATTGCATCTGGCAACGCTGGATCGGGCTCCGCTGCGGCACTCGGTCGCAGTAACGGAAACCCACCTTTAAGCCCAATTCAGGTTCGCACAATATTATAAGAAAACATGATTATAGGAAAATAGCGATTCAGAAAATTGAATTTTTCTGGTGTTGTTGAAGTGTTTCAAATCTGAAATTTCAATTTAAAAAAGTCCAACATACTGAATTACGCTGAAATTATTTTTTAGGACATTCAAAAGTGGATGGACGAAGCTGAGGACGGAGTGATCTATTTCAGCTTGGGCAGCAATATGAAAGGCACATCGGTACCAGCTGAAAAACGCGCTGCCTTCAATAAGGCATTCACCAAATTTCCACGCATGCGCGTTCTATGGAAATGGGAGTCTGACGAAAAACTGCCAGGACAACCCGACAATGTGTTGACAAGAAAATGGCTGCCACAGCAATCAGTGTTGTGTAAGTAAATCAATCAACAACAAACATTATTTGTAGTATAAAAATTATTAAATTTTTTGTATAAAAATTATTTGTAGTATAAAAATTATTAACAAATATACACGTACTTCATGGAATCTATCAGGGATCAACTTAAATCAGCTATCAAAAATTATTTGACAGAATAAAATTATTTGTAGGATAAAAATTGTTGAGACAAGTTGAATTGGATTCTGCTATATCAGGGATCAACTATCAGGGATATGCGTTCATCATACTGAATGCAGAGATTCAAAAGCGATAGATTTTTTTCATTGATAACTGTTTTTGTTTCAATCCAATCTTGAATAATTATGTTGGCTTATTCATTAATAATAATTATGGATAAAATGAATGGATGATAATTAAGAAGCAAAGTATTGATTATATGAAAAGTAAAAGTAAAAGTAGTGTTGGAACTAAGATTGATTACCTATATAAATCAACGTGCAATAGTTTGATACATGAATTTTTCTTCTTTTTATAATTCATCTAAAAATGTTTTATAATTTCGAAATTAATTTATTGAAATATTGGACCAAAAATTGAATTTACTAGATATCTTATTTATAACTAAGTGCTCTAATACCACTAGAAATGTTTAATTGGCAGAGGTATATCATTTTCTTTTGCAAATATTGTAATAACGATAACTTTTAACGTTTACTGTTTAGCAATAGAAAATTATTAATGTGGGACTTGTTATATCTGGGGCTCATAAAAATGTGGAATTCCTATAATGAGGAAGTAGCGGACTCACTCTCTGGACTTATAAATTTATTACATAGTATGTCATGATACTCAATTTGTTTAATGAGTGTCTGCCATTCCCTTGTTCTACAGGGCTTCCAAATTTTTACAAAACAGGCCTCTTGTAACATTTGAAAAACTATGAGTGGGAATAAGGAAATAATACTCAATGCATGGGTAACAATAATGAGCTGCGTTATGAAATATTCTATAACAATTAATTTTTGTTTGAATATTTCAGCGCACCCAAAAACGAAACTATTCATCAGTCAAGGTGGCCTACAAAGTTTACAAGAAGCCACCTCTTTCGGAGTTCCCATGATGGTCATACCAATGTTCGGAGATCAAGACTATAATGCTGCCAAAGTGACTGAAGCGAAAGCTGGAATAGTTATTGAGTTCACCAGTTTGAATTATGAGCTTGTTTACCAGACTCTTAAAAAGCTATTGACAGAGACAAGGTGAGTTCACCATAATATCAAAGGAACCTATAAGTTATTTAACATAACTTTTCCAATAAGTATTGGAACAGAATATTTCATTTGGGCTGTACTTTTATCCAAGGTAACTAGAATACAAGGTAGTGTTCACGATGAAGAAGTGCAGTGTTCTGAAATAATTAGCAGTCTAATAGTACTAAAACTATGTAAAAGTTGTTGATAAATATACAATGAAGCCCAGGAAACATTGCGGTGGCTTGAGAAACATGCAATTTTGATAAAGAAAATACATCTATATTAATAAAAGAGAGTTGGTGTCTGTACGCTCGCTTATAACTCGAGAACGGCTGAACCGATTTAGATGATTTTGGATTAGTTTGAATTGTTACAGCACTGGTTAACATAATATGTATTAAACTATAAGAAAATCCCTTTGTAATTAATAAATAACCGAAATGCAAATTTTTGCAAGTTTTTGATAATGAATCGTAAGAAAAACCAATTATAATTATTGACCTCCTTCATAACTTATTCGAATACAGAGTATCGATAGATTTTTGTAGCTATTTTTGCAATAAACTTCAAATCTTCTGTTGCAGTTTCAAGGAGAACATGATGCGATTGTCGCGGATAACCAATGACAAACCGATGCCAGCGCTAGAAACGGCAGTCTGGTGGGTGGAATATGTACTAAGACAGGGAGGGGCCCCTCACCTAAGACCAGCCAGTCTGGAGCTCAACTGGTTGCAGTACTTTTGTCTCGACATCATTGCTGTCCTCCTATTGGCTGCTGCCATACCTCCACTTCTAGTCTATTACTTGTTGAAATGTGTGGTTTCGAAAGTATTCCACAAAAAATTAAAAACTAATTGATCACTAGTTCGTTTAGCTTCTATCCAATAAGATACAGTATGAATTCAATAGGTAATACAGTGTAATTCAATAGGCCTATATAGTGTGGAATAATATTGAAAGAATTGTTTGGCAAGAAAAGAATTCCCCCGGCTAGGGGAAATTCAAGAATTTCTTAGTATTCTTGATAGTATGAAAGAATTCAATAGGTCATACAGTGTAATTCAATAGGCCTATATAGTGTGGAATAATATTGAAAGAATTGTTTGGCAAGAAAAATAATTCCCCCGGCTATATGGCATTTAGCCAGTGCCTACTGTATATCCTAAAGAATTCTACTTTACAATTAGTCTGAAGCTAGGCATAGTTCTTAGAATATGAGTGGCGTGGCTACTAACGTTAATTTTATATGAAAATGAAATGTGACGTATTTGCTCTCTGTGTGGGCAAGAAGCTAATATTTAGCTTTTTTAAATCAACGTAGGCTATACATAGCGCCTCTTGTGATACATTATATATTTTTATGGTAAAAATATAATGCAGTATATAATTAACGATATATATTAAATGATGTGCAGTATATAATTGTCAACAAATAAATAAATAGTCATCCATAAGATATATTATTTTTGAAAACGCCAGTTGAAACCGAATTATAATGATGGAAAAAGTGAGGAAAGTTGAAAAATGCTGAGTTTTTGTAACTTACAAGGTAGCCTATATATTACTGTTTTAAAGGCACAGCTATCAATAATTTCTAGTACAGTAATATATGGTAGAATTATTTTTCCAAAATGGAGAGTCACTATATTGATTAAATAATACTAAAAAGGTATATCATGGCACAAAATATAACTTTGGAGGATAAGAAATAAAACACCAAGATCACAATAATTAGACATGGTCGATTTTAATTTAGTAATATCTAATCACTTAATCGATACCGTACGTTTGGCATTAAAACATGACTTTTTACAAAACTTAGAAATAAATAATTCAGTTGTGATGTTAATGACACTTCAGACACATAGGTACAGTACATACTAAGAATAAAATTCTAAGAACTTACTTCTAAGAATTTGGTAACAGAACTATTTATAAAAAGATAGCCTAATACATCACATAATGATATATAGTTATCGAATAGGTACGTTTTACATCAGAACTGATTGTTTTCTTACACGCGAATAGTAAAATAAAATGTGATCGTTACATAAAAATAAACGATAATTTCGAAGAAATATTGTTAATTTTTTGGTAGTCAAAATAGTTTTAAAGTAATAGATTACTTCAAACAAACTGGTTTAGCCTACTACTTTATCTAAGTAAAAAAATCATATTGAAAATAATCTTGGAACTTCAATTGCAAATAAATACAGTATTCCACTATACGAGCATCCTAGGATTATTGTTGAAACGTTTTCAGAAATTAAATTTTGCTTATTATTAATGATTAAAACTTTCAAACTAAACACTACTTTCCGTACAAGGCATTCTATTCCTCAATGTATTTCTATCAACTAATAGGAAAATTAATATCATAAATTATTGTATTTGACACAAAATGAGATCATGAAATGATATTTTTACAACTAATAAATAACTACTTTTTACTCGATAGTAGGGACAACAAAAATTGAAAATTGAGAAACATCTATCAAAAATCTATTTTTTCTAACTAGCTTGCGAACATTCAATGAAATGGTGAGCTCAACTCTGAAGATGACATTTGGGAAAATGAATTCCAAATGTTTATTTATTTCCAAATTTGAGAGGGAGGTAATAAAAATTAACATAAATACTAATCTAGTTATCTCAGTACAACCAAAATTTATCTTCTAACTCTTAAACACTACAACTAGAATACACATAGTAATACACATTTGTAAATAGATAATATTTACAAAGAAGGGGTAGAAATCCCTAGATGGGGAAAAACAAAATAAATGTGCAACTTGTGCGTTGGTAAAACGCTAAATTTAGACAAAGTCAGAAGGTCAGAACCAAAATATTTATTTTGAGATAGGGATTCTGCCTATTGAAGAAATAATCACTTTCATCAGTTTCAATTTTCAACAAACTCTGACATGAATTACAAATTCATTATTATACTACATAATAATTACAGTATGCTCTGAGAGAATCATGAAGTGATTAATTTTTTTAATGTAGACTATACACTGTACTTCTATTACAACACAGTAACGAGATCCTAGAAAATACATAATTATAAAGCAAAGATTAATATGAGAATTGGGAATCAGTTCCAAAAAATGACTAGCTGCAATAAAAAAGTCAAAGTGAATTCACTAGAATTAAAAACTAAAACATTTCTCTAAAATTAAAGCATTTGTTTTGAAACTAAAACATAAAATATTCTCCAGTTCACTAAAAAACTTTTTTCACAATATTTAGGCTTGGAGCATGTCAAGTTTAAATTGAGGAATGAGAGTAGGCAAAATTTCAACCGATTTTCTCTCTAAATAGAAATATAATCAGATTCATTCAATTTGACGCTTGGCATCAGATAGATAAAGATATATTATTTCTTGACGTTGCTGATGACCGTAGAGTACGATGGAAAATAAATAATATCTCTCTATCTATCTAATGCCAAATTATATCAGTATGCCAGTAAGCCTACTGACGCAATGTTAAAACTTCAGGGTACCTACTATTATCAACACTTTACGGGATCTAGCTTAATAATCCGAACGTTAAAACTGTATGATACTATTATCAATACTTCTCAGTATCTAGCTGAATCCAAAAATTGAAAAAAATTTACGCTCATTCGCTGCTTTCTAATTTTAAACGAGCAGCAATGTAAATTTGAAGTTTCAAACTTCAAACTTCAAGTTGCAACTTGTTCCAAACATACACTTTCATAAATCCGTGGAGGTTTTAGAATAATTAGAGGTTGAAGACAGACATTTAACTTGATCAAATCCACTCCCTCAATGTTTTCCAAACAAGACATTGAAGAACTCAACTTGAATGGAACATTCTTGACTGCATAACAATAAACCATCACTGAGGATGTGAATATTTAAAATTACATTCGTGTCATACTCACAGATCCTTTGAATTTTTGAAATTTCTTCATTAATTTTGTAACAAGTTGTGAGTAATTTTAGTCTCACTGTACATGTGGTTGGAGCCGTTACTATTGGAACTACTACTGTTACTTTCGAAAAATTTACTTTTGATATCAGAGCATTCGGATTCGTCGCTGGAATCGACCTCAGAGGGCGGCGATAGCTCCGAGTCTGAGTCATCTTTCGATCTTTTCGGCTGAAAATGGAAGAAAAACATGTAAAATTTGAAAATGTCTTATGAAACTTTCACTATTGAAAACTATCGAAATAAGTTTTTAATTATGAGTTGGTACTTAATATCGTTTCCTGATTAAAATTTGAAGTTTGAGATTAAATGATTCTATCCCAGTGTTGTGGAGGTTGTCAAAGGTTCCACCTCCATTATTTCCTGAGCGAGTTGGATTAGGGATAAAAACGTTTATATAAACCGTGTGAACCATCATCTACCCACCTGTTGTGGGGCCTACGGTTAAGGGTCTCCTTCTGATAAAAAATGCATACGAAAACTTGATCACAAGAGTAACCAGTTCACATGTGGGTCCATAACAAACTCAATAAATCAATTTACTTTTTCACATAACATGATAATATATAGCAGGATTCTTTTAACTTGTCATAAAACAGCTGATTTAACGTTAGTAAACGAGCGTACATCAATCAGCTGTTTTCTGACAATTTAAAAGACTCCTGTTATTCGAATATATTATTTTATTGACTTACCGGTCGGTACTTGTTGCGAATTACTTTTGGTCCGCGCTTATTGCCGGCAATCGGTATATACCGGTCGACGGGCGACTGAACTCGACGAATGTCGAAGTCCTGGTCGACTCGTTTGACAGTCTGCAGACGCTGTGCCTCGTCGAGTATGTAGAGATCGTCGGGTCGGTGGTAGAGGTTGTGATTGCTGTAGGCGCGCTCGTTGAAAAAGAGGGCATCGCACGTTTTGCACTTGACGAGCATGTCTTGCGGCGGACACGAGTTGCGCTCCTCTTCTGTGTGCTGGTTCTCGAGGTGCTTCTGCAGGTTGAACTTGACTATGTACTCGGAGCCGCACAGGTGACAGTAGAACACTGACTGCGGGTCGCCCGCGTTGTTGAAGCGGATCTTCTTACTGGGCGGAGGAGTCGTGATCGGCGTGAATATCGAGACTATCCTGTCGACAATTCAAGTGAATCGATACTCAGAAAGAAATTAGCAACAGAATGGTTCAAATCGAGATCAGCGATGAAAACATGAGAATTATTTATGAAGTTTATAATAGTGTAACCCTCCAGGTAACCCTCTAGGTTACACTATTATTAAATATTACATGAATTACCTTCTGTCGGTAAACTACAGAATTACTTATGAAGTAACAAACATTTAAGACTGCTCTCCGATGGGTGACCGATACAAAAAAATAAGGCGAGGTGGAACCTACCCGTAAAGGTCTGCCCACCGATAAAAAGCCACACGATAAAAAAAATTATGAAGTTTATAAAAGAATAATCATTCAAATAAATTTCAATCAGAAGCCATTCGATATGCATGATCAGCAAAAGCTATGCATAAAGAGTGATGCAGCATATATTTTAAAGACAATTCATGTAAATATTACCTACTGTATATTAGCATAGGCGTCGTGCCGTGGGGGCACGTGCCCCCTCTCAACATTTTGTAAAAAATTCTGAGATCTGCTGAAAATAAATATCTGCTCATACTCAATTGCTTCTGTTTAGGTCTACACAAAATTATTCTGAGCATTTTATTGAGTAGACTAGCATATAAAAGTACACTTTTGTAGTATGCTTCCTGGAATCCTGGCTCATATCACCATAATTTTGATTTGTAAGCCCCCACCCCTCCCAAATTCAAGGCCCACGCTACGCCTATGTCAAATCACACACTTTTCATTGACTTAAATTTCAAAATTTGGAGTGAAACAACCATTCTTCAGATCTCCCTATAATTTTGGTAGCCAACTACAAGTTTATTAGGCCTATATACTATTTTTCACTACTATCAAAGTAATATTATTTTATTAGGTACTACTACTGTTTTTTAGACCGTACTTAGTTTTACTCTCTTTTTATCAATTAAAAAAGTGGTCCGTATAAGTCTCATTTTGACCCCCTCTTCACCCGCGCACAGCTAAACATCTACGGAATTCAAAGATTTTTGAAATAGTCAATATTTATTTGAAATTCCCGGTCGATACAACATCGATCATACTGTATCGACAGCTGACGATTGATTTGAAGGGTCGTGAAAAATTTGCTAAAATTTAAATTTCTTCCAATATATTTTTATCCATATTATTCATTATTAAGATTATTTCAACTGAATAAATAATTTTATCGATTGTTGAATGTTTCATTCGAATAATATTTTGCATCACTGATTGATCAGCTGACCCACCAGTGTCAGCCTGTGACAGCTCTGAAAGCCACTTTGACTTCATTTCTGCTTTGTAACCGGTCACGTAAACAACGGTCAAGTTCTTTGCTGGATTATATTCGAAATATTTACGAGTGCTTTCAACTAGAGTCTAGTTTCAGGTTGAAATAGTGAAGCTTACAAATAAATTCAGTGATTAACTACTCAATAAGGTGGTTAAACAAAGTAATTGTACTACAGTTTGGGTTGTAAAAATTTGGATACCGGCATTTCTACTATTAAGGTAAGTTGATCTTATTTCATTTCAAAGTGAATAATAAATTCATGTTTTAAATATTTGCTAATAAGTTAAACTTTTTAAAAGTTTCAAATTTCCTCTCATTTGAGTATGGTTGATATTTGAACTGTATTTCACAAATTGATTGAAAGTTTTGAAACCGTAATGTGTCTAGTCATTCTCATCAATATTATTTCAAACTTCAATATAAATTTACTGTTGATTGATTTGTCTTTGATTTGAAATCTCGAGTTACATTCTCTTTATCAATTTGACGTATGTAGTTTTAAAAATAGTTTGAATTCTTTTGTACCCGAAAAAATTTATCCAGCCACTCTCCTGTAGGCTACTGATCTAACAATTCATTCAATAAATCCTATACTTTTTACTATTCAACCAATTCAAAGTAAGTTAAAGCAGTTTTTGATTTGATTCAATCATTCCAAACTCTACTTTTCAGTGCTTGTTTTTGAAGTCTAGTCAGTGATAACTTACTTATAAACTTATTTGATAAGTATGCTTAATGGTCTATCTTGATCTTGTTACTATTTACATGCAAGTGAAAATTATAAATTCATTTAACTTATGCATAGCAATAATTATTAACAAATTGAAAATACCTGCTTAACTAAAGTTTTATTTGTTTCAACAGGATGAATTTTTCGAAAACACTGCAATAACCATAAGCAAACGATCATTGGAAGGCATCAATTATTTATTGAATTGTAACCCCACTACAAAGGGAGGTTGAGGGTCAAGTTCAAAAGAGGGCCGGCTGCGCCCTAACTTTGCCCTCCCAGGAATCAATTAAAGGCAGACATTCAATACAAATAAAGATGTGGAATCAATCAAACCAAGATTTGGACAGGTGAATCTGGTATAAGGTATCATTCCCTTAAATTACTAGTTAAAGAGTTAGGCTAGAATTATCTAACATTGTCCCAGACTAGTGGGGGGTGGGACGTTTATAGTTGTTAGTCATGTAGCATACTCTGACACAATCCTGTGCAGTACCACGTCATCATGCTAGTTTTGCGATGAGGATGTCTTCTGTCATTGGTCGGGCGCTTTAAGAGCAGCACCGCCATGCAGTGCAGATGTAAATGTACATGTTTTCACCATCATGCAATGATGGGATATGTGGTACTGTGCCTGTGATTGCATAGTTGGATGTGAGACAAGATAACAGCCATAAATAGGGATTCATTGTCCCAGACTAGGGGGTGGGACGTTTATAGTTGTTAGTCATGTAGCATACTCTGACACAATCCTGAGCAGTACCACGTCATCATGCTAGTTTTGCGACGAGAGGGTGTCTTCTGTCTTGGTCGGGCGCTTTAATAGCAGCACCGCCATGCAGTGCAGATGTAAATGTACATGTTTTCCCCATCATGCAATGATGGGATATGTGGTACTGTTCTTGTGTTTGCATAGTTGGATGTGAGACAAGATAACAGCCATAAATTTAATAGGGATTGAGCTAGATAGGGGTTCTGCGGATGTGACGTTTATCGTTGTTAGTCATGTAGCATACTCTGACACAATCCTGTGCAGTACCACGTCATCATGCTAGTTTTGCGACGAGAGGGTGTCTTCTGTCTTGGTCGGGCGCTTTAATAGCAGCACCGCCATGCAGTGCAGATGTAAATGTACATGTTTTCCCCATCATGCAATGATGGGATATGTGGTACTGTGCCTGTGATTGCATAGTTGGATGTGAGACAAGATAACAGCCATAAATAGGGATTGAGCTAGATAGGGTGGGTCCCCGTAGGATATTTGCAGATTTCAGTCGAGTATCGTAGTGTCCTAGTCAGTGTTCTGTGTGGTAGTTCCACTGCGTTGTCACTATGATTGCGGGCTCGATCTCAGCATCAATTTTATGACGAGGTGGTAACTGTTACACTGTAGCCTGTTGGGATCTATTATACAGGAGACTGGGGTTTGCAAATATAAGATTGTAGTGCCTTCTGCAAAAGAGTTAGAAGTTAGGAGAGGGGGTATGAAGATATTATTTGTCGATAGCTTCTAAGTATATTATATAAGAGATATTTCCAATTTAAAATTTATATTAAAAAGCTTTTGATCATAGTAGTATTGCCTCCAGCCTTTGCTGGTTGGCATGGGGAAGGGGGATTCAAGCTATTATGGCTTTGGGGCTTTATTTATTTCCAACCTTTATCATAAGTATTAACTTGCATGCTTTGATACGCCAAAAGGCGCAGATTTTCTTGAGTTCTTCTAACTCAAGAGTTCAATGATTTCGTACTTTTCTACATGCTAGTAAAGAAACTGCTTAAGGTACTTTCTCACACACGCTGAGAGGTGCAGATTCATGATTATTATTATTATTCTAGTAATAAGATTCAATTTACAGACATCAATGAGAGTTAGAAACTCTCATGAGTGATTTAAATGCAGATATTGAAGTATCTATTTATAAGACGCTCTCCTACACACGCTAGGAGAGCGCAGTAGCTCAGGGCATTCTCTCACACATGCTGAGATGTGCAGAATCATTATATTTTAATTTACAATTATTTGATTGATTAGTTCTAGTTAAAGAAATATTCTCATACAGTAGTTGGCATTAATCAGAGTTAGAAACTTTATAGATGCTGAGAAGATACATATTCTCAAGATATTGAATAATCTTCTTTTAAGACGCTCTCCTACACACGCTAGGAGAGCGCAGTAGCTTAGGGCACTCTCTCACACACGCTGAGAGGTGCAGTTATCAATTGAAACTGGTTTTTTATTAGTCAAAAGTTATAGATTAGACCACTCCTGGCGGTTCAGGAGTGCATATTTATAAGAGTTTAGTTATAAGTTCCGGGTTGACTATTCAACTTTATTTTTGAAAATTGTACTTAATTCTTCATTTTCCAAGTCTGTTTCAGATACAGCTTCTCTCCTCAAACGGATCCATGATTCTCAAAGTCCATGGCAATTTTATTTCTATGTCAAACCATGTGCATGGATTGAATATTATGTGTTGCATCTAGAACTGTGTGTAGTTACATGTTGGATGTTATTTATTTGCATCTTAGATTTTATATGTGTATCTTTGGTAGAATTCAGAGGATTCATGTCTCTTCCCTTCACGTATTTAGCTTGATCCAATATTAAGATTCACACATAAGTATATTGTTTCAGGATTGTGTTTTGTTTTGTATTTCATCTAATAAAAGTTTTTTGTTACAGATCAACAAGTTTTAGCATTCACTTCCTTCATGCAACATTGCAATTGAAAATTGAAGTGAATGGACTGGAGGAAGGACGTCTACTGCATATTTGTTAAAGTGGAAAGCATTGCCCACAGAATAATAATAATTGATTTATTATCATTCTGTGAATGCAACTGTATACTCTGTTTACTGGCTTCACCAACTTATGAATCATTCCAAATTCAATTTCCACTTGAAAATTAATTCTCATTAATTTTAATAGATCGTTTGATAATTTTCTATTACAAATTGAAATTTTATTAACAAAATAAACTTCCTCTTGGTTTTCTGCGTTGCAAGGAGGAAGCAGCCATTGAATATATATGCCCTATAGGGTATATATATTGCAACTCAGGTCGACTTCATCTTCAAATGGCATCCAAGAGGTTCTGTTCTTCTGGAGCCTTTGATGGTGTTTCTTTTCTTGTTGGGTTAGGGCTGGGTTGGATTGTAGAGGTATTTTTCAACTTCATTGTTGTGGGAGGGGGGTTGCTGTTTGTATAGGTTCTTGTGGTCTATGAGAGTTACTCTGAAGTATTCTCATGTAGGCTTCAACCTTCTTGTACCGCAGAAGACCCAGAGGAAGTAATGTTAGAATTTTCAAAATTTTTTATTCCAAATTGGGGATACTGTTTGGCTGGCAGGAAAGAGGTGATCTGTGGCGGTACACCATGGATTGTCTCTCGACTCCAGCCCTACCGCCCTCCGTCATAGGGTGTGTAGCAAACAACAGTATTCGCCGTAGGTCGCGTGGCCCACAAGCCTTACGTCCTCGAATGGTGATGGTCTGGCAAGGTAAAACAGAAATAATTTTTTTCTGTATTTACTTTGCTGGTACTACTCCGCGTGTGGGCCGGGCAACGTACGTCATGGGTGCCCTCGGTTTGGTGACATCTTTTGACTTTGAGTTTCAAGATGTCCCCGGACGGTGGGTTACCATACAGTGACTGCGGCTAACAAGGCTATGGCAAAGCTGAGGGCTCCCAAGGCTATTAGATACTTCCACCTTCTAGTAACCTTAGTAGTCTCATCTTGTCTTCTTTATTGATATTCATGGCCTATTTGAAAACTACAATCACTTGACTTTTTGTTCAAGATAGATATGAGTTGTGCATAAATCATTAATTTCATTAATTAATCATATTTCTTTGATAATCTTATTTGTTATATGAAAAAAATGAAACTATCTGTTTAGATGTTTTTCAAACTGGAGTTACAAGGACAAATATAATTCTGTGTATTAATTGTAAATAATAACATGGTTATTTATCAATTTTTTTGAAAAGATTTATTGCAAAGAGTAAATTAAATTTGAATTGTGAATTTTAAAAAGTCATTTGCTAAGCCCTATCCTCCATTTTAACTTAAAATATGCAAATATCTAGAACGTGTAATTGAAAAGTATGCTGCTTTTTTTCTAGTAAATTATATTGTTATTGATAACAAACCATATCTAATAAGAGATTCGACCAATGTATACAGTTTTCAACATTTCTCTGCTAATAATACGTCTTAATCAATATCATAGGCATCGCGCCGGGGGGGGGGTCATAGGAGAGCACGTGTAATGGATAATGAACATGATAGCATGGATCTAACACAAGAAAAACACAATATTTTACACATCATATAATTATAATAACTATCAAATTAAACCAACAAAGCTCATGCGCGGTGATGGAATCAAGTAGGTACTTTAAGTTCCTTTCAGAAATAATTTAATGAAGATAACAACTGTGTGGGTATAATAATTCTAGTAACTGTATACAGAGGCGATAATAATATAGGCTAATAAATGGAATATTTGTCCAAAATACATACTTTTTGTGCAGCGAGTTATAATGATAATCGTAAGCAGACTGATTGTAGAAATCCACACAGCAGAAGTCACACCGGTGCAATATGTTTGGGGTTTGATCTCTGGCTAATCCGTGTCCATCCACATGTAAATCCCTGTGTATCTGAAATTAAAATCAACAATATTGATAAAAACATGAGTAGGAATTATATTTTTATGTAACTTATTGTTAAATGTTTTTCAAATGTCTATGAATGTTTTTGGAATAAAATTATTTCAATTCAATCAACAAGTACTCACCTTGAGTGGAAACTGTTTGCCGCATTCAGGACAGAAATGTTTCGATGCGCTATTCGGATGCTTTTTGAATTTATGCTGAATGGCCTGAGTGTTGCATTTGAAAACTTCTCCACAGTCATCGCAAATTATATCCTCTTTCACGAACTTTGAGGCGCTACCTTTCACATAAATTCCGGTATTTTCTGGCATCTTGATTTTATGACCAGCAGGATTGCCGTTTGAATCGATTTCCTTATTGGCATGCTTCCTGCAAATTAAAATGGATATGAATTAGAAACATTACTTTGTAAAACATGTCACTGAATGCTTTCTAATTGTTAGAATAAAATAGATATATTGGTAATGTATGAAGGGATTCGTTCCTCGGTGGATAGCCTACCAATCGTATCTATTTTGATGGACACATTATAAAAACCCGTTCAATAAATACTCCTGTTTTGAATTGCGGTATTGTAATGAACTTTTGTTTACATTCTTGGTTGTCTGATTAAATTATCTTGATTTTACTAAAATGACTGCAAGAGCATCAAGACTTTATTGTCGAAGACAGAAAAAACTAAGTACAGTACCAAAGGCTACAGTAAAAAAGTGAATCGAATTCACAAGCCTACAAAGTGTTTCTTTTGAATTTAATAGAAATGAAGCCGGGCACTTGCAGTAATTGCAATACAGTAGGCCTAATTGATTAATAAGTTGATTAATGACATAATTCAAGATAAAATATTTTTATGGTGAACTTGATATTTACCTAAAGTGTTCCTTCAATGCGTCTTTTGATTCTAGATTCTTATTACATAAAACACAAGTATGTTGTTGTGTTGTTCTACCACTGGACATTTTCAAGTGCTTACAAAGTAAATAATATAGTTACTAAGATAGTCTCACAATTGTATCAAATCATTCATAATTATTATTTGATGAAATCAATATACAAAAAACTAACAGCTACTCGGTAAAATAGAATCTTAGTCCATAGAACTCAAATAAGTTAAAATTTTGAATAAGTGACAGATAAAATTGTATACAGTTCTTTGAAGAAAAATTCCTTGATCCTTGACCCAAAAGGAGCAAAGAACCGATAACAGCTGATTTCCATTCCAGGCTGGGTGATCATGGATTTCTGGGTTTAAAAGGAGAACCTGCGCTCATCTTAAATTTTAGTATTTGAAATTTCAAATCAATAATTTAAAATTCAATCATCTCTAAATTGATTCTGAATAATAGTAGAAAAACAAATGAGAATCAATATCTTGTTGTTTCGAAAATTCTTGCTGGGTATTTGGCGATTTTGTGTTGGTACCACGTAGTCCTCTTTGACAGCTATCAGCTGTTCAAAAGTAAATTAATGTTTCCTTTCTGCTAGTCCTTATCCTTCCATTGTACCGGTTGATTACATTTTCAAAAAATATTCTCTTTTAATGGTGATTATCATTCCATTTCTATCAATTTAATCCTTTTTCAAATGCTACCTCAATCTTTTTAACATTTACTACTATCCTGTGTTGTGAATTCACGATTTTATGTGAGAAATACATCTAGATTCAACAGACAATTAAGTAGGGACATTGATAGCAAGTGGTACCTATTAAAAAGTACTTGGTGAATTTCGAGGGCCTCATTTGGATCTCTACTTTTTTGAGCTTCTAGGTAAGGAATAGATGTATTTTTTAAAGACAACTGTGTAAGTCATTCATTCATATTACATAGAAATAAAATTCATGAAGAAGGTAGGCCTACCTTCATTTATTGAAAATAAATTTTAATATTGAATAATGATGCTGAATATGTTATTTTCATTTTTAATCTATTTGAATTCATCCACTCTATCTAATTTTTTCAAGCTGGAGTGCCATATTTTTTAATTCTTGTAGACTTGAAAACAGTCTAGATGAATGATAGCTTTATTTCATCTTTAACCAATGCAATGATGCTATATTATTCTTTCACTATACTGAAATTTATTCTATAAATAATCATAATTCTTCAATAGCTCCTTGATATCAGAAACGAATGTACTTTTCCTGTCACCGTGAGGAAGAAAAGAGCAGGTACAATATAGTGTTGATAAATAACTTGGAGTAGAAGGATGATTGTGGTGTTTTTATATTGACCCAGTCAAATCTTGTAGCCTATAATAATACTGTAAATCTTATTCATATATGTAGCCTAGTTTTTCTACTTATAATAACATATTTTGCACTCTGTATACATCAGCAATCCAGTATAGCAACAATCTGAAATCCTACATTTCGCTCTGTTTCTACTAGGTACCTATACTAACTGTGAAACTAAATCCTGGTTTCTGCCTCATTCATTTACAAAGGGAGTTGTATTATATAATACCTAATTCACTACACTTGTCTTACTTGCTTTTCTTGCTACTCTATATTTTATATGCGTTTTCTAATTTATTAATCATGCGAGCTCAAGATTAATCTCACTTTATGTATGGGTTGTAGCAAGACTTAATATTCTCGAAGTAATCACACATTTTTCAATTATATTTTTTAGATCCTGAGCACCAACAAATTGAGATGAGTGGCATTGGGTGAAAGTATTCACACCTGAATCAAAACGCCAATAAGACCGTAAACTGTGGTTGTCATTAGTTGAAAACCTTTCTTCAACAAAATGGCAACCGTGCAACAGCAAACCACTCAGCTTGAGTTTCATCAGGCGATGGCTGACTTCAAAGTAATGTTTCCAGCCATGGACGATGACGTCATAGAGGTATATTAAGCTATAAATATTCTGTACTTAGCGAAAAAGCGTCCTGTCTTTGGCCGAAATAACAGACAATAATACAGATATTCACTAATGTTTTCTCTTCACTTCCGACATGCAGTCCTTATATCCTTCAAAATTAAAATATGTGAAAAGTGAAAATTTTCAACTTTGAAATGAAAGTGTAAGTTGTTGAGCATAAAGCAAATTTCACTCATTTTAAGCTTTAATTAGAAAATATATGTTCGTATGGCTTTTTATTGAGGAGTCCCTTAAGGGTAGGTTCCACCTAGCCTTATTTTTGTGACGGCCACCTATCCAAGAGCAGTATGTGAAAAGATGTGATAAGTGAAAAAAATCTTCAAGGCACAGCAATTATTATTCTAGCAATTTATAATATCTGAAGTATATTTTAAAGTGGAATTTCACAACTTTAACAAGATTTTTCAATTATGGAAAGATTCCACAATATCAACATTTGTTCTACAAATTTTATCTATAATATTTGAATTGAATTTTTATTCTCAATACAAAGAAATACACACACATATATATGTTAGAAAATCAACATAATAATAACCATACTCTATTGTACAAGATGATTTAAAACAAAATAAATAAAATATCTGTTTATCATCTTCAATTTAAGACCATCCGCACATTCCTAGCTTTAAAAAATAGGAGTTAACTTCGGTTTCCTTGCTTTCTTTCAATGCTATCACGGCCTCTTAACAATATTGAATAAACAATTTATAGCAGAATTCTTTTAACTTGTCAGAAAACACCTGATTGATATACGCTAGTTCACTGACGTTGAATCAGCTGTTTTCTGACAATTTAAAAGAATTCTGCTATACACTTTGTTTTCTAACGATGCCTTTATTTTCGTTTTGCAGGCAGTTCTACGATCCAATCAGGGAGCTGTCGATGCAACAATTGATCAGCTGTTGGCCATGACAACTGACAATGAGAACGAGAAAATCAGACACGAGTTGGATGAGGTCGATGGCTCAGATCTGCCTCGAGCTGCCTGTGAAAGAGGTGCTGCAGCTGCCAGTGTCACTGCAAATCCCAAACTGTAAGTATAGCAGGATTCTTTTAACTTGTCAGAAAACAGCTGATTTAACGTTAGTAAACGAGCGTACATCAATCAGCTGTTTCCTGACAATTTAAAAGAATCCTGCTATATCTTGAATGAATCATCTCTAAAGTCTCCATTATCTTTATCTCCAATCAGTTACTCTCTGATACTACAGAGAGCATTCAGCTTAAAAGAAGCCCCTTACTTAACACTTGGATGAATATAGTGAATAGTAATGAATATTGAATGAATAGTTTTGTTAAAAAACATAATTATGTTGGTGTGAGATGAGTAAAATTAGGCTAGGCGTACACCGGTTAGTCAAGACAAGACAAGACGAGATTAGTCACGTTTAGTCACAGTACTCCACATAGATGCTTATGAAGCAGCACACACTGATGCAATGACTAATCGGTGTGTGTTGCTTCATAAGCAACTATGTGAAGTACTGTTACTAAAATTTTACTCATTTCACACCAACATATTATGTTTTTTAACAAAACTATTCATTCAATATTCATTACTTTTCACTATTCATCCAAGTGTTAAGTAAGAGGCCTCTTTTAAGCTGAACGCTCTCTGTAGTATCTCGTCTTGTCTTGTCTTGACTAACCGGTGTACGCCTAGCCTAATGTTTGAAATATTGCTAGGACTGGGTTCTTCGAGTGGGGGATATTCATTTCCTGAACAAAAGAGTGTTGCCAGTTCTATTATTAAGCTATTTATATTATAGTTGAAGATGGGCATTGACTTTTGAACAAGGTTCATCACTGAGTCGATGCTGCAGGATTTTTATGGTGGAAAAATAATTCAAGAGTATAGTGGTCACCTCGATTCCCCAATCTGACCAGTCCAGACTTCTTGCTGTGTTGAAATAAAAACTTTACAGTGTAGCAATCAACATACCCTTGAGAAATTGAAAACAATCATTATCAACAAAATAGACAGCGTGCAATCGAGAAGTGTAGCCTGGAACATGGTCAAACGTGTCGGATGTGTCACTAATAGCATATGGACATACAGTAGCCTGGCCATACTGTAGTTTCCAACACATGAAGTTATTATTATAATCTAAGAATAAAATAAATTTATATAATGAAGTAACTAAACCATTTGCAGTAACTAAACCATTAAACTATTTGCAGTAGCAGAAGTCTTCAGAATATTATATGGCATTATAATTAGGAATTTCGTCCAATTAATTATTGTAACTAAACCAATTGACGGAGCCTCTTTCAAGTTGAACTCCCAGTATAATTATTATTACTTCCTCATCTCGTGTTAGAAGTGTGTTGTTTCATCCAATATACTTTTTTATCTCATAAATTATGAATCTTGTATTCTCACAAACACCTTTGTATAATTGCTTGATTAGAGAGTAATAGCACAGACAACATAGTTAGTCTATAGTAATTGTTACTAACTATTGTATAGTTAGTCTATGGTAATAGTTGGAGTGGAAATTGATGAGTTTTTAACGTTAATAGTCAAAACTTCCAGTATACTCTGCACACAGGCCACAAGAGATCCCAATTAGGTAATTCAATGTATTTTCAACACATTATCCCAATGTAAAGAAATTGTAAAGAAAAACCTATGAGTTAAAGGCTTTATTGATAAATAAATAAAAATAAATCACAAATGAGTTGTTTGGAATATAAATCAACATATTTGATAACACAAGAGAATAATAACATAATATATGATGATTCGTTATCATCACATGCATTTAATAGATGTTACTTGAACAGGGTGATCTAGAAAATTTGTATTTAATTTCACATATTTTTAATTTATTGAAGCTCATGTAGCAAATCATGTGAGGCTTGCCAGCAGATAATAAATGAGTTAAAATTACAAGTAAAGTCTTCACTTCGAAAGTAAAGAGTGGATAACTAAATAGAGTTTAACAAAGAGTTGAGCTCAGGCTGTTGCCTTTGCAGGGACCTTTCTTGTTATTAATACAGTATATTAATACTATTTTATGTTATATCTATTGTATTATTAATTCTATATTTTTTTTTCATTGTACTTTTCAAGTTTGCTGTATTTTGTTTCAAGGATAAATAAATGATTTGATTGATTGAATAATTTTTTTAGGAAAAAACACGAAGAACCCATCAGTGACGGCGCGACTCTGTTGGACGAGACTCCAGATCTGCTGAGTCAGGTGCCCGTGTACGCGAGTCCGACTCGAGCGGCGTCAGACGAGTCGGAAGGCGCGTCAGCGTCAGCGATGCCGTGTGACGTGGTGACGTCAGCTAGCCGTGCTGACGTCAGCGATTCGGGAACTCCGCTGAGACATCAGCTGGGCTGGGTGCCACCGCTACTCGGTCAGCTGCCTGACGATTTTCTGCGACTGACGCTAACGCCTGACTCGCCGTCTAGTCTGCCCAACAAACAGGTAGGCCTGCGCCCACGGATACTAGAATACACGGTAGAGCTATTGCGCAGATCCCAGCCTTAGTCTTGAGTGTTGTGACGTCACCCGGAACCCAGTGGACAAGTGACAAGTTCCACGTTGTAATGCTAACTCGATTCAGAGCTACGTCACTATCGCACTAGTCAACTGCACATCCTACTCATACCGTCCCCTACCGTGTATTCTAGTATCTGAACCCAACCCCTTTCTATGCGCTCTAATATATCTATACAGTATATATATTCACCTATATAACTACCAAGTAGATGTGAAACTCGCAACCAGCTGGTAGGCCTAATCCCACATAGGGCTGTTGGGCCATTGACAAACAAACAAACAAATATAACTACCGAGACTGTATATAATAACAGTGTGGTGTTGTGGTGATTTGTGTGAAGCACTCCATAACAGTATGTGGAGATCATTTTTCCCCGCTGCCGCCATACTTTTGCCAAATTTTAAAATTTGATTTGGGATTATAGATACTGGCAAACATTAACCCATTCACTCATTTATCAAACTTTTTCAGCCTATTTCAAAACAACATCGAAAATAACTTTTGTAACTCTTTGAGTAGTTGTGAAGGTGATATTGTGGTAGTTATCCATAATAAATGAAAATACAAGATGTTGTCAAACCACTGATTTATTAGAAAATCGAGATACCGGTTTCGGTTGTATTCGAAATAGGTTTCTGGTTGTTAACCAGAGACTGATAGATCCGGAATGAATGAAACGAACTGAATGATCCGGAGTTTACCAGAGATTGATAATGGTGTAACAACCGAAACCGGTATCTCGATTTTCTAATAAATCAGTGGTTTGACAACATCTTGTCTTTTCATTTATAACTTTTCTAACATTAAAAATTGTCTCTCTACTCTTGGCATTGTGTTAAAAGCTTAAAATAATGTAAACTAACACTGGCAAACGTAATATTTTTGGTAAGAAATGAATTACTCAACATAACAATATATGATTTGCGTCTCATTTTAATGCAAATCTTATGGGAATTGGCAAATGTATGGTGGATTTGTCCGAGCTAACCAATCAAAAGTGTGACATCAAACACCTATAACCGCATAGTGTTACCAATAGCAGTTATAATATGAGGTTGGCGCACCAGAATAGTTTATGCCGAGACGTGGTCAAGGAAAGGTACTCCTAACAATGCTACAGTTATACTTCTTAGACATATCAATAAGCCTACTGCACAATATTGTACGCGTCGTTAATAAACTTAGTATATAAAATTATCATTCTTGTCTTATCTGTGGTACTACAGAAGTACACTAAAATTAATGTAATGGTGGGGGTGTCACTACACTAATTTGCGACACTTTTCGTAGAAATTTATCATCAACTAACTATTCTTTTTTTTTAATTCATTAAATTTTTCCATTCAGGTCAAGTGACAGATCTGATAAGTTAACTTCATTTATTTTTTATACTCTCCCGTACGCTAGACTAACACTAATAATGTTGCAGCTCTGTTGTACCTTGTGCGTGGGCTGTAATTGAATCGGTTCATGGCCTGAGTAGCGTCTCAATTTTATCTGGCAATTGAACTTTGAGTCATCTTCCGCTGTGGGGCTTCCACTGGAGGCCAAATTGCCCTCTCTCTTGTCAATTGAATCTCGCAACAGCGAGGTAGAGCGAGAAAGTTTATGAGAGAAAGAAATGTTTCATTATGTTTCTCTCAGCATGCTACAATTGGTACAGCCCTGTTCAGTCAACGAAGTTTTGTGCTAGTATCATACATGGTTTACGTACTACTCTCTACTATTATCAATTTTTAGTTTATACTGCTCTCCTATTGTTTATTTTCAATTCATGCTCGTCTTCAAACGATATTTGCTAGAAAATCTATTGAATAGTGCTTGATAAATTTGATTGCTTCTGTGTCTTTTCTCATTTATTGCCTATTGCTTTGAATAAAAATTAAGAAAATTATCAGAAATACTTTTCATGATTTTTTGTAGTTGTCTCACAGACTTGAAATGCATATTTTAAAATTGATAGTGACATTTATTTAGTCATTTATAAATTTACCATTCTCTATTGTTATTTTTGTGTTTGTATGTTGTTCTCTGGAATTATCATAAATCAATTGATACATTAAATCGTAATCTCGTTGATCATAAATCGATAAAATATATTTTTTTTTGTAGGAATATTCGTTTCTGTTTTTTAATAACTTTTATAAAAATGTTTTCGAATGTAGGAATAATTGGAAGAGTTGAAGCCATTATGATTTTTTTTTTAGAATGTGAACACTTATCCTACATAGAAAAATACACAAATAAATCACATTCATTGTGACTAGTGAGAAGTGTTGAATATTGAAACATCTCAAAACATGTGGTTTGATAATTTCTACAATGATGCTCGTATACTTAGACGCTGGAAAACCCGTGAGAGAAGAAGGATATATTTTGAAATTGATGTCAAAAAACAAAGAGTAAGTACAGTAGTATAATACTGTGTTCATTCCTATTCGTTTTTGTTACGTGCCTAAGTTTTATTCTTTCATTACACCCAATTTACTAATCTACTTTGTAGTTCCTTTTTATAGTAAACTCAAGTTTAATTCAAAGGTAACCAATTACTTCTGTAATTTTTTACAAGGTATTAACTCTTATATTAATAGTTTATTAACTCTTATATTAATTCAAATATAAACATAATGGATGAATATAAAATTCATTTTTCGTCGCTTTTGTAATCTACCTACTCATCAATGGTTCAACCACTGAGCTAAATATCCATCTGGAGGTAGTGCTGCTATACAAGATTAGTGTTCCGTCTAATTTCGTTAGGTTGGCAATACGATAAGGATAAAATATTTTTTTTTAAGAACAGGAAGTAGTATTGAAAAAAAAGTTGGAAATGAGATATGAGATGCGGATTGAAATTTTTTCGAACAGTATGCAATTCAAAAAAAAATTAGGTGCAACCCTTGTTCAATCCTACCTTCTATTAGATTTTCAGCTCAGAGGGTTCAACGACGTTTTCGGGTAATGTAAATTAATTAGTCTTATTTTCTCATTAATTTATCAAACAAAAATTATAAATATACTTGTAAATTAAATGGTCACTGGCCCAGAGATTGTGGTTAGTACAATATTAAAATGTTTGTACAAAAAAAGTAATGTTTAGAACTGATGTTGATTTAGAACTAAAGTTGATTATTATTTCAGCAGTCAGAAAACGAATTATTGGAAGATGAACGAATTGCCCTATTTCTTCAAAACGAGGAATTCATGGCCGAACTTCGATGGAACAAAGACTTTCTGCTGATGCTAGACAAAGGTAATGCGACGTTTACTAATACAACCACAGATCATAAAACTATGATGGTAATACTTGTAAACAACTCCCATGGCCAATTACACAAAAACTACTTTATTTTAACTGTTACTACTTAATTTTAACATCGGCATCTAACGAAGCTCAAACACATTGCATTATGTTTCCATCAAATTGTTTTAAGGACTAGGTTATAAATCGGCCTCCTTACAATCGATAGAGTGTAATGGAAATTCCAATGCTACTAACTATATCAATTGCAGCTTATTTATACGTCTCTCAGTATTATTTTTCAGTCTTTTGTGGATAAATTTGATAATTTTGAACAGATTCACAATGAAACAATACTTCAGTGTGGTTGTTAATGAATGAATAGACGAGGTCTGAAGAGCCAACGGCCTGAATATAACAATTAATTCAACTTACCACTTCACTTCTGTAGGAAATAATAAACTTTCACTTTACTCTTGGTGTTACTTCTCATCATCAGATTTTTTAGATTAACATTAGAATTTTCTAGATTACTACTACTGCTGCACCTTTTTCCAATCTGAATCATCAGAAGCGCTCGATCTAATAATTGAGTTCTAAGATTCTTATATGTTATGTACTGTATTATTCTTATAAACATATATTCTTATTTCGTGTATATGGTCACTCCAGATAGATCTTAAGTAAATAAGATACGTAATTAAATCATTATTGTATCTTTGCAATATGATTTTAACTTACTGTGAACTTAATTTTTTACAGACAGTCCGCCCGAGGAACGACTGACAAGTTTTCCACATAGCAAAGCTGGAGATGAAGATGCAATTTTCAAAGAAAGACTGCGAAACATGGGAAAAAGTGAGTGAAGCCTAATTTATTAGTAAATATATTGATTCGAAGCATTCCAAAACTCTAGGAAATACGAGATGGTCTAATTAAATTCCTTTTCAAGATTCTCTTCGTGATTGAAATAGTGACATTTTTCACAAAAGGTGCACCTTAATCGAGGTTCAAACGAATTCAACTATCCTTCTAACTATATATATATATATATATATATATATATATATATATATATATATATATATATATATATTTACCCGCAGGGGGCAGAATTTATTCTGTCCGGGGTGTGGCAATCCTCCGGGTTCCTGATGCAAGTGGTAGATGTAGGCTGGTTGGCAACTAACACCGTTGCGTCCCAGCTTAAGTAGGGTGTTCAAGTAGGAACACCTGAAGCATCAACTGCGCAAGCCAAGCCAACATATGGTGGAACAGCATACGCCGACGGCTGCATGGTCAGGGGAGTGCCTGACATCGAGTATGCGAACTCTGGATACCAGGCGACCTCCAGTTTCAAGAAGCCTTCCCTGGGTGAACGCGGAGCTCTGCCCAGGGTGACTGAATAAGTCTCCAGCTACTCGTGGGAATCTTATGGATACCAATAAGAGTAAAAGAGGCTGAACAGTCTCAAACATCTAACGAGGATGGGGGATCTCCCCCAAACTCTACCGACCTGGAACAGGTTTCAGAGTTTGCTGACTCAAACCTGCCGGGAAACGGTACATAAAGAGGAAGGCACTACAACTGAAGATTCCGCAATGGAATCTGAGGAGTGTGCAGACCCATCCCTGATAGAAGTTGAACAGCTTCGGAAGGGTGGGTCCATAGCAGAATCAGTAGCACATTTGCTGCTGGAATGTCCAGCACTCTTGCAAATGAGGAGGAGACTTCTTGGAAAGGCAACCCTCCTACCAGAGGAAGCAAGAGAACTGGACTTCAAGGCCCTGAGTAAATTCTGCTCTGGCCTTGGATTATGGAACATGGCATAAGCCAAAGAGGGGATGCCACAAAAGATCGAATAGCGGTCGCGGTGGCTAAGGGTTACAAAGCCCAACCCAATTAAAAAAAAAAAACTATATATATAATGACAGCCACTAATAAGTCTCGGTTTTCACGAGAGATTTTTGGGCGGTTGCGAGTAATAGCGGGGCTCCATGTATGGGAGAGAGACAAGAAACATCTTGCATAATCTTGTGTCTCTCCCACTCATGGAACCGCAATTGCCAAAAAATCTTCGTGTGAACCCGCTCTAAGACCGTCATATTGTGCCAATTCAGATGCGGGTTGAAGCCGCTTGTTGAAAATATTACTGCTTGCTTTAACATAAAAATTGTTAAATTCATGTTGTATCCTTAGTTCTAATCTCTAATGCAGTGCAGAACATCCACCACCTAATGAATGAATGCCCCAGAGGCTTCAATGGCACACTTGAAGATATTTTCTTAATGACTGACCAAGCAAAGCTGTGGTTAGAAAACTTGGACATTTCCTTATAATAGGAAGTAATTTCAATCATGATCACTTGAAGGAGAATAGTATCTCCAATTAATGCAATACGATATCTCTCTTACAATTATTTTTTAATAAAATTTGTAGAACAAAATGTTGTTAATTATTCTTTATTATATTGGGCCTATTTAGATGCGGTTGGAAGCCGCTTGTTGAAAATACTTTTGCTTGAAAATAATTTAAAAATAAATGAAATCACAGTAATTGTTTATTTTAATATGTTTCTTCAATACAAAATATTTAACATCAATTATTGAGATTTTTCTCATTCATGCATTTGCATTTTTCCCATGCAATGTAACTTAATTTCGTGTTTTTTTTTTATCAGACTGAAAACTATTGTTGTAAATGGAAGAGGATTTTCTATTTTTTAGCTTTCATATTGGATTACAAAATCAAGCCCTTTTGATAGTTATGATTTTGAAGTTAAGATAGCCCTTTTGAAGTTATGACTTCTTACCTCTGAAAAAATTCTCAATTTTTTCAGCTTTGGTTGAAATGTTCAATATTTTTTCTATTGATTGCATAGGTTTTTCGTCTTTTACTTTTTCTCCTTCTCCTTTTTCTGTGAAAGTTCTATGCTCTGTCACTGCATTCAATGGCACTTGATCTTCGGATTTGAAGCCCAATAATCTGTGTGCAATCAAAAGTTTTTCCTCGGCAGTTAACAGATCCGACTGGGCAGGACCTTCTTCATATTGTTCTTTATCCATTGTAGAAAATCGTATGTGTCTTGTGATACAGTTGAAATGTTCACCCAAATGTTGCGAATCAATGTTTCTGCGAGCAGCCTCTGCAAGCACCCATTTCTCTGTGTATTTGAAAACCTCCAATTCAGACTTTAAATTTAACGAGTCCAATCTTAGAATTGTGTTTAGCGTATCTATATCAGATGATAGGAACCTTTCACTTGTCATAATGTCACTAGTTTTAGCCTGAAAGATCGCGGTACAAATTGTTTCAATGTCAGGAATATTATTAATGCGAGAAAACTCATACACGTCTATTACTTCTGTAACAGAGATATTGTCTTTTATGTATTTTACACACATTGACATTAAATGAGGAATCACATACTTCCATGAAGCCAAATACACTGAACAAGCATAAAGACTAGAGGTGAAATTCACACTATCTGTATAGAAAAATTGCTTCATACCATTGAACTCATCTGCTTCAACGTCCTCTATTATGAAAGTATTGATATTCTTGGCCTCTCCGTACAACATGCATCGAAATACTGGACTAGCAAGGCCGAACAAGAGTCTATGTCCTTCGATTCTGCACTTTTGTTTACCGACTATAAACTGACAATCGCTTAAATCGTTATTGTGAAGTGCAACTTCGAATCTGTCCTTTAAGGTTCCTGGTGGAACGAAACTCATGACTGTCCACGTTCCCAGTTCTACACAATTTTGATTTTGTTCGAATTTAACTTGAGAAAAAAACTCAAACCATTAAAACAGAATTTTTTCTATCGGTAGTTTCGTTGAACGTTACTAATCTTAACGTAACCAACAAATAACAGTGGACTGTGTGAGGAGAAGACTCTTCGGGATAGTAGACAGGGGTCACTACATTCTGTACGACAATCCCCTTGTACGAAACTACCACCTGTACGAAACTTTTAATATTTAGAAAATCACGTTTTACCCCTTGTACGACAAACCATTTGTACGACTTCAACAATTACAAAATCGTTCAACCTCAAAAACCACTTGTACGACTATCCCCTTGTACGAACTACCCCCTGTACGACTCTTTTTGAGATTGAGAAAACTACGTTTTACCCCTTGTACGACAAACCACTTGTACGAATCCAACAATTACAAATTCGTTCAACCTCAGAAACCACTTGTACGACTCCACCCCCTGTACGACCCACCCCCTGTACGAAAACACTGTGCTGCATTCTAGCGGCATAGATTATGAAGTTTGTGACACCGAAAAATATCAAGACCTCCTTGATCAAGACCGACCTGCTACTGCTGACATTGTGGAATTCTGTACTACAGCTTAGCTTAGCGCTATTTTTAAAAAACTTTGTTCAAAAGATTGGTTCTGATTTGTTGTGTTGAGCTGATACTTCAGAGTCATTAAATCATTGATGTCCTTTGTGCTACCACCAGATGGATAATTTAGCTCAGTGGCTACTGCTATCCCCAGTGAAATATTTAGCTCAATGATGTAAAATACACGGAAAATCCGCGACTTCACCAAAGTCCTTCTTAAAAGCAGCGGATCAATTTCCGAAATTGAGAAAAATATCGAAACACATCAGCTGCTCTTATTTTCTTCCGATTTCAATATAACAAATATACATATGTAATACAAATATGTATAATAGAAATTAATTTGAAATATACCATATTGTATGATTATGTTCTAATTTTGAATCAGAAAGGGAACTATATTATCTGTTCCTTTTATCTGAAAAAAGCGTCAAAAATATTTTTTATAAATATAGAGAAAATATTTTTTTTCTCTTTTAAATTTCAATTCCTGTACCTTTGTACTCTTGAGCAGAGCTCCGTCCCCTGATATTAATAATTAAAATAGCTCAAAACCAGTTTGACATAATATTATCAATTTGCGGGTTTCGCCATTCATTTTCTCTTGAAATTCTACATCGAAATCATGTATAGTATAACATGACCACTTTACCATTTAAAAAAAATTAAGTTAGATTCAATACGGCGGACCAGATTTTTGAAGTCACAGTAAAATAGTATTTTCAATTTTAGTACAATCCCCAATATCACCTACCGTCAAATTACCATCGTATAAGAGATGTTAAGCCGTTTCCATAATCTTCACCAACCCTGTATCAACTATATTCTTTTAAAAATATAAGATAACATAATTAAATTTCAATCATCAAAAATTAAGTTATCCTTATAAAACATTAGATTCAAGTTTTATACTAATTTGATTTTGCATCCTTATAAAACTCATTAAGAGCCAAAGAAACGTATAAACAACTTATTTAAAAACGAATTTTCATTGAATTAACCTTGTTGAGCCCATATCGACATATATGAAGCTCGATTTTTAAAGTAGCAAAGTTATTGACAAACAACTCCTTGATACCAAAAATAAGATAGTATACAAATATGTCAAGTCAAAAGTTGATAAATCACTCTTTTGTTTTACATTTACAAAAAAAAAAAGATAAATTTTCTTACTAAATTTACCTCGATGTTGTTAAAGATTATTACTTCCAAGAGTCTTAACGTCAACTTCATCACCTTCTTTATTATAATAAGAAAATAAAGTTAATGGCAGTCTTATTTCAAGAGATTCGCAATACAATAAATGAACCTAGCCTACATGAACGTACATCGACTGCTGAGAAAACTTTCTGATGTTGCCCTGCTTAGTGACTTAATATGCTTTTGACCGAACTCATCACTAGGGTATTATTGTGAATTAATTAATTGTTTTCTTGTCTGTACATATTTCTACTGTATAAAAATTGTTCAAGTATTTTTCAAATAAATTGATTCAATTAGAAATGTGTAATTCCAATTTATTCATAATGAATGCACCAAAGTCATAAATACTCAACATACAATAAAGTCAACAATAGTCAACAGTTCAACTTTCATGTATAGCCTATTAATACGCATAGATATTATTTTAAAACATAGGCCTACAAGTCTTAATGAGGAGCTGATATCGTAAAAGAATCCAAAGCTCAGATTCTTCATTATTATATTTTACAGTGCATGAGAGCTGTAATATGCACCTGAGCTGAATGCAGTTTCAAGATTGGCAAGTGAGTTACTTGATAGATTGTCCTGTTTAATATAAGAGTACACTTCACAGGAGTCTTGGAATTGTTCAAGTTCAAAATACATTTGAAAACGTACAAACTCATCCACAAAAAATTAATATCTTTAGGGCATGTATGACGATAAAAGTTTCAAAGCAGCGTTTTCAATTCCAATGATTTGGATGGAGTAGGCTAATAATTAAGCTTATGGTTTTTTTTTTGGGCGGAGAGACCCTTTCAGGTATATTGATGGATTGAGTAGAAGACATAACTTATTAGGTATCATTGATTCAAATAGAGAAATGACTACTGAGAAAGTAATTTCTCAGTATTTCTGAATTAAAAAAAAAAAAAACAATGCTCTATTATCCAAACTCAAATTTGATCCTGTTATCAAGTGGCTACCACAGAGTGAGAGATAAAAATTTATTAAGTCGAACCAGAGCCTACTTGACTCTGGTTTGATAGTATGGTATGTCTCGTAGGCTACGATCGAACATAAATAGTTGAATATATATTCAACTACATAGATGGATCACTTTAGTACCGGTAGTGTATTCGGAACTTTTGTGATGCGCTAGACTAGGACGAGGTCTACTTGACTGTTCACAGAACTACTAGTTATGTATAGCAGGATTCTTTTAAATTGTCAGAAAACAGCTGATTTAACGTCAGTGAACTACGTACATCAATCAGCTGTTCTCTGACAATTTAAGAGAATCCTGCTATACTAAGCAGATGCCCAGTCCAGTGCCATATTTAATTAATAATAACAGACCCTTAACCCTCAAACAAAACGTTGGAGCGATGGAGCCTGAGGGCTAATTTCTGCATCCAAAGTCCTATTGTTTACTTATGTACCTATATATATATACATATAAATTGCTTTTGATTATTCATTATACGTCTATTAACGTATTAACAAGAGCATACCTATCTTAACATAATTACCAATGATAAAACGTTATTAGAGATGGTACTGCCTAGTCATCCCATACGTGAATCTGGGCCTGGCATTGAAATTAAAAGTTTTTGACGGTAACTTACTATCCTTTTCTGGCCTGTATAGGCCTAATATTGAAATTAAATTCAATTTTATCATGACATGTTGTCGCATAGCATATTATTTTTATTGAATGGAATCTTATTCACCTAGTAATAGACTTTTTCCACCCACTATCTATAAATTTTTAGCAAACCGAATTCGATCTTCAAATGAAACACATAATGTCTAACCTTAAAATTATTAGGCAAACCAAGTGGCCAGTGCCTTCATGACTATTGTTGTTTTATGCTTTTCATTGGAAGACAGTAAGTGTAGAGAGTAAGAAATGCCTGGGACAATTATACAGCTTTGCTGCTAGATTGCAGCACAGTGTTTTCGTACAGGGGGTGGGTCGTACAGGGGGTGGAGTCGTACAAGTGGTTTCTGAGGTTGAACGAATTTGTAATTGTTGGATTCGTACAAGTGGTTTGTCGTACAAGGGGTAAAACGTAGTTTTCTCAATCTCAAAAAGGGTCGTACAGGGGGTAGTTCGTACAAGGGGATAGTCGTACAAGTGGTTTTTGAGGTTGAACGATTTTGTAATTGTTGAAGTCGTACAAATGGTTTGTCGTACAAGGGGTAAAACGTGATTTTCTAAATATTAAAAGTTTCGTACAGGTGGTAGTTTCGTACAAGGGGAAAGTCGTACAAGTTGTGGCCCCCCAGTAGACAGATGGTATTTTATGACAGGACAAGAGGGGTGGAATGCTCCGTGTCAAGGCCATCAAGTTATCAACAGGTAGGCTTGCGTATCGATGTTTGAACACATCGATGTTTTTCTTTCTAACATCGAGTTTTATTTGTTAAATCGATGATCGATTATCTATAACTACAGGTGTCTACAGACTTGCGCGCCGTGCCGCTCGTGAACATGTATTTGTCATTGTTGACTGAACATACATACTGTAGGCCTATTAATTCAATTTAAAAAGAAAACACCGCTTGATGTTGTCAGTTCCAATTATTTATTAGCCTAACTTACTTCAGCACTGGACCGCATAAATAAATGGAACTGACAACATCATACAGTGTTTTCTTTTATCATAAGAGTTACTCAACATCAACAAATTCCACGAATAAGTCAATTCAATTTATGTAGCCAAAAAGAACAATGAAAAAGGAGTAACTCTATAATCTAGTTAAAACAGTTATTATTACGATTATAAAATTAGAGCTTTCTACGGCAAAAGTGAGACTTGAACGCCAGTAGTGAGTTCTATTGATTGGAAGTTCAAGTTTAAAATAACACTATCATCAACAGTGTTATAAAATATTGTATTGAAAACTCAGATAATAACTAAATAAACAGACTAAAATTGATGCGACAATTGATTGATAGTTAAAAAAACAACTAGAATTAAAAATTTATACAGTGTATCCCTTAATTAATATTTTAGAATATTTTTTTTATTTCGCCAAGATACAAATAATAAAATATATGGAATTCACAGTAGTATAATACATTTTTGGCACAGCCAGCAAAGTAAAACCTAGCTAGCTGTGAGTTCATTCAATAGTATATACCTGTAAACATAGTAAGCTCGTGAAATTATAAGAGATGAGAGAAATCAATATTAAGGTGAAGTAATCTCATCTCCATAACGTGATAAAACTAAAAAAAAAAACAATTCTTATCTTCTTATAGTAAAACAATCGACAAACAAAGCAAACAAAATATTCACCGAAATACAGTCAATGAATCCAATTTAAAATATATACATACCTATAATATTTATAAATAAAAAAAATAATGTAAATAAAATCAAAATAAAATAAATTAAATTCCTCAACTTGGTTGTATTTCGCCAATTGTTTATGTCTTTTTATGTTCATAGTACTCAACCCAGGTTGAATTAACTAATGAATTAATGTTGAATTCCAATTAACTTGGTTCTAATCTCTCTAACAATTATTCTTTCCAGTGTCACTTATGTTGATGATCTTTCTAACAATTTCTGTTCTTTGCAGTGTCTCGTAAGAAGTTTTCGCAGTTGGCAAGAGTATTTACGGGCCGCAAGAAACGTTCTTCAGCCAAACAGATTCTGAACCAGGGTCCGGCGCCGTCTAGGGATAATCTCCTTCTACAGGAGGACGACAGCAGTGATGGTGTTTAGTTAACTTCCACAACTTGAACAGAAAATTACAGCCGAATCCCTGTGTCCACACTTGGTCGGTGTTGCTTGCGACTAAAGCATGCTACATATGCTTGAGCATTGGCCGCATGCTGTGCAGCACACAAAAATCGACCAAGTATGAACATAGGGAGTGATAGTAAGTGACCGAATTCCTACAGAAATTGATATTGATTTGAAATATTGCTCTCGATGTATAATTTTATCCAGACTCCACTCGACAGAGCCTTGGTACAAAAAGTTTATTATTTATTGTTATTTAACCGTGTGCAAATTGTTTCAAAGTAGAAGGAATATTAGATATTGCAATCATTCAACTGCTATTAAACTCATATAGTAATCAATATTCAATAAGGGAAAGTCTTCAAAATTCTTTATAGCATCATTTGGAGGATTTTCGTTTAATTAATTATCATGCTAAAGTTATTAAATCTTGTTACAACCTATCTACATCCCTAATCAAGCCCTTACAATACAAACAAGGATTAACCACTCCAAATGAGAATGCAGTCCTTATATTCGGTAATATGCAGCTTGAAACTTGTAATAATTGGTGCAGTGAAATTATTTCTTCAATAAGCTTGCCAAGTCAAGTAAGAAGAAATAGTTCTCTTTTCTATATAATACAGAATAAAATAATACAATTAACTTTTTAAAACCAACTTGTTTAATGAGACATTTTGCTGTGTTTGAAGCCAAAAAAATTTCTATTGATCTTAAATAATTGTTTCTATTGTTCTTAAACTGATCGTAATAATTGCAAATTATTTTTATTTCATTGGTTTCAGTTGAATAAAATCAGTTTCATATTTTTTGAATGGTACCAAAGATTTATTAGAATGAATAAAGCATCCATTACGAAAGATGTAATTATCAATATAAATTTATATAATCTACAATCATACTTTTATAACGACATTTTAAATTTAATTCAATTATTGTAGAATGTTTCCATTTTTATGAAATGTGTGTCTGAGCACACATGTACAATCTGTTTGTGTTCATGTTTTCTCTCGATAGTGTGCTATGTAGTATTATTGTTGTTATTTTGTTGAATAGTTTTAACGATAGATATAGTAATAGAATAGGCTACTGTGAATCATTGTAGGTATCCTATTGATAATATTGGTTAGAACAGAATGACATTGAAACGAAAATTGTGTCCATGTTTTGGTAAAGTCAATTATTTCAGTTACCATCAAGTTTATTTTGAATTTTCGTTTTGAGCAGCACAAAAAACATAATCTTATTTGTGATTGAAAGTATATTATGCGAATTGAGAAATTGTTATTGAGGTGCTTTGGAGAGTAAACCAAAGTTTAGATTACCATAGTTTGGATTCCAAACTATGAAAATAGTTTCATAACGTAGAGAATTTTCTGTTTGCCTGATAATTTTGAAAATGGTAATGAAATTGCAAGGATTGGTTTTCGGACAATTCTCAAACTTTTCAATCATCTTAGAATCGACAAGAATAAACTAAAATTATTTTTTCATTAATTATTGTTGTAAATTTCAACTCTGATAACTTGGAACAACTTTATTTAGTAATTAATAAAGCGTTAATAGCTCCTTTTAGGCTGAATACTTGATATTTCAATGAACTTCATCCAAATCTTCAATGTAAGTTATTTTCAAAGTAGAAACCGCATGAAAGTTAGTTTTTATTAATTTTTTATTCATATTAAATATCTCATATTAAGATTTTTTATTCATTTGTATTTCCCGTGCTGTCTCTTGTGTGTATCATATAACTTTACAGTTTAGATACAAAATTATAATTAATATAGATACTCAATATAAATTTGAGCCACTTGCTTGATGTCAATTCATGAGTCTGTTAATGAGACTCATTCTAGACTGAATACCTTTGAATTTTATTTTGAGTTTTGTTACTTCAGCTTGATTTTGGAAGGATTTTCTTCGTATTTTATGTTGTGTATCCTCCAAGAAAGTTTGTATCTAACTTCTAATTTTAGTTTGTATTAATTCATCGTTTGTATAACGATTTGAATCAATGGAACATTTTGATAAGAAATTTAACAATGCAACGAATCGTATTCAATTATCTGTAAATTGAAAGATTATAAAAACATAAAATTTTAAAAATGCATGATATATTTTATGATCATAATACATTATGTACCCATAGAACTAACTATTTATTTTAGTGTCCTAGAACTAAGCGCAAGATTTTGACAAAATGAAAGGAAAGACTCATCTGATAGATTTTTCGTGAAATTTACATCAAATTGAAGTTAACAATATTTTGTAAAAGTAGGGGACACAATACAGAATGATTTCAGTAGAGTAGTTCCTATACCATCTAGTCTCTGTATTGTACTTCTTCATGTTTTCAAATCCAAGAACCTACTATTGTTTGCAAGTTTTCAACTAGGCTAATAGATCAAATTTTAGTAAATAGGTACCGTTATCAAATATTTTTATTGCTATTTTTGTTCCATTCGCCAAGGGGAGTCTTCAATTATAAATATTGAAAATTAGTTACCGTACCGTAATTTTTTCTTGAAACCCTTCGTATCTAATAAATGCATTCGGAATTGTTATTGATTGGTGGAAGAGAAAACATCAATACATTAGTGAAGATGGTATATTGACAGATGGTATATTGATGGTATATATATATATAGCAGGATCCAATTAACTTGTCATAAATCAGCTGATCCAGTAATAATCAAACAGTGATTTCGACACAATAATCAAAAGGCTTGAAAGTCTTAAAGACCTTTAAAGTCTTTAAAAGACCTTTTTAAAGAAGACCTTTCAAAGAATAACTTTTTAAAAGACTTTTTCAATAATCTGCGAGATTCAGCATTTGTAGGTTAAGTATTGTGATCATATGCTCGTCGATCAGCTGATTTATGACAAGTTAATTGGATCCTGCTATAGATGGTATATTGACAGATTGTCTCTTGATATTTGTGTAGTTTTCTCAGTTCTTGTAGTTAATATCTGTATATATGACTCTCTATGCATGTATTGTTTAGTTATTTTAGGTTTTTCAAGGAAATTTATGGTTAAATAAATAAACAGAATTTTCATTGAATCTCATGTAAGTGTTTTTAGTTCATACAAGTGAAAACCACATTTGATGAATGTGAATCATAAATGATTTTCTGTTTTCTTTGAAAGAATATGTTAAGAAATTTTGTTAATATATCCCTGTACTCTGAGATTTGACAATGGTTACCAGGTATTTAAAAGCAATAACATCACATTATTGTCATGCATGAAGTTTAAACGAAACCCCTAAATAAACTTGTAAAACTTAATCTAACAGCTACCTACTTAATTAAATCAGCGTATAATAGCTCTCATAGTAGAAAGATTCAGATAAAAGTTTTGAAAATAGCTGCCTTTTTACATAAGTCACATTTCTTTAAAGTGTGGTTTCGTTGTTTTTTATTTCTCTGTTACCGGTCAGGGTTTTTATTTAGTTTGACGAGTTCAAAGATGATTTCAGGGTATCATCAAATTCCTCAACTATTTATGAGTATTATTCATTCATGATTTAATTAGTACCAATCATCAGTAATACTTCTCACCATTTTACCATCTAGTCTGGAAAATTAAGTTGAAAAGAGTTATTCCTAAAAATTTCTCAACTTATTTCTATTTAGTCTTTTATTTTAATCACTACCTATAAAAAATGTTTATGAATTGAATCGCATAAATTACTGTTTTCATATAAAGTTTCAATTTCTAGTACGCAGTATATTGCACAACTCTATTAGGTATGCAAATTTT
Organism: Laodelphax striatellus; assembly: GCA_017141395.1. Taxonomy (NCBI): domain Eukaryota; kingdom Metazoa; phylum Arthropoda; class Insecta; order Hemiptera; family Delphacidae; genus Laodelphax; species Laodelphax striatellus. The sequence goes on along the minus strand of CM029539.1, from coordinate 25,686,995 downwards.
GTTATTAATTTTTATCTTAAAATTATTTGCTAAAAATAAAGCATCTTATTAAGTTATAATAATATTTACCTTTTTGTTTTGGTTTGATTTTTCTATCTAGAATTTTATTAAGTTTTTTTTTGGTTTGAATGTATTTATTAATTGATAAAAGTTGTTTTGAATTTTATTTTGAATTTATCATTGTATATTTTTGTGCATTCGATTTAGATGTTCTAGTTGAATAATTTTAGTGAATATACTTTTCACTTCAAGTACAAATCATTTTTTTGTTTTTGTCTACCAAATAGAACTATATTGAATTATCCTATAAATCATTTTATCAAATAGTCATGTCAGTGATAATATAATTGAATTTTTTGTTAGATCTGTTAGTTGAAGTTCTGTTAGTTCTAGTAGTTATTGGAATTGTTGATGAAGACCTTTGTTTTTTATTCACTTATGATATAATTATGCTTTAAAAGTGTAGCTCTTATTGTTATATCAGAATTTATGTTCTAGCTCATACACAATATCAAATACGGTACCATTAAATCATGCTAATTAGTTGAAGATTTTAGTGATGTGTAAAGATTTATTCTGCTATTATTTTGATGAAAACATTTAAGGTTGTAGGCTCGACTCTACGGTTTTGTAGTGATTAAACGTGTACTCTATTCGAGAAAATACTTCTATTTCTTACGAGTTATAATGATTTCGAGCTAGATAAGCTAAGTGATTCAAGACAAGAACTCTTCTAGATTAATAAAGTTTTGCCGAAATCCTCTAGTGAAAAATATTGACATATCCAATCTTGCTGTTTCAGTGAATCTCATTAAATTTTATAATTATTGTATAAACATATATATTTGTTATAGTGTGTCGTATATGTTGCTGTTTTTCTGATTGATCATGAGTGGAATAAAACTATTGTTTTCAGCATAGTGTGGTATTCACTTTACATTATTCATTTGAAAGTAGCCTATTCATTAATGATGGTACAGAGCGTGCCATCTAAGTTGCCGTCTAGGGGAGGCAGTGCGAGAGAAATGGATAATCTCTCCCACCACGCTTCCCCTCCAGCCGCTAAGATTAGTACATATATAATTATTTAATATTTTTTGTCATACATATTTGTTGTTCAGTATCTTACCTAGTATTTAATTTAGAAATGTAGCGGAGGGTTAAGTGTTAGTAAGAGAGGGCCGGCTGCGCCCTAACTACGCCTTCCCAGGAAAAATAAAGGCAGCCATTCTATTCTATCTTAACTTTATTAACTATTATCAAGGTTTGCTGCTGAGTTATAACAGTCCAGGTCTAGTATTTATTATGTTCTTTATCCCTTACCAGGTCAGCTATTTAATTTGGATGGAATTTGATGAAAATTTGATCTTTTACCTTCCTCACCGTAAAAAACTTACTTTTTATTGTTTTTTTTTAATAATTATATTATAATTATTATTTATTGTTTATTATTGAGTGAAATAAATCATTTTCATTCCAATATATTTTATTTTCCTTCTGCAACATAATTAGTATAGCGAATACCAGCATTTTTTCCCATTTTAACGAGAAATCTAAAATATATTTGTCATTTTTTTTTAAATAAACCGCTCATATGGAAAAATATCGATAGCTAATTATTAGTACTCAATGAGTATCGATACTAGAGTAATCGATCAATAGCTACAGTCGATTCATACTGCATCAAAATAGAAAATAAGCATAACCTAAAAAACGTTATTCAAAAGTCAACTACAAGCGGCGTTGTGTGAATTACAATTACAGATAATATGAGAGACTTTCTATTATATTAACAATCCAGTTCACATAAGATAGGCTGAATTGTACCAAAAACCTTTCAGATTAGCGTGGAATCATCTACTTTCAGATTACAACAAATTTTATCTAGGTAAGTTTTCTCTTGACTTGAACCATGTCTTTTGCCTATTGATGAAAACTCATAACATTTTATAAATATAGTATTTTATAATTCAGGTACATTCATTAATTTAAATCAGAGTCATCTATTCATGACTATCAATCTATGAATTAATTAATATTGCTTGTTTAGATTATTTCAATGTCAAAAGAAATAGGCTAGCTTCTTGGTTTCTTTTTTACAAAGATATTCTTATACCGGGTGTTTCAAAAAGGACCTAATATCTCTGAAAATGCATATAATATTTTCAAAAATTACCAGAACTGGGTTTGGTGTTGTTTAAAAGGGGAACATATCACGTTTTTACTAGTAGTGCTCTATGATTGGTCCGACGTCATTGGCGCATATGCAGAAAATTTGACGCCTGCGTCAATAATATGGGCCTTATGATTTCTTGAGTACCCTGTTACTACGAAAATTCATGCCAATCATGAATTGAAGGTCTACTAGGAGTATTATTTGCCGTACTTGGTACAAAAATTAACTTTAAAAACCTACTTTAATTCTTCAAGCCAGCTAGCAAGCTCGAGTCAGTAATTTTCAACGTTTTGCCGCTAGCGCTTGCCACGGCGCGATTCTACACTTCGATAACATGCTAGTCAAAACTTGATGTGTTTTCCTTCAAAACAACACCAAATCTGTATTTTTTTAATATAATGCATTTTCAAAGTTGTATAAAGTCCTTTTTGAAACACCCGGTATGAGAGACGTGTTGTAGGCTACCTACTTCTCCTGGGCGACCACTTTTGACGCAATCTTCGCCGCTGAATATTATCTATGAGAATTAAAATCGCTACCCGTTGTTTCGGAACCCACCTAAAGCTATAAGTCCGTTTATCTCTCATCATCCTCTCCATTACCCACACACAACCTAAGAGCTTATGTGGGCATAACACTAGCAAAGAAATTAATTGATCAAAAGCTGGCTTCAATCTTGAGTGCAAATGTAATGTAAACTATTTAATTGCTAATTAAGCATCTACAATAATTATGTTTTTTAAATTAAATTATTATTGTTATTTTAGTCAAGATTGTCTTGAAGTAAACGCATTACATATTTCGTGAACCGAAAATGAGTTTATTTTGAATATGGTGTAGGCCTATTGTAAATTAAGGTACGAACTACGAATACACGTTACAAATGGCATAGTAGACTAGCGCCAGTCAGCTGGCATTTGCCATTTGCAATGTGTATTTACACCTTTAGCTGCATTATTAATGATTGATGTTCTCCATAAAGCCTGGTTTTCATTAGTAGAGTTAGTGGTAGAGTTCCCTGGGCGAGTACTAACTATCTTGTGAACTCTCCCAATGAAAACGTTGATGGTAGAGTACTTGTTTTTAAGTACCAAGTAAGTAGAGTAGAATTAGTACGGTAGAGTTAGTATGCTAGTTACTCTACCACTAACTCTACTAATGAAAACCAGGCTTAACTCATACCTAATCATTCAGTATGTGTCCACTGCCGGTGACTCAGTAAATTTTGAAACTATAGAAGAACCAATACAGTATTTTGTGTATTTTCAGTTTTATGTATTTCTAGTCGTTTGGAAATCCTCAGTCCTCGGCACTTGATAATATCTCGGTTCAAAGACCATGAAAAAACTCTTGTAAGAAGACTTTTGTAGGAGTTCAAACGAAAACACTTAATACCCACATTTACGTCACTGCATGATAAAAACAAAGTACAAAAATAGAAAATCCATAACAGAGAGAACATATTATTTGAGTTTGAACGTTCTCATTGTAAGGCATATATGCATGTGAGGCAACCGATAGATGGCTCAGTTATATGAGGCTGCAGCTCTATTCAATAATAAACTAGACTTATTTCGGCGTTGTGTTGAAAGATGGATCACATGCAACGGTGATTTTGTAGTTTACAGGAACAGATGGCCAATCAAGCTTGTTTGTTCTTATCGCACAGCACATGGCTGATAGGAAGGGGTTTGTTGGCATCTGTTTGATCAGTGAAGTTCAATTTTAGTATTATCGGAAACCATAGAATGAAATATTATATAAGGTACAGAAGAAAAGGTAGTTCACCTCAATTTTCATTCATTCTTGGTCCAAATTCAACACTATAATAGTGAATAACTACTAGTTAATTAAAAATACTATAGTTAATTACACTATTTATTACTCTTTGTTACCTTAATATTGCAAGATTTGTTTGTGCTATCAATCTATATTTTTTATTATTATTATTATTATTATTATTATTATTATTATTATTATTATTAAGCTCCCAGATGGAAGACGCTGAGTAAAATTTGTTCATTTTTGTTTTTCTTGTTCTTTTATTAATCCACCAGTTTTTCATTTTAGTGAGAACTCCGCTTTCCTTTCTTCACTCCATTTTGTTCCCACTCTTGGCACAGTCATCTCTGGTTTAACTTCCCATTTTTCAACCTTTCTCTGAAACTATTCCTGTTGTATATTTCATCATCATTAATGTTAGCCAGTACTAAGTCCTTCTTGACGTTTTTCATCCATGCATTACCAAGGGTTGCTACATATGTTACTATTCTTTTGTAAGTCTGTGATCTGGAAGCCTCATTATGTGACCATAAAATTTAAGGCGCCTTTTCCTGATGTCTGCTTCTATGTTAGAGTATTCTTCAACTTGGGCCGTTTTCTGTAGTCTATAACCATCTTCGGTCTTTCTTGGTCCAAGTATTTTTCTGAATATCTTCCTTTCTTCTTTCAAATTTTCCATATCTGTTTTTCTGCTAGTGTCAGGGTCTCGCTGGCATACAACATTGTTGGCTTGATTACTGCGTTATAATGTTTGATTTTGGTATTGATAGACATACATCTCTTATTATAAATATATTGCACTAGCCCCTACTTTACGAGCTTTCTGTATTCTTTCATTTTGTGCATGTTTTTCTGAGATAATTTCACCAAGATATTTAAAGTATGGTACCTTCTTAATTGTTCCATATTTTGTTTGTAATTTAGTAACTTCTATATTTGTTGCTGTGAAAACAGTTTTTTCAAATGATATTTGTAAGCCTACTTGTTCAGCACATTCTTTTAAAAATTCTATTTGTTTTATTGCACTTTCCAACGAATCTGACATTATAGCAAGGTCGTCTGCAAAAGCTAAGTACGGAATTTGAAGATTATTTTTCTTGGTTCCCAGCGAGATTGGCTTCCAGTGGTTCACTTCCTTCAGTTTCTTTTCCCATTCTTCCATTACTCTATCAAGAGCTATGTTGAAGAGCAGTGGTGATAATCCACTATTATTATTATTATTGTTGTTATGTATTTATATGTGTTATCTCATATGTAAAATGGTGTAAAGATAATTAGACTATTGGAATAAGAAAAGACTTTGAGACTGCGACTGATATGATATCCCAAACCTTTATGAAGCAGTTTAAATATTGAGTTGGTTTAGTTTCTCACCAAATACTGTAACTTATTCACAATTTTGAAATATAAATGTTTCCTATTGAGTTTTGAATAATATAGAATTCTACTTAATTTTGCAAAAAAAAAACTACGAATGAAATAGAAAAACTTATCCTATTAAACTATGAAACTATACTATTTTTTTATTAAATATATAAAACTATATATATAACTATACTATAAAACTAAAATTGTATCTACTTTGTTAGTTTCATTTTCATTACAAAATTTTAACATAAAATGTCATATTTTTACAGAATTATAAAAATAAATATGTATGAGTATTAGTATTGAACTAAAGGTTCTGAGAGTATTGTATTTATTCTAGAGAGTATTGTATTCTGTCACAAAAATAAGCTCACAATTAACACTATGAATGAAACAAAGAAATTCGAATTATAGTTGAACTTATAAACCTTAAGTATAATGTATCATCTCTATTTTTATTGGAAAACGATTGAGACCAGTTAATAGAGTTGATCTGATGATATCTCAGTAAACATCGCATTCATTATTCAGGGAGCTTCATTTGCTCGTGGATAGAAAGTTTCGTTCAAAAAAGTGCAGGGATTTCCGATGCTAGAGTGTGTGGAAAGTACTAATCACTCAGTCTATCACTGCCTACAACAGTGACTATGTAGAAGAATATTATGGAAAACAAACATGGCATATGGCAAAGGATATGGAGAAATGTTAAAAAGTAAATAGATATGATAATAATATATATTATATTTGAATAACAAAGACAATGGCGAGAGGTAGATCGTTGAAAAAAAATAAAACAGAAAAAGAAGCGCAAGAAATGTTTGGAAGTTATTGAAGGGTTCGAATATTTTGAGATAGTGAAGAGTAAAACCACAGATGAATGAAATACTGTGTGTTGGAAATGGAATTCGAGTCTAGACTTCATACAGATGCACTCTCGACTATCGACATTTTATTTATCGACCACATCTCGTTGTTTATTTTTAGGCTTTGAAAAACATTCTCCACGTTCAGATTCAATCTAATTGAAAGCTTTCTTGTTTACGTCAAGGTACGCAGACCAATAATTGAGAAAACTATTTTCAGACATAAACCATTGTTTGGAGCGGCCAGAATGTTGTGCTAAACAAAAGCCCAGCCATCAATAAAATAGAAATCAACTTACTCGAAGATTAACTATCAGTTGTAAACTGAGCTCAACTATTTTCATTATTAGATTCCCAGGAATTGTTTACAAGACGAAGTAATAAGTCTGTTCTCCCTTTTTTGGCGGTAATTAACGTTTGTTAACTTTTTCTTATTGGTGCTATTGGTTCCATTAGATATGAGTTCAATCGGTTTGGATGTCATTAATTTATGTATTTTTTGAGCTTTTTATTTCTGGAGTTGTCATCAACTATAAATATAGAAATTGTTTCTACTTTCAAATCCTATCATATTATTATCACATGAAATGACTATGCGAAGAGTGATCAAAATTTCCCAATACAGATTTCAAAACTAAAATCTGCATTGAATGAAGATTACTGTGTGAATGTTTGTGTATATTATTCCATACGTTTTATTTTTCTCAAGACTTGATAGAGAAAGTTATGATTATTGGAAATGAAGTGCTCTACAATTTCTTTGCAAATCTACGATATAATTCTTCAACTTTCAACTGTCCAGAATTTGTTAAGTGAAAAATTGAATGTTCTTCCTTCAATGTTCTAAATTCATCATTTTTTCTTGATGGCCTACAAAACTTTTGAACAGTGTTTTAAAAAAATAGTTTTTAAAATATTCCATGAAAATTGAGAAAAATCTGATCGTATTGTAGAATGAGAAAAAAATGTTGTGTTTTACAGTATTGATATGCTTCCAAGCTTCTCAATTTCAATCTTGGTCAATCAATTATTCGTATCTCTTCTCATTCCAGGATAAACTTGGAATTGAATGACAAAGAAACGGTTGGCTGATAAAAATGGAGTGGTCTTGGATAATGCCCTCGTTCTCCAATCAGTTCGGCATGAAAACAGTAGACGAAGATGAAGATGCCAATTTCGACAACAGAAAGCGAGCCAGACTGAGCGTTGAAGAAGAGGAAACTACACATGAACAAACAGTAAAGTGCACCGAGAAAAAAGCGAATAATTTTGGTGGAAATAGAGGGATTCAGAAGTTATGGTGTGATAAATATAAACCGAAAAATGTGGATGACTTGGTTATTAATCGTAAAAAAGTGTTGGAAGTTGAAAATTGGTTGAAAGGTGTTTGGAGGAATCCTCATTGTAAAACTCTCCTAATCACCGGTCCACCAGGCAGTGGTAAACTGTGTACATTAACAGCTGTTTGTCGATCGTTGGGGTTCTCGTACATCGAATGGACAAACCCGTTAGGAATCACAAAAGACAGTTCTCAGGAATTGAAGTTTCAAGAATTCCTGCTTCAAGCATCCAAGTACTCCAGTTTAATCACAGGTGAATCTGATAAAAGAATTGTATTAATTAAGGACATCCCAAGTTTCTTGCTAGAAAACCCCAGTGTGTTTCATGAAATTATCATCAAACATACAAGGCCCAAAAATATATCTCCCATTGTATTCATCATCAGTTGTGTAGATGTTGTCAGAGATCTGTTTCCGGATGACGTGAAGTTTCAGTTGAATTTGGCGAGCATAAATTTCAACCCTGTTACCGAAACAGCCATGGTGAAAGCTTTAGAAAAGGTGGTGTCGTTAGAACGTAAAATTGATAGAAGTTTCTCAGTTCCTTCGAAAGACGAGATGTTGGATGTTAGTAGAACGTGTGATGGAGATCTGAGAAGTGCTCTGTTGAAGTTACAGTTTGGTCTTGAAGGTGGAGGTAACTCTGACGTTTTTAAAATACCTATGCTGGATTCTAACAACAAGAGAACCAGGATAAAGAAGACCACATCGAAAAAGCATGGCGTGAAACAAATTGTCAGCGAAATTGACAAAGACAAGAAGTTGGATTTTTTCCATTTGGTCGGTCGCGTTTTGTATCCTAAAAAGGAGGTGAATAGTAACGATCCAAAAAAATTCACATTTGTACATTCGCCTGGTGAAATTGTGGATAGTTTCCTGACGGAACCTAATAAACTTGTGAATATTTTACACGAAAACTATTTAGAACGTTTCACAAACATAAAGGACGTGTGTTCTGCGTCGGAGTTGTTGGAAAACTCTGATATACTTCTCTCGGACTACTCCGGTCGTGACACACTCACCGAGTACGCGCTCTCAGTGACCGTTCGTGGCCTGATGACAACCAACAATCACCCAACAGAAACAAAATGGAAGCCACTGTCGAAATCGCGAATCTACACCACTGAGTGCAACAAAAAACAGAACATCAACAACCTGAGGACTCTGTTTCCCAACGTACAGTCGGCGGATGATGCACTGCTTGACGTGGTGCCTTACTTGAGTAAACTGAACCTTGATCTACCTCCAGAAAAACAAGCTATACTGAAAAGTTTGATCACTTATAATAATTAACCGAATTTATTTTTTAATTGAAATGTTATCAAATTCAAAACAACTCATGATTAATTTATCAGCAGCCTGTTCTGAATTACAAGCAAGTTACCCTGAAAAGTTTGATCACTCATAACAATTGACCAAATTAATTTAAAATCGAAATGTTATCGAGTTGAAAAGAATGGTTAATGATTCATTTATCATTCTAAACATTGTATTATAGTTTGTTTGCATTTAGCTTTGAAAGTTCTTTTAATAAAAAAATAGCCTCAACATTCCCTCAAAAGCTCGATCATTTATAAAAATTGACCAAATCAATTCGAAACCGAGTTCTTATAAAATTCAATAGTATTCTTCAATTGATAATTCTAATAATGTAATTTATTTTGTGTGTTTCTAGCTTTGAAAATTTCTTCCACAAAAGATAGCCTGTACTGAATAAACAAGCTACCCTGAAAAGTTTGATTCTATAATTTGACCAAATTATTCAAAATAAATAATATTGTATTATCAAATTTAATAGAATTTATCTTAATTTTTTATAACAATCATTTAATACAGGATATTATTTTGTTTCATTTAGCTTTGTCAATTTCTTCCATCAAAAGATATTCTGAATTGTAGCCTATTCTAAGTAGTTAAACGTTGAACCTATGATTGAAATATTACCCCTACCTAATAATAAAGCAAACTGAATTTTGTTCGAATGTGATGAATTGGGTGTTGGAAAAATGTTTTTTGTTAATTTTTAAATGTACATAAAACTCGTGTTAGGTTTGACTATTGAAAGAGACTCTTGTTTAATATTTTTCTGTAATATATTAACAAGTTAATTATTGAAGCATTATGTTGTTATTAACTTGATCTATGATCAATCTATCCTAGATACTATTTCCAATCTGTTACTCTCTTAAAATTGTAATATATATTATACTTGAAGTTTATGAACTTGATACCAAATCTCTGCTTTATGAATATAACCCCTTTTTATGAAAAAATTCGCTTCTCATTGGAATTCTTTCCAATTATTATTTGTCAAATTATTGACAATAACTATCGGCCATAATGATTATTAGATTAGTTGATTGACATCACCAATATTAACTTCATAATAGGTCTTGTCAAAATACTCTAAACAATTAAGTTGTTGGTCTGTTTATTGCATAGGTTGAGTCCTACGTTTGAAATTCTAAAACAATGTGCAACCATTTTACAACTTCAGTCTATCATCTCAATCTGCAAGTGCTTTCAATAAGTTTTTGTGAATGAGCTTTCTGAACAAATCTATTGACCCGACAAAATTGTTTGATAGCTGCTAGGATGAGTTCAGAGAGAACGTTGTTTGGGAGTAAAGAGTGCCTCGAGTTTTCAATTTTTTCATTGATTCTTTCTGCAAAACTCAAAGAACAACTGACATCTTACTTTAATCTATTAACTACCAAAAATTTATTCAATATACTTTACTTTATTTATTCAATAACTTGAGCATTAGGCGTACTCTTGGATGACCTACTTATTAACTATTGAACTGCACTTCCATTCATGCGAATGCTTGCTTAAAAGTGCCATTAGCTAAAGTTTTTTTTGTGAGCCTCTGTGTTGATGAGAACCGCCTGGTAGTGACAGGCTAGACACAGTACACTGACAGAACTTGTCAGTCAACTGTCAAAATAGTTTGAAAGTTGAACACCTGGGCGCTAGTTGGCTGGGAGCATAGACATTCTTGCGCTATGCAGGAATGTTGGGAGTTGATAAAAAGTGATGCGAATGTTTTCAAGGCTTAGAAAAAATTGTTGGCATCTATTTCCAATTTTTTTCAATAGTGAGATGAAAATGTAATTTATACTGCTTTTAAAATATTACAAACAGAAAACAATATACTATTTTTTCATTCAGAACTATACTGGATGACACCAATTCTTGATAGGCATTTAAGTTATCAGATATATTTCAATTACTTGAAAGTTGCTATAACTTTATAATAATTATACTGATTTTATCTGCACAAGGACCTTCGTGCGAGTATATACATGTAATCAGTAACTAGAGCAGTGAGGTAATGAAGTGCCAAGTAATAATACCATACTTTCTTTGCTGAAAAATTGTCTTGCAATGAAAAAACTTACATAATTTTCTATAATTAGCTATATTGAATATTTTTTGCTGTAGTAGCTGTTTGAATGCAGATCTCCAACATGAACCTGGATCACCTACCAAAAAATAATAATAAGACTTTTTCAATTATAGACATTTATTTATTAGTCGAAACTCACAAAAGCATTTTATATTAAGTTATATATACAAGGGTTAATGTAAGAAATTAAGCAGAACAATGTACTCTACTTTAATACACTTGTTATTAATCTTACAATGCATTATCAGTTCTTGAAACAAGTTCACGTATCACTTGTTCATCAAACATGTTCATCATTTGGTAGTGATGAATTTTAATTTTATTTCCAACATAATATTAATTATAATTCAGTAGCCTATACCTACACATTTTGATCCCATAATTTATTATTATTACTGTATTTTTCAATAATAATAATATTGACCTACAAAATTAATTTTGATTTGTTGTAAGATTTCTATTCCATCAAGAGCACTGGAAAACAGTATTTATTATTCATTTATTTAAAAGTACGTATTATACTTAACAAATACAAACAGTACTATCCCAGTTATTCAGCTAATTGATCAAAACAAAAACTATCAATTCCTGTTTTTATATTACTCTCCACAATGTGTAGAGAGTAGATCACTTTTGAGATAATCTCATCAAATAAATGTAATTATTCACAGTAGTGAAAGATTGTTTGATGCAGAGCCACTTGAGAAAATTAAAAATACTTGAATTTGTCAATTCCTCACTTTTTATAAACTTCTCCATTAGAATCAAGTGTTTTTGATTCATTTAAATAATATAGCCTATATAAACATCCATAAAAACAATCTTTTTGGGACGATTGCATAAAAGCCTATTGAATTCAACCGCCGTAAAATGACGTCATATAACGGAACCAGTGCAACAAGCAAGATCCTTATTGAACTCCGTAGAATGACGACATATCAAGGTGGTTAAACTCAATTAAATTTTGGTGCAATCGCCTCTTAACCATGATCCTGTTAACCATTAACCATGATTAACCATTAACCAATTTTGGTGCAATCGCCTCTTAACCATGATCCTTAACCTGTTAACCATGATCCTAGAGTCGTCAATTTCAAGATGATCATCTCTCATCCTGCTTGCCCGAATATCGCACAAATATCTGGAAAACCATTTTGCAAATTGATACCATGATAATGAGCGTGACAACGGCTAGCACCACAGCCTTTATGATCTGAAACTCGTGGAGACGCTTGGTGGAGTGCTCTTTGTCGTGGGGAGGACACAGGGCCGTCTGATTGGCTAATGAAGTCGAATTCAGGACCAGCTCCACTGCAGATTCTGTCAGATAATCGACGGCTGAAGCGCTGCTATTGGAAAGTGAATCGCTCTTTTTTGTAGGTGCCATTCCTGGGGTTTGATTCTTGAAAATAAATCGACAATCGCTTTGAGGTCGAATTCTAGAAGCAATGTGAACTCCTTGATGAATTTTGGTCCAGTAATCGACTATATCCCTGGTGATCACTTTGATAGAGGTCGATTTATAGAAATAATCGATACTCCTTGAACAATTTCTGTGCAGTATGGTGCGCTGTGTACTATGTTGCCGCAAATGTTATCTGAAAAATTAATAGAGTTTTCTACTATTTTCTGAACAAATATCTTCTGCAAAAATAAGTATAGTAGTATTATTTTAATTTGGCGAATGACATTCATTTAACGTTTCCATGGTAGCGAGTGATGTTCTATTGATTTATTTTTTTAAATATGTTTTTACATGTTACCTAAATAGGCTACTGTACAGTATTTATGTGAGAAAAATTTAACATAACATCACCCATTACCATAGATGAGAGTCATTTTCCATCCGCCAAATTAAAAAAATACTACTATACTTTACAATTGCAAAGCGATTATTCCGAAAAAAACTGCACAAATAGCATATTATCTGGAAAGTTAATGGAGTTTCCATCGAGTTTGACAGAAATTCATTTTTCTATAAGCTACCATGATCCTACAAGTGGATCGAGTTATACAGCTATATTAATAGAAAAAAGTTTCAATTAGGTGCCAAGAATGAAATATATTAATGAAAAATACTTCTCAGTTGTAATTTTTATACTGTTTAATAAATACTAAAATACTGTTTAATATTCTTACTGTACGCTTTTTGATAGACGCTGTATATTCCAAAGTTTATACTATATTTTAATAAGCTATAATCACAATTTATAGAGTGATTCAAATTCATCAATGAAATCGACATTGTGAAAATTAAACTGAGAATGAAGAGTATATTGCATATTGAATTGAACTAGAATGAATAATTGAAAACATTAAAAATTAGATCTGTATAATTATTTCCTGTTCAAACGTTATAAGCTCAAATATCTGATGATCCTTCTTCAACCTTAGATAGGCTCTAGGCCTACGGTAGCCTACAGCTAATTAGATTTTTGCGTGAGGTTAAATCCAATGGCTCTTTATACAAGACATTTTATTTACGGCTTTTTTCCGTGGTAATAGCTCAGATTTCCTTCAAGATAGTCTTTGAAAGATTTATTTACCCTTTTTAACAGAAAATTCAACAATCAGTTTGTACCGTATTTAATGCTTGCTAGTTGGTGTGATGAAGCAAATGTAAAACGAGAGCATTTTTACTTCCTGTAGGAATTTTATGCATGATACGCTTTTAAAATCATGTTATTTTCTGTATCCATAATGCGCGAACTTATTCTTACTAAACTGAAACTGAACCATAAAGGAAATTGCTTTTTGTAATCTGTATACTAAAACATTTTAGTGGATTTTATCATGCGTTAAGACTTTGACTTTTTTATAGCGTTGCAAAAATGAATCGTTGACTAATGAATAGATTAAGTACTTCATAACCATTTTACAATTTAATGTCTCCAACTATACTTTAATGACTGATGAGCTGAATATTGAGCATTCAGATTAGTTCAAAGTAATATTCTTGAAATGAATTCCAATGTCTGCTTACTAGAAAGTTGCTGTTATTGAAATACTGTAACACAGGCAATAATTCTTTAAATATAATCCAAATAGAATCCTAAAATAACTATTCATTTGTCTCAGATTATTTAAATTCGATCTTGATTCCTAAAGATTCTCAATTGGATGATGAATTTATAACCTGTTAAATAATCCATGTATAAATTTATTGATTTGCGTTCATTAAATAATTGTTACTAAATTAAGAAAAATTAAAAAATTGAATGTAAAATTCTTACAAATAGAGATTAATTGTTCAATTAATATTCTCAAATTTTTATAGTTTTATTCATGAAAAACATTATTTCCATGAATTTATTCAAAATTACAAGGTCATTGACTTCTTCTAAACAGGAAATTATGAGAAATAATACACTGTATGTACTTGCTTGTATCTTGTATGGCTCTTCCATACTTGGTTGATTTTCTCATATCATTATCGATTCACCTTATCACCTTCAGTGTGCACGATTTGTTTAATGAATCAACTCACCATTTTCAGATTGGGAAACACAATATTATTTAAGAATATTGGAAAGAATACTTCCTCACAACAATAACAACAACAATATTTTTCATCTATCCCATATTGAGTTCTCCAAATTATTCAAAGATTATTCTCAAAAAAAAATTTCAATCTGATTTAAATCAATTATTAATTCTTTCTGTGACTTACTTAAAAAATTTGAGTGGGATTTAAAATCTATTGATAAAAACCATGAATTTTTGCGCTTCTTGACCTTCAATTGAGTTCTTATAATTTTCGAAGATTATTCTCAAAAATATGAAGAAACGTCTATTGTATTGAATCAATTAATTTTTTCTTTGATTCGCGTAATAAACTTGAGTGTATATGTTCTGTGAATACGCTACTTACCACTTTCAAATAAGGAAATCCCATGTTTTGGAGAATAATAATTATACTGGTCACTTTTTCTTCTGACAATAATATTGTGCCGCTAGTTGATCCCAAAAGGCCGCACAAAATATGTGTCACATAGTCTCACGTCAAAAATACTTCACTCATGCTTATCGAGTTGGATCCATTCGCTCGGAAACACTGATAACAAAACTCTGACTCCCGGCTGGAATCCCTCTAAAGCTAAACCGCCCCCCCCCCCACCCAACTCCTTCTGGGCCCCTCTACACTACGCAGAAGTGGTGCTTTCTTGAGCGCAGACTCGTCAAGTAGGGTTCTAGATAGAGCGGCCACCTTTTTTTAAATATATATATGTCTTACATATACATATTTTTTACACATATTTTTTCCTTCTATTTTCAGAATACTCTTCAACAGATCCAATGCTTGATATTCAATAAAACTTTTAAAAACTATCTGCTTTTCATGTACGTACTTCAGTATTGCTAGGGTATACGTTTCTTAATCATCACTAAAAAAGAAACGATACCTTAATACAAAGAACATGATACACAGAAAAGGAATACTACTCATCAATCATCTCTGCTAATACCTATGAATAAAGACCAATGTATTCTACTTTTACATATACTTTTAAACTACTTTTTTTTATTTTTAAATTTTACTAACATAGAACACTTTATAAATGAATAATTGGACGAAAATCCTTCTATATTATAATAGTGCTATATTATTGATTGAATAACTGATTATTTTTTATCATTAATTATTGAATAATAGATAATTATTTGATAGCACTATTAGAACTTTCGTCCAATTATTTATCATGGAGTCAATGGCAATAGAATAATTTCAATAAAGTACCTATCGGCTATCTCATTATTCCCTCCATCAAACTCTTTTATTACAATGTTCATTGATCACATAATCAGGAATGCACTTTTGTCTCCTAGGAAGCTTAGTACTTAGGCTACATCCATAATTTCTTATTCTCCAGCTTGAAAAATCATTCTAATCCATAGAACTTTACTAAAATATAGTGGAAACCAGGTAAACAAATTCGATGTCAATATTATTCTCAAGAATAATTCATTTTTGAAATAAATTGTCAATTATTCTGAAAAATAATTCATTCTTGAAAGCAATTGACAATTATTCTCAAGAATAATTCAGTCTTGAAAGCAATTGTTGCATGTTGCATGACAGGATTAATAATTTTGTTGGTTTGTTGCAATTCATCTATTAGAGTACTCGATTGTTTTACTTTGGGGAGTAATCCTCCAACAACAAAGCAGTGTCCGTGACTGCAACCCATAAATTTGAACAACTTTGTATCCTGAGTGAAAGATTGAATCAATAAGCTTACCTACTTTTAAATCAAAAGTTCGAGATTTGAATTCCAGTTCTTCAACAAGGAATAATAGTGTTCCATCAAATGTTTGAGATTTACTACTTTTATTTAGAATGTTTCGAGAAACTTGATTTTTAAACGATGCGAGGGGTGATTGATAATCATCGAATATTGAAGATTTATTAACTTAGTTCACAGTAGTTTTTCAATAGTATTAAATTCTATTCTTCTCCTGGGTTGCGAAGACTAGCTTAATATGGTTGAGATGTCAATGTGCTAACCACACGTTACATCTTTTCTGGTTAATGATCATTCAATTCTGCTGATTCAGTCAAGTGGATGTAAAACTGGCAACCAGCTGGTAGGCCTAAGCCCACATAGGGCTTTTGAGCCATTGACAAACAAAAATTCTTCTTTATATTACCGCTATTCTTGAAAGTCTTCTTAGTTGATTTACAAGTAGACACAGTTACTTATCATTTCAAGTTTAATCTTTTCTTTCAGAACAATATTGCTCAATATGAAGTAATTTGCAGCGTTGTTTTTTATTATCAAACTACTGTAAACAGTCGCCTTAGGGAGTGACATTCATCTCGATAATTCGGGCCTGGACTGCACTGGTGTGGAAAAGGCCTAAAAATTTATTTATTTGAGTAGTAAGCCTAGTAGGTACTACAAAGAAAAATGTGTTGAAAATTATTTTGCGTCTTAAATGTAAGTAATGAATGAAAATGGTGTATGTTGTCAAAACCACAAATTCAAATTGAATTCAAATTGAACAACATGAACATCAAAAATTGACACATACAGTCTTTTCATTCATTATGGATAACTATCACAATATCACCTTCAGTACTACACATAAAATCAGAAACACAAATGTTAGGCTAGGCGTACACCGGTTTGTCAAGACAGGACAAGACGAGATTAGTCACGTTTAGTCACAGTACTTCACATAGTTGCTTATGAAGCAACACACACCGATTAGTCATTGCATCAGTGTGTGCACTGCTTCATAAGCAACTATGTGACTAAACCTGACTAAAAAGACACAAAAAATTGTGCAATGAGGCGAGGTGGAACCTACCCGTAAGGGTCTCCCCACCAATAAAAGCCATACGATACAAAAAAAAAACGTGACTAATCTTGTCTTGTCTTGACTAACCGGTGTACGCCTAGCCTAAGAGTTACTAAAAAGTAAGAAGATATATATTTAATTCTATTTTGTTAACTGTTTGAAATGTACTCATTTGTTTTTCCTTTCAATTCACAGAAAACCGAGATGGAAGTGTGCGTTGACAGTTTACAATCAGCTTTGAACGCATTTGAAGGCGGAGCCTCAAGAATAGAGTTGTGCTCTTCACTGAACGATGGAGGCCTGACTCCTTCGCTAGGTTTCTATCTTCGGGTGAAATCGAAGCTGGCCATACCGATCTTCATCATGATCCGACCTAGACCTGGCTACGACTTTGTTTACAGTCAAGACGACGTTGAAATCATGAGAACCGACATGAAACTATTCAAAGAGCACGGCGCTGATGGTTTTGTTTTCGGTGCCTTAACGAAAGACAGAAGTGTTGACTTAGCTACTTGTGAAGAATTGTTGAAAATCGCGCAACCTCTTCCAGTAACGTTTCACAGAGCGTTTGATGTAGTTGAGGACCCCTTCAAATCCTTAGATTGTATAATAAACCTGGGTTTTGCTAGGATTTTAACCAGCGGACAGAAATCTAGCACAGAAAAAGGGATTGATCTAATAAAAAAACTAGTAAAAAAGGCTGATGATCGGCTGATTATCATGCCTGGAGGCGGTATCAATATATCTAATCTAGCGATGATTTTACAAGAAACTGGCGTTAAAGAGTTTCACGCGTCCGCTTCAAAATTTTTTGAAAATTCTAGCAATGTCAGCGTTTTTGGTGAGGCAGCATCGAGTATCAAACTCACTGACGTGGGACTAGTTAAAGATTTGGTTACCGAATTTGAAAAATTTATAAAAGAATAATTCAAGTATTATAAATAAATTATGTTTATTTTCGTGGTTTTTATCCATACATTCTATCTAATTTTCATTTTGTACAATATACATCAAAATTAAAAATTATTTTCTGAGGTTTTCTAGTTTTTTTTTATAAACACAGTGATGATTCACAAAAAAAAGGATTTTTCTTGTAAAGTTTGAAAATTAGTATTTGAACTTGATAATGTCGATTCAAAATAATGTTCTCAGCACAAATAACATACCGGTAGCCAATTACATAAATAGAATATAACAATCTGAGAACATTCAATTTCTTCAAATATTGTTTCAATACTTAAGCATTATTGTCTAGAGAAACAATACTTATACGATAACAGCAATATAAACACAATAATAAGCTTCATTTAAACTCATACAAGAAACTGTCTTATAGGCTATAAGCAGGAAGCAAGTTGCATTCAAAATGTTAGAAAGATGAGATTCCAACATAATTTAAATAGGTAATATCAATGAAAAATTGCAGATTATAATTCCCAATAAGTAATTGAACTTCATGATGAATCATTACATCATTGTAAATTATGTCTCATAAAACTTATGAGTTTTTGTAGTCTACAAAGTTTATAGTTTATATCCTATATAAAGTCCATAGTCTACAAACTTTGTAGAGAGTTTTCAGTCTTAGTAGAGTTTTAGTTCACACTACACAATATCAATAAACGAACAGTTGAGATAAGAAAATAATCCAACTTACAAAACGGGCCGTCATTTCTCAACATTCGCCAGTATGGTTCTTCGATTACCTTCCGACATAGACTCATATATCCTGTACCTGGTTAGAATCGACTGTATTTCGTCCTGCGCGAGAAACGAGTTGACTTTCGACAGTTTGCGCAGCTGATTGCCAACATGGCGGCCGAAAAGTTCGAAATCTTTGTCAGTGCAGCTATCAGCCGCCGCCACTCGACTGGACGAAACACTGTTGCCAAGTTTCAGGGGCGCAGGTCGCAAACGTGGCAACGTGGTTTTTGGGAGTTGTTTTTGTGCGACCGCGTGTTGTTGGGGCGTTTCGGCGATTTTGCCGCTGAAATCGGCCTCGGTGATGTTGTCAATGCCCTGCATGCCATTTTGAAAGGCCTGTCGCAAGTCTAGATTGACCTGGTCGGCGGCAGCATCTCCAGCCTGCAGCGCATTGAATGTGTTGTTGCTTATGTCCAGTATGTCGTCGGGTTGGGTCTGACCTTGAGGTATCACGCCTTCTTCGATCACCAGCTGACATCGGTTCACTTGTTCCCCCCTTTCCGCTTCCTCCGCTTCATTCACTTCGTCCGGTAGGCCATCCAGCTCGATGAATTCCACCTGAAAATTGAGAACAAATCACAGTGTTGAAAAGTAATCACAAAAATTGAGCCTATCATCAGTAGATTATGATAATATGGTGCTAAAAAGTAATGGACGGTTTCAAGATTAGTATTTCTACTAATATTTCTACCCTGTTCGTCAAGAGTTGACAGAAAGGCTCCTCCTAAAAACTAACGGGACAGAGCGCTCGGCCAATACAGAGCAAGGTCATCGTCCGAAGAGTGACAGTTTTCAGGTCACAGTCATCCCTTACACAAACATTCCTATCCTAGTATAGCAGTATAGAATAGCGCTAGGACCGCTTGTGAATTGGCCTGACCGTGCCGATAGGAGGAGCCTTTCTGTCAACTCTCGATGAACAGGGTATAGTAGAATGGATGTGTGGAGCTCCTTTCCAATATTGAAATAATTATTCTCCAAAATAAACATAAGATAAATAAAATTGAAGAACAATAATTGTAGGCTCCTCTTATGGGCACATGCCTGTGAGAGAGGAGTGAGAAACCGACCTATTCAGGGCCCAACTCAATGAAACAAGATGCAGAGGAAGGCCCAGCGCCCACGGAGCAACTGCTATCTGACTGCAGTCGCAAACCCAGCGTTGCCAGATTCTTTTGGCTGTTTTTCGGATAATCTAACCTATCAGCCAATGGTATCTGGCAACGCTGGGTTTGCGACTGCAGTTGCTCCGTGGGCGCTGGGCCGAAGTGTCTCATCCTCACATTTGTTGCTAACTTTTCTTTGCTATAGCATAGGTATAGATAAATTTTCAACAGATTTCTCTTAACGATTGCTTCATGAATATTTTATATGCTCATGTTGTATTAAGCAAGCTGTTCCATAGCAAATTAAAACTAATATCAGGAGCATAGTAGACCCTGAAACTAATAGGCCTATAGGTGCGGATCCACGTTGCATAGGTAGAATGCATGTACATTTTGGAAACCGATATTTCTCATTGAATTGATTGGAAAATGTCCTTCATACAATATATTATTACAGTATGCATGCATATTAGGCAACGTATATCCGCGCCTTATTGCTAATCAGACTTCGTTTGTCGCCATAAATGTACTGTACCTACTATAAAATATAGTAATTAGGCTAATCAAGTCACAAATGTCAAATCAAATAAGTTATAAGAGTTTGGATAATCACAGGCTATAGCTGAAGTTACAATAGGATATACAGTAGGCCTACAATAGAAATTTTTTAAAAGAATGATTAGAATAGCAAGCTACAGTAATGTAGACAAGATTTTCTTGAAAAGAGCTTTGCTACTGATAAGACAATCTCCTAGCAACTTACAGGCCTTAAAGCAGCCTCTCCAGAATCCAAATTTAAATGAAGGGCGTGATTCGATCTCGTAAGATGCTTTTTCAAATTTGAAGTAGTTGTTTTGAAGCTAAACTGTTTTTCACATAAATTACACATAGCAACACCTTTTTCACGGTCTGAAATAGTGAAATAATTCCAGATACTACTTTTTCTTGATCTGCTCATTTTCGTATGTTGCTGAGACAACAGCAATTTATAAAAATATAATCACTCTTGGAGCCTCACCATTGAATTCCAACCAAATTCAGATGATGAATACTACCTGGAAATTTATACTTTAACAAGCACTACTAGAATATTCAGTATTAATCGTTGAAATATTTCAATTTCAAGTACATAACCTAATAATACAGACAAACAATACACAGGTGACAGGACAGACAGAAGCAGAATCGATACCAGTAAGGATTGATATCGATGTATCGTTACATTTATATACATTTTCATTCATTAAGCTCTAATTTGGTTCTTCAATAACATGACCATTTGTTACAATTAGAGAAAACTCAAATTCAGATATTTCAATTTTTTCATCAATTATTAATGAGGTTACAAAATATACTGGTATCTATTCTATATCGATACTCTAGAAGTTTGACTATCGATAGGAATGCAAAGTCTCAATAGCCAATCAAGAATCAACCGCCATTTTGTTTTCGATTGTGGTCTGGATTGCAGTGTTTTGGTGGAAAATAATAAGCAAACGTTTGATTAATTTCAATTCATAGGGAAGAGTTTTGTGAAATCATGGTGCAGGACAAAAATGCGTAAGTATATCTCTTCATTTCCAGGTTGAGTTTTTGATTATGGAATATTATTCTCTTGAACGGAACGAGATTCATCAAACGTGCTCTGAGGTTATCCGGTTTCATGGCGAGTCTGTTTTTCAGAATAATAAACTTAAAACAACCTGCCAATTTTATATTTACTACGGTTTCACTGGTTAATGTTTATGGAGGTGTAGATCTATTCATTTCTTCCTTTTATCCTAGGAATTTTCTTAGTAAATTGTTGATTGAAAGCTTGGGCACAAATAGCGGCAAGAGCACAAACATCCAAAAATAGCCTAGGCCATGTATATTACCCACTGCTGCTTTTGTTGAAAACATAAATTATTGATAAAATTATATTTTCTTATCATTAGTGAGATCCTATTTTTAAAAAAAGTGCTTTGAAATGGAGTAAGTAAGATCCTTATAGCGCTAAAGTGTACTTGACTGTCCCATCTAGCTGGAGTCAAATTTCCTGTTGTAATCGATTCAGCATGCTATTGTAATCACAAAACCATCAAGATTAGCCGTCGCTGACCAGTAGTTTTTAAATAACTTAATACTGATTTGACTCCAGCTACTTGGACCGGTAAAGTGCTTGTGATATCTACGAAAGATACCAGCCGACTACTCTTTGAAGGTACACTGTACTAGGTTACTTATGACTATATTCAGTCACAGAAACACAAATCGATAAATATAGAGGAGTTGCTGCTAGACCTGATCAGCGCGCTCTAGGTGAGAGAGAGTGAACAACTTGTCGGGATTTTAACCATTGTGAGATAGGGACAAAACATGATTTTGGGATAGTTCAATTAATCATTAATGTATCATCAATACGTTATTGTGCTATCTATTATTTAGTGGTTTCAAGGTGTTTTTAATGAATGTATCAATCAGATTAAATCACTTTTATCAGAATTTTCGTCATCTTCTTGCTAGACTACTCATAGGTTAGGTTTTGAAGTTTGAACTTCCCGCTATATGGAACCTCGGTATCCTATGTATTATAAACATTTTTATTCAGAGACATAAATTATTTCCACACAAATAATATTTAATTCAATTACAACATTATATTTACATCTAATATTTTCCATACTTCATCTATTTACGTTCAATATTATATGTGCAACAATCAATGTCGTGAGTAAAAAGACGTAATTATTTCAGAGACATCAACTATTTTACACAAATAATATTTAATTCAATTGAAACATAATATTTACATCTTATAATTTCCATATTTCATCTATTCACGTTCAATATTATATTTTATATCAGTACCTATCTCACTCTTTTTTGGAAAGGAATGTTTTGGAAAGAGGATCAAATTAAATTATCTTTGTTTCTTCTCTCTTAGGCAACTGAAGTGTTCTTGAACATCCTAGCTTTGATTTTATAAGTTACTGGAATATTTTGGCTGAATATTTATCAAATATGATGAGTTTGAAAACAGACATTTTTACATTTGATTCAATGTTAACCTTCCTTTAATCCCGACAAGTTGTTCCTCTTTCTCTCACTTGAGCGCTGATGTTTGGCAGCTACTCGTCTATACTTACCGTACATTTTTTTCAGCGTCCGCAGCAGCCGACGGGATAGCAAGGGAAAGAGTTCAGAGAGCGAAGCGTCGGAAAAAGAAGTAAAAAAGGAACGAGGTCGTGACAAGAAGAAGAAAAATGATAAGAGTGATTCGTCGTCTAGCGATAGTGGCTCCAGCAGTAGAAGGTTTGTGACCATCTACAGAAAACAATTATTACAAAAATATAAATTACACTCCTATGTTCCAAACTGAAATACTAGAAATTAAGCACTGGTATAGGCCGCGAGGTAAGACATGGACCTTCAACTCCCACTACATGTGACTAAAAACTGAATTTTTTAGGGTGGGGGTAGAAGTTTGGTCAGTTCGTTCTCGGCAGCCGATACCTTAGCTTCGAGTCCGGGTGGGTTTTATTGTCTGTAAAGAAAACATAGGCGAGAAGAGGTCAGTGACCTGAGTTTCTCGAATCCAGCAACAGCTGAGGGGAAGGCGAGCCGAAAGTTACTGACCGTATGCAGAGTGAGAGCGAATGATTTGTGAGAGAGACACTCCCATCCCTACCATGCCAGTCACTCTTCAACCGTTTGAGGGGTTGAGGTCCATGTTTCACCTCGCGGCCTATATCTAACTTTCGACTGTTATATGCCAATGATGACTTTATAACAAGGCAGAATATCAAACGCATTTTCTGTAGTCTGTATACAAGCATTTTCATAAAATAAAATTGCTAGAACAAATATTGATGTTGTAGAAACTTTCCATAATTGATAAAGCTTGCTAAATATTAAAGTATTTTTCTTTTTTATACATTCTATCAAGATACTGTATCTAAAATTATGTGTTTTGTTGTTTCACAAGTCACAATCAAGGATTAACCATATACTTTGTCAAACAAACAAATTCCACGTATGATGATGCATTTAAATTAAGCTGGTATTATTTTTACAGTTCATCAAGCAGCTCGCGATCATCGAGTGGATCAAGTTCATCACACAGCTCAAGTTCTGGATCAAGTTCTCGTTCCAGCTCATCATCAAGTAGTTCAAGCTCCAGTGATTCATCGGTTGCCAGGGCCAAGGCTAAGCGCAAGTAAGTAACATCGACTTCGTTTAGATTGTCTCTGACTTGAATCAATGGTACTTTCTGGAACATTCATTGAACAATTTCATCGATATTCCTATTAGATGATGTATGTTTTGTAGGGTGATGCCCAAATGAGATCTGAGGCTTGGTAATAGATGGATTATTCACTTGTAATCGGGAAAGATTCAAGTTCTTCTAGTTCTTATTGTTTACATTGCCTATAGCCTACATATGGTTTAGTTGACCTATCACTTTTCATACAATTATTGATCACTTGGTGATTGTTTTCATGTATAACTTTACACATTTCTTGATTTATTAAATGTTCAATAAATTGTTCACAGACCAGGATCTCCTAGCCGTAGCCATTCACGTTCACCAGAACCGAAAAAAGCGAAAGAAGACAAGGAAAAGGATAAGAAAGAAAAGAAACCAGAGAAAGTCAAGCCTCCAACTAAACGTGCCAGGTAATTATTGTTGTTTCTTGTACATTTTTTGCTTTTCCCGATTGATTTTATTTTTTTGTTGATAATCATAATTCTATTCTGTAAAGGGGTGAACATGTGTTGTCCCAAAAGCATAATTATGCTCCTATAACTAGTGATTCCTTTATGGAATACACTTTGATGCTCCTGCAAATGGAATAATTATGCTCTTGTAGAACACACCACAGGGTTTTCACCATTAAAACTACGACTATTTTAGAAAATAATAAATTAAATTTTTATTATTTTTTTCAAGTATTTGATACTTAAATTTAAAAATTAATTACAGTAGGCTTACATGAATTAGGCCATTTTCTGACGTTTTATAAATAGATTTAATAATAATATTTTTTAGCCTAATAAATATAAAATTTATTATTATATTTAATAGACTAATAATTTTTAATATTTAATTTTAAAATTGAATACATGAATTTTCTGACATGGCAAAGTATGGACATTAATGTTCACACTACCACCTTACACGTCAAGAACAAAAATAAAGCATAGCAGAAAGACAGACTCATATTTACAATTTTGTTACTATCAGGAAGTAATTTATAATGTTCATTGGCATCTTCATAAGATAGAATTACTGTACTTTTCAATTGACTATGTATTTAGGTTATGTATTGTATTAAGAGTGAGACATCCTGCTTCAAAGTTTATTCGACCTACCTCTGGGACTGGAACTGGTGATGTTTGGTGATTGTTTGAAACGTGTGAATTTTCATAAACTTATTATTTATTTATTTATGTATTTAGCGTATGGCTTTTAATAGTGGGGAGACCCGAGAAGGGTTGTTCCACTTCACCAACATAACCAATTATCCCTTGATAGGGAACATGGTGAAAGTTTGTTTTCTCTTGGAAAACAGACATCAGCATTTAAAAAAAGTATTTTTTGATTTTATAAAGTCCGAAAAATATATTACACTAAAACATAGCACAGAACACTTATTGATGATCGAAAAATATTGAATTTTGTTAAAAATTTAGAGCACGAAACTTATAAAAACTAAATTTTATAAACTTATAAAATTAAGTGATTGGTTTGAGTTCGTGGGGTCAGTTAGTATCAATATAATATTGCTTCATTTGAAATGTATTGTTAATTGTAGCAGGTCGCCGAGCCCACGACGTAAGCGAAAGGAGCGCTCGCCCACGCCGAAGCCGGTGCGAATCCACGTGGGCCGGCTCACACGCAACGTGACCAAAGACCACATTGTCGAGATATTCTCCACCTACGGCACTATCAAAGTGGTGGAGTTTCCGCCCGACCGGCTGCATCCCCCCCAGGGCAGGGGCTACGCCTATGTCGAGTTCGAAACACCTGATCAGGCTGAGAATGCTATGAAGCACATGGACGGAGGTGAGTAGTGATACACGATCAAAAACTCTTAGGCAGCTCGTACACCGGAGCAATAAGCAATAGGCAACTAGCAACATATCGATCATATGATTGTCTTCTTCATACAAACCAATAGTTCAATGCACATCGAAACAGATGCTTTTGCATTGATTTCTATAATGAACGATCATATGATACAAATATTATTATTGTACAGCTAAGTACAGAGAATCGAACAAAAGTGAATTGAAATTAATCTTTGAGATTGTGAGATTGCTCATGAGAATTAACATTGTTAATTGGAGATCAAGCTCAACATACCTTTGTGCAACTGGGACTACTTTCTCTATCAGGCTAATTCCTAATTTAGAATCTCTATTAAGATCTATTATACAGTTTCTACCATATTACTGTCTACTAATAGTTTATTCTACTCAATGATCGTGTGGTTCTCTTTTGAGTCTAATATTGTTCAAGCGTAGAAAATGACCACAAGTTGATACATTTTTGTAATTTTGTATTGGAAAGTGAAATAACACTACATCTTTGTAGTAGCTTTCAAAAATTTCTACGTTTTTGGCTTACAAATTTTATTCAATATTTGATATTTCCAAATCATTTTATCAATATTTTTGGTGCTTTTTTAACTTGCATATCAACCATTTAATTAATTGATAAATCATCGTTTTTTATCTTCGGAGGTGAAAATTGAATGTGAAAGAAGAAAGAATGTGAACATAACCTTCATTTCTAGTATATTTATCAATATTAGAAGAGAAAAGGTTTCGGACATTGTATGTGTTTTTATCCTATACGTATTATTCGTGGTTAAGTGGTAGAATCATCATTATTAATTTGTCCAAACTTCTCCACGTCAGTAAAATAAAGAAGTCATCCTATTCTATTCTATTATTGTACTACCTTGAATAAATAAACATTATTTCTGATTTCAATGGAAGTATTTTCAAACATTTTATAGATGTATTGTTGACAAAAATCATCCAACTCTTACAGCCGATGGTGAAAAAGTTGTTTTAATTCAACCGCTTGATAATGACGTCATTTGATGGAGCTCAATATACATTTCAGTGCATTGAATTATCAAGGGATAATTGGTTATGATGGTGAAGAGGAACAACCCTACTCGGGTCTCCCCTCTATTAAAAGCCATACGCTAAATAAATAAATAAATAATAGTGCATTGCTTTTGTCAGATGACGTCATTTTGCAGAGATTGAATTCAATTGGCTTTGCTTAATCGATTGTGCGTCTTTGTAGTCTGTTAGACAAATAAATGAATAGCAAGGACGTGACACTAAGGAATTTGAGGCAAATGGTGGCAATTAAGGAAGAATAATTTCAAAATTGAGAAACCACTTTGGCTTCAATGAACAGAAACATTGATACGTCACCCCGGTCGTACACCGGAGCAATAAGCAATATGCAACTAGCAACATATGGATCATATGATTGTCTACTC
Source organism: Laodelphax striatellus (assembly GCA_017141395.1). Taxonomy (NCBI): domain Eukaryota; kingdom Metazoa; phylum Arthropoda; class Insecta; order Hemiptera; family Delphacidae; genus Laodelphax; species Laodelphax striatellus. The sequence continues at coordinate 25,659,436 of CM029539.1, read as the reverse complement.
TATACAAACCAATAGTTTAATGCACACTGAAACAGCTGCTTTGATTGACTGTGTTTCTAAGTGAACGATCATGCTAAATGCTTGCAATTATATTGTTAACAACTACTAATACAGAGAATCGAACAAAAGTGAATTGAAACTAATCTTTGAGATTATGAGATTACTCATGAGAATTAACATTATTAATTGGAGATCAAGCTCAGCATACCTTTGAGCAACTGGGACTACTTTCTCTATTAGGCTAATTCCTAATTTAGAATCTCTATTAAGATCTATTATACAGTTTCTACAATATTACTGTCTAATAATAGTTTATTCTACTCAATGATCGTGTGGTTCTCTTTTGAGTCTAATATTGTTCAAGCGTAGACCACTTTTGTAATTTTGTATTGGAAATTGAAATAACACTGCATCTTGTAGTAGCTCTGCAACAGAGGGTTCATGTTCCTGCGTTATTGGTTGTCAAAGAGATGGTAGCCACTCTTTCAAAATAACTCATTCTCATCAGAACAGGAATATTGTGCAAAAGCCTTACCATATCAGCTCATTTTTTGTATTGCAGGTCAAATAGACGGCCAAGAAATCACATGCGCGCCAGTGCTGCTGCCCAAGATGCGACCACGACGCAGTCCAATGCGACGCGGTCCGCCCCCGCGCTGGGTGCAAAACCGCTCGCCGCCCCGCTACCGCCGCCGCAGTCCGCCTCCGCCCCGCCGCCGCACACCGCCCCCACCAAGGAGGCGGCACTCGCCACCCCCGCCCCGCAGCCGCCGTCGCTACAGCCGCTCGTCGTCTAGCAGCTCTCGATAAGTTTGACGTGGTAGGCAAACTAACTGAAGAGTGGCTGGTCCTTGAAGACATGGGTCAGTGACTGAGAAAAACTTTAGACTAGGGGAACCAACTGAATAGTGGCACTGAAACGGTATTAAGAAAGAACTTAATATTAGGGAAACTGAACGCTTTCAACTGTTCATCAGGAACTGTTTTGTCATAGGAGAACAACTTAGGCTAGGCGTACACCGGTTAGTCAAGACAAGACAAGACGAGATTAGTCACGTTTAGTCACAATAATTCACATAGTTGCTTATGAAGCAGCACACACCGATGCAATGATTAATCGGTGTGTGTTGCTTCATAAGCAGCTATGTGAAGTACTGTGACTAAACGTGACTAATCTCGTCTTGTCTTGTCTTGACTAACCGGTGTACGTCTAGCCATATAAGTAGCTAGTCTGAGACAGGACTAATTGAGATGGCTATTGTTTATTGAAAAAGAACTTTAAAGTAACGAAACTAAACACTAAACTATTCGCTAGAAACTATTTGAAACATTACTTTGCAGAGCGGTTGAATGATGGTTTATATTATTTTATTTTTCAAGAGGCTCGTCCGAAACAGTAGCTGCTAGACAGGAGATTAAAGACATGAGTCGGTTATTAAGAAAGAACTTTAGACTAAAGAAACTGGACACCTTTCACTGTTCACCTGAATCTATTTGAAAGATTTATCATAAACAAAGAAAGACTTATCATTGACTAGAACCTATATTGTAAATTAAGCTGTTTCCTTTTCATTGTTTCGACAATATTGTTAATAGATTCTATCAGTATCATCAAAGTTTCATCAATTTAATTTTGTGCATTACTGATTATATCGAACGATCGAAATATGAGGAAGATCAACGAAAATTCATGTAAAGTAAGCTCATTTATTTATTCAATTATTGTTTTAACACTAGAATTCAATTATATTATTCTGTTCAACGTTCAATCATTCTTCTAAGATTACCGTTCGTTAATCTACTCCAAAAGTTATAACTTGAATTGTTTGTTTCCTCAAAATTTAATGTCTTGAGAAGGACCTTACGAAAACTCTACCAGAATTTATTTTGTACTTGATATTTTCCTTGTTATTTGATCTTGAAAACTTACATACGTTTGATTTTATTTTATACTATGTTGTTAATTTATATGTGCATTACTAGAACTATTTGTAATTGATCACATTTACACTAGTGGTCGAAATTTTGGAACAATTAAAATATTCTACCTTCAACATGAGTCTTATACTTTTCATTTACAGCCTATGTCGTTTCCAAAATTTTTCCAAACTCTTGAGGTGGGTTGCAGAAATTCAATTGAATATAGCTACCGCAATTACTCATTAAGGATCTTGTTGCATTGATTCCTTGCTACGTTGATTTCAGAGAAAATGAAATTGTCAATTTAACATTATTGTGCACTTATTTATCAACAGAAAAGCCGAAGATATGTGATGCCTAACACGAAACCATGGTCCTGTGAATCAAAAAATAAAATTGACAGTTTTTACAAGTTTTCTCAAGCAATAGTTTACGTAACTGGAATAACTGATAATTCGATTTCCATAATACAATATTGAGTATGCATGTACAGTATTATTGTAAGTAGATTCGTTCACTCTACCTAGTACCGTACTTGATTGTTTCATGTCCTCTCAAATGAAATTCGTTCTAACACAAGATGCTAAAAGAATATAACTTACCGTAGAATAAAGTTACACACTTTTTGAGCCGATTCATGTTCCCTTGTACATGGGGATATTTTGTCAAGACAGATAATATACCAGAGCATGTAGGAGTGATCGTGTGCCGAAATTTATGTTGACATTAAATGTCCGAAACTTGCCAAGCTGAACTCTTTTTTTGCGCGTCCTCACAAAAACACACTTCGCTACTTCACGTTTCTCCTTACATCTTCAGCCTTCGCTTGTCTCTGTATAGTGTATACATGACACGTCATATACACACTTCACCTCTTCTTCTTCTTCTTCTTCTTCTTCTTCTTCTTCTTCTTCTCTTCCTCTTCCTCTTCTCCTCTTCCTCTTCCTCTTCCTCTTCTTCTTCTTCTTCTTCTTCTTCTTCTTCTTCTTCTTCTTCTTCCTTCTTCCTCTTCTTCTTCTTCTTCTCTTCTTCTTCTTCTTCTTCTTCTTCTCTTCCTCTTCCTCTTCCTCTTCTCTTCCTCTTCCTCTTCTTCTTCTTCCTCTTCTTCTTCCTCTTCCTCTTCCTCTTCCTCTTCCTCTTCCTCTTCTTCTTCTTCTTCTTCTTCTTCTTCTTCTTCTTCTTCTTCTTCTTCTTCTTCTTCTTCTTCTTCTTCTTCTTCTTCTTCTTCTTCTTCTTCTTCTTCTTCTTCTTCTTCTTCTTCTTCTTCTTCTTCTTCTTCTTCTTCTTCTTCTTCTTCTTCTTCTTCTTCTTCTTCTTCTTCTTCTTCTTCTTCTTCTTCTTCTTCTTCTTCTTCTTCTTCTTCTTCTTCTTCTTCTTCTTCTTCTTCTTCTTCTTCTTCTTCTTCTTCTTCTTCTTCTTCTTCTTCTTCTTCTTCTTCTTCTTCTTCTTCTTCTTCTTCTTCTTCTTCTTCTCTTCTTCTTCTTCTTCTTCTTCTTCTTCTTCTTCTTCTTCTTCTTCTTCTTCTTCTTCTTCTTCTTCTTCTTCCTCTTCTTCTTCTTCTTCTTCTTCTTCTTCTTCTTCTTCTCTTCTTCTTCTTCCTTCTTCTTCTTCTTCTTCTTCCTTCTTCTTCTTCTTCTTCTTCTTCTTCTTCTTCTTCTTCTTCTTCTTCTTCTTCTTCTTCTCTTCTTCTTCTTCTTCTTCTTCTTCTTCCTCTTCTCTTCTCTTCTTCTTCTTCTTCTTCTTCTTGTTCTTCTTCTTCTTCTTCTTCTTCTTCTTCTTCTTCTTCTTCTTCTTCTTCTTCTTCTTCTTCTTCTTCTTCTTCTAACTTCTTCTTCTTCTATTCCTTCTTCTTCTTCTTCTTCTTCTTCTTCTTCTTTCACTTCTTCTTCTTCTTCTTCTTCTTCTTCTTCTTCTTCTTCTTCTTCTTCTTCTTCTTCTTCTTCTTCTTCTTCTTCTTCTTCTTCTTCTTCTTCTTCTTCTTCTTCTTCTTCTTCTTCTTCTTCTTCTTCTTCTTCTTCTTCTTCTTCTTCTTCTTCTTCTTCTTCTTCTTCTTCTTCTTCTTCTTCTTCTTCTTCTTCTTCTTCTTCTTCTTCTTCTTCTTCTTCTTCTTCTTCTTCTTCTTCTTCTTCTTCTTCTTCTTCTTCTTCTTCTTCTTCTTCTTTGACACCATTCTGCGATACAAGCTGTGAATTAAGTATGTAGAGATGGTGGAGCGGTCCACACTTAGGCCTACGCATGACATGTATAAAATCAAGCCGGAATCTTGTCCAATGAGCTAGTGTGAATTTAATTAGCGAGCCTATCCAGATCCAGTACTGTTTACTTGAGTCACGGACTATTAAGCGTTGGCCAGTTGCCAAAATTCGCTCGCCTTTTGATAAATGTATTATTTCACGCCTGACAATCAGGCCACACACACGCGCGCGCATAAATAGTACAACATTGAAATCGTTATCAATGAATTGCAATTAGTCGCTGCTGAGGTAGACTACTGAGATGTGTTGTCTGTGATGAATAATTAGTCATCGAACTGCTAACCGGTGTTTCTTGATTGGCTACTTACCAATGGACCTAATGTTTTTGAGACACAACTACACATTTTTTTAGTCATCCATCTAAAGGCTAGGTGTACACCCGTTAGTCAAGACAAGACGAAATTAGTCACGTTTTGTCACAGTAATTCACATAGCTGCTTATGAAGCAGCACACACCGATGCAATGACTAATCGGTGTGTGCTGCTTCATAAGGAGCTATGTGAATTACTGTGACTAATTTCGTCTTGTCTTGTCTTGACTAACCGGTGTAGGCCTAGCCTTATGGATTAGGCTTAGTTTATAGCCTTATACGAGCTAAGCCTGTTCCGGCTTCCACCTTTTTCTCAGAGTTCCCTATGTGCTTCTTCTGACTTGTAAATTGTGACAATTTTTTAAAAGGCCCGATTCAATTGTTGAATACTTTGTTATTCCTCATTCTATATTTTTTACTTGGACACCTTTTTAAAATTATTGGAATAACCAGATTTCTATAAATTATTTTTTCTATTATTTTTAATACAAAAAATTGCATTTCTCACTACCGTAACAAAAAAGAGACGATATAGTTACTAAGCATTTTCTCCATACTGTTACCAAGATTGACGTTTCCTTGATAATTTTAGTGTTGGAAAATAGAGGGGATTTTATTCTTCTAATAAACCTTCTATTCTGTGAGGAACTTGAAATAGAATCAGGCTTTCCATCTCAATTAGTTGCTTCTTGTTTGATGTCGACAGTAAGCTGGGCAATAACAATTAGTGGTAGGAGTACTGGTGCCAAAATCATTTAGCTCAGCATTGAGCGACGGAATAAGAAAACTCATCCATAAATCTTTTTCATGTTTGTTAGGTTGATGGTTTTCACTCAAAATAGCATCAGTAGGATAAGTAAGGTTGCAGCATCATTTTCTTTAGACTCCAACCAAATGACATTTATTTTCATAGAGCGTAGTAAACTAATCAAAATTTTCACATAAAATTTAGGTATTGTTGTACTCAATTAACATGAAGAGAGGTTAAGTCACGAACACTCAAGACTGCTCTTGGATGGATGACCAACACAAAAAAGTCGAGGAGGAACCTACCCATAATAAGGGTCTCCTCGATATTCCCGCACTGAAAAAAAGCCATTCAAACATTTTTTTCTAATCTAAAAAGAAAATTCCCTACAAAATGTTCTTGGGAATGCCTTTTTACATAGGAAAAGAGGACTGAAGATTGCATATTTTCCCTACAAATTCAGAAGTTTATAATTTTTTGTCCTACTTTAACTTAAAAATTTTGGCTGAAAAATCCAATGAAACCACTCATGAAATATTTGGCAAAATATGATATTTATAATAATAATATTATGACAGAAATGTAATAATATATTGACAATGAAAATGGTTGAAAAATTGATTATTTAATAATCAATAAGCTAGTACGGTACATATTTTGTCACTGGTATTCAAATGAATTTGAGAACACAGAATCCACCATACGAATCATTGATAACGTACCTATTCAATTGTTTGTGGGGACTTATTTTCTCTTTATTTTGATTAGTATAAAATCACCTATAGCAGCATTCTAAAAAGTGAGCTATAAAAGGACACTCTGCATACTAGATGCATGCAGATGCAGATATAATTGACTTACTTTTAACAAACTTTTATACTTAATACAGTTAGTAGGCCTATAGTGATAGAATAGAAGGAAAATATGAGAAAAATTTGCTCAAATATTATTAATTGTTATTTGCTTTATATTCTACTTCAATATTACTAATTGAACTTTATCGAAGTTAGATATGTTATATTCAATAAAAATAAGATATCCTCTCCTGAATAAATAGTTTATTTATTATCTTCTAACAGAGAAAAGAATGTTATAAACAGAGCAATTATTGCTAATGTGTGACTCATGGATAACGGGTTCCAAGTAGCATGTTTTTTTTTGGAAACAATTGAAAATTCCTGTGTATTGCTCAACAGCAAGTGGAAGTTTGCGTTTTATGTGAAACGAACTGGAATAGAAAATTGTTTATGGGGGATCTAATTTATTAGTGCAGGCACGTTCATCATACATCAAAACAAGCCACGCTCTACAGCCAACGAATGAGTGATAATAGAAGCGGACACCATACTATAGTTGTAAAACAGCTGGAATTTTCTAAAAATAGGAGGGCAACTCCATCCCTATTTAACTTTTCTGTCAGATCAGCAGCATCCTTTTTCCTGTGATGAACTGAGCTCCGCATTGCGAAGAATTTTGTTGTAATCATTTATATTAAATCAATCAGTTGAAAAAGAAATGAATTTAGTTAGGCTAAACATGATATGATATGAATGATTAATATGTTTTTATTGAAATATGGACGATAATACAATAAGTTATTCTGAAAGATTCTCACATGAATTTATCTGTGTTGTCATTAATAAACTTTTTGAGCAACCAGCCCAATAAAGGATAAGTCAATTTTAGATTTGCCATTACAATATTAACTCACATCAGCTCTGATGCAAATCCTTTGTTTAAAATCCAATTTTCTCAATAATTTGGTACCCTTCCTGATTTCTTCGTGAGTCAAATTAAAAATTATATATTTTTAATAGAACTACACTGTTAATTTTCTTGACAGTTATTTATTCTAAGTATCCAACGCCTGAATTTTACTGTAGAGTAGAGTCATTCAATTTTCACTTAGAACAAGCAACAGCTATTTTATAATCAATTGTAACAATGGATACAATTGACAATTTATTGTTATTACGGTATTGTAAATAAAATTTACAGTTTATTGTTTTTATTGTAAATTCAATTTACAATTTCTTGTTATTATTGTTACTGCAATATTTGCAGTTAGCAGTTTATTCTTTTCGTGTGAGATTTTAGTCCTTGACATAAATGTTGTGAATCTTGCAGTTTCGAATGGAATATAGAATGAGCTTATTGAGATAATTGACATAATTAAGATATCCAGGCCTATTTTGTAATTATTATCGAATATTTGATGAATCAGTAGAACCTATTCGATAAACAGATTCTCTCGTGAGGAAAAATGACTCAGACTCAAAAATTAGGAAAACCCATGAGAATAATAATTAGACCATCAACTGAAAGTGAAGAAATACAGTATTAATTAGATTAAAACTTTTTTGCTTAGGATCTATTTGGGTTTTGTTTAATAAACTGAACAGTTTTTCAGTAATGCCTCAACCAATTAATAGAGAAAATACTAAACTTCAGCAAATTACATTTTATTCTATTATTGCTTTCAAGTCTTTTCCACTTTCAAAACCAACATAAGATGCCCACAATGGATTCAATCACTTCTTTTAATTTTAATTTATAATAAGGAATATTTCCGCTTATTGATAAAAAATATGAAAACAATATTGTGAATGAGTGGATGAACACAATTCTATTTTCATAACTCAATGTTTATGTTTTCTTGAGATCCAAAACAATGCCCCCTAGCCGTTGGAAAATAACTATAATTCAACTGTAGTTTATTATAGTTATAATTGTGCGCCCAACCAAAGTGTCTGCCTCGATCTCTCACTCTTTCTCTCTCACTCTCACGACATTCAGTCACTAGTTTTTGATCCTTTCTACTCACACACACACTTTCCGAGATCTATTTCGAGAAAATGTAACAGGATAAATTTGAGAGCATAGAAACGAGATGGACTGTGTGAGAGTGAGTGAGACGCACGCTGCAGACGAAATCAGTTGGAGAAAAAGAAGGCAAAAGCTTTGGAATCGACTATACTCTTCAGGGCGGGGAGGGGGACAATAAACTTTGTGAAGTTGAAAGCTAACTCCAGACTTTTTGAAACCACTTTCAAGAGTTCAACTCGCTACTCAGGGTACCCATCGTTCTTGGACAACAATCCCTAGCAACTCATCAACATGGTGAGTAATAATACGTCAGTCACTCTTGTTCAAAATAATTCTCATTCAAGTGGTACTTCAGCAATATAGGTTCTACCCTAAGTAGAGTGCTGTTAATAAGAGAACATTTTGTGTAAGAGCATTGAACATTTGAAAAAATATACATTTTTACAATTTCATGTTTATAAATTTGAAAAAATATCGGATCAGGTTTCCAAGAGGTTTTTTAACTTGATTTTAAAGTATTATGAACTATTAGGACCTGACGATCTTATCATTCACACAATCTCTCATTCATATAACAAAGCTTATCACACCTGCTCAAATATAAAATTAATGGATGCCATTCTGATGGATTTCTGAGTTCTCAAATTCATTTGAAAACTAGTGACAAAAACATAAAAGAAGTTTTATTTAAATGTAATATTTTTTCTCAATGTGTCTCATTTCTATTCGATTAATGTGAGTTGATGAATAAGTTTGATTTTTTCCATTAATTTTATTCCCACACCTTGAGAAATTGGTGATCGAATGGCTATGTTGAATACTCTTTATTAATACAGTATATTCAAAAACACTACCTAGGCCTATATCATAATAATTCTTGAATTTCAAAATTTCACTTATTAATAGGTGAGTTACTCATATACACATTAATATAATAATAATTCATGAATTCCAAAATTGTCAATTATTAATAGGTGAGTTATTCATATAGCCTACACATTAATATCATAATAATTCATGAATGATTCCAGATAATGTCACTTATTAATAGGTGAATTAAATCATATTCATGAATTATTGATAAATAGGTACCGTTACTCCAAAAATTTATTTTGAGCTCAGACAGGAAATATTGTCAAACATGTAACTTATAGATTGATTCATCATTAGAAATAATGAAAATCAGTGATTTGAAAGGATCATAAACTTGATCATTGATATTAAGAGCAAGGATTGAATGTAAATTCAAAGCAAATTGGTGAATGTATTATTCAATGAAAATTTAATACCGCAGCCATTTTAAAAAAACTTACATTTCATTTAGCCTATCTTTCCAGGATATTTAAACTATAATTTGGATTGTTTTTAGGTTCACCCAACTCAGTACGACTACCAGGTATTATAGCAATTCAAAATATTTTATAACAACTATATGTGTTGTGAAGTTCAGTTCTCAACTGTTATAATCTCCTATTTGTTTTCAGTATTTGTCAAGTAATTTCTTGACATTATGCTGATCTCACTTTATTGTCTATGTCTACATGTCATTAATATACTGTCTTTATTTTGAACTACATCAATTTATTATATGTTATAATAAATAATTTTTAACAATATCTATGTACATGTGGAAGTAAATGTCTTTGAAACTTGTGTAAGGTTTAGAGTTCAATTAATATGAATGTTAATATATTACTCCATTCACACATTGACAGTTTTGATACAGTCGCATTCTAATAACAAAATATTATTCTGTTAAAAAACGTTTTTTAATACTTTATTGTCTTATTAACAAGTTATAATTGTACACAAGTGTTAATTATAAATACAAGTAGTTTTAATTGTTCATCTACTTAACAGAGTGATAATGTACAACTGAACTCGAAAACTATCGTTGAAGAATAAATTTCCTCCACGATTCTATAACTATATAACATCAATGTTCTTAACAAATTAATCTTGGTATCATCAATATTCTTAACAACAAGGTATTGTACCGGTACAGTAACAGTAATTCACAAAAGGCCTCTAAATAATCTGTAATATGTACTTTTGAACTTTTCTCTATAATAATTGGTTTCCTATAATAATTCAATTGTTTGACTATTTGTCATCAGTGCTGGCTCTCTAGAACTAGAATATAAGCTAATATTTATATACGGTATAGGTACTGATTTAAAATAATAATATACAATTTACCTCATATAATATTCTCTATACTCAATGTACTATTAGAAGAAAAATATAATGTAATATACAGTATGTAAAACTCCAGTTACACAGAAGTGTAGATGATGTATTTTACAACCTTAAAACAAAATTTGGAATAAATCATTAATGATTTATTTCTAAGTTCATGATTTGATTTTTCCTCGTAATTCTGGCTCGAATCCAAAAATGATGAGTGGACAAAATATAGAAATCCTCATGCACAATTGACGTGAGTAGTCTAGTCTACATTGCGCATATACTGAAACCATTATTCATGTTGGACTACTTATCCAACTAAGTATCCAGTTAGAAGTAGGGTATATATATTTTTAGTCTAGTTTCCGGCGGTGGTTGAACGTATCATATATTTATATAGATAGGTGTTGGAAGTGCTAAATTTAACCACAAATAAGCAGCGAGCAGCATAAAACCTTCATGGGATCTTGGAGCAGTTCAAAACGCGAATGGAATGATCCGAGGACGTCAAAGACGTATCTTTGGGGGAAAAAGAGAAGAAAATGACGGTGAAGATGAAGTAGAAGAAAAAGAAGGAGAAGAAGAAAAAGAAGAACACGAAAAAGAACCAGAGGAAGAAGAAGCAGAAGAAGGAGGTGGAGGAGTAGGAGGAGAAGAAATAAGAAGAAAGAGGAGGAGGAGGAGGAGGAGAAGAAGAAGGAGTAGGAGAAAAGAAGGAGAAGTAAGAAGAAAAGAAGAAGGAGGGGTGGTGAAGAAGAAGAAGAAGGACAAGAAGTAGAAGAAAAAGAAGAAGAAGGAGGAGGAGAAAGAGGAGGAGGAAGAGGGGAAGAAGAAGTAGGAGAAGGAGATGAAGAAGAAAAGGAGTAGGAGAAGAATAAGAAGAAGAAGAAGAAGAAGAAGAAGGAGGAGGAGAAAAAGAAGAGAAAGAGAGGAATAAGGGAGCATTGAATGAGTCTTTTCCGAATTATTGTTGGCGGTGTAGTTCGTTACAAGAAGTGCGGGGGTGGAAATAAGCATTTGTCATGTTGTGAGGAAGGATAAAAATGAAGATTTAGATAAATAATGCTGAAGTGAGAGAGGATATACGCTCTTTGATGAGAAACATGCAAACGAATAAAATATGACACACACACACCCACGCTGTTGAAGAAAAAAGAGCGACGAATGATTTTTCCAGTATTATAGTTGTAGCCAAAATTTTCTGATGTTGAAATAAGTGACAGGTGGTCAAAGTTAGCGTTTTTATATTAAAAAATGAATAGAAGGAACTGCAAAATAGGGACGAGACGATGATTATTCATAATCAATGTTCTACTTTTGAAGATATTCTCAAGTAGGCCTAAACTGAAAATTTGTGTTTTTAAATCCAGTTTGACGTTCTATTCATTTTATGTTTTGTTCGAGTGACGTGTCTGAAAAGCTTCACAGAATGAAATGATGGATATGAAATTCCACATTATTCTCAAATACAGAGACTGTGTATTTATAGACTATGAATCCACTGAAAATTATATGTATGATACTGTATACAGTCTCTATTCACAACCAACTTGTTGGTTCATTTAGATGCTTTTATTTTAAACGAAAATCTTGGCGAAAATTCCAAAAAAGTGAATATCCATCGATATGATTGTAATAACTGAGTATTAATAGAGTATAATAGAGTATAATAGAGTATAATAGAGCATATAATAGAGTATTAATAACTGATTGTATAATAAAGTATTATCCATTGATAAACAATATCAGGAGATAAAAATAACATCTCTACTCTATTTAAAATGGGCGAACATTTTTTTTTTTATATAAAAAATAACCTTTTTTCTATGTAGTAGGGTAGGTGGGGGTAAAAGTACGCAGTTTCATGATTTTCCTATATTTATGGAACCTCTTCATAAATATTCAGGTTTTTATATTTCACACACTTATTAGAGAACATTGACAATATCCTCACCAAATTGAAACATTATAAAATCATTATTGATAGAAATATAAATATTCTCCCAAATTCCGTCATTGCATACTCTTACCCCACATAATGGGGTAAGAGTACGCTAACCTAGGCAAAAGTTCGCATAGCGTACTCTTACCCCAACACAAGGAAATACCACATAAATGAAGAAATAATACAATAAATTTAATTAAATAAACACTATATTTCAATTAACCAATAGTAATTGCAATTCTTAATATGAGTAGAACTTATTTTAAAAATATTGTTTATCAAATAGTCAAAAAAAATATGAAATGTTTTTTAAAAAATTGTGCAATGAAAGTTTTGTGCTTTAAAACAATATTCATGTACATACTGTTTCATTAAGGTGAAATGTCACTCAGTAGGGCTTGTAAGGTTGTATAGCAAATATTATTATATAGGAGTAGGATAAGCAAAATTTAGGCACTGAATTTGAATTAAAAATTCAATAAATGGTGAGATGAGATAGTTCTTCTGGAAAGCTGATGGTGTTAAGAAACCTACCAGAACTTTTCTTTACTGGTTGTGATAATTTCATCTGAATGTCATTTTTTTCAACATAACCATCTTCCTTTGTTTCTTCAAAACGGGTAGTTTTTGGCACACGTTTGTAGAAAAATCCATCGTATCCACATTTATCTTCACTTTCAATTCTAAACACATACAGACGAAACGAATTTTTTGTTTTTCCTTGCACCTTTACAATCGCAAAGTCACCTTTTTTTAACACTGTTGGAGAACCTTTTTCATCACAGTCATTATTGTTCTCATCATCAGATAGTGAGATGTCCAAATCGGAGCTGCTATTGTGCAATGAAATATCCTCTTCTGACTCTGATGAGCTGGAATAAATCAATTTCTTCTTAGATTGTGGCTGTGGCTGTGGTGAAAAGTGTAACTTCCTCTTTCCTCGTTCAGTGGCTTTCCTTTCTTTCTCCTCCTCAAGTTTCTTTTTCTCCAATGACAGAGAGTCTCCAGCTGCATCTTGTGAGGGGTTGATGTTGACACTACTGAGCTCAATCCCTTACGGCGTTTTCGTTGGACTTGCACTTTTGGGAGTGGGATGATCTCATCTGGCAAAATCATTGGCTGGTTGAAGCATGAAGTTGTTGCTTCACTGGTGGTACCCCTTGTTACTGCAACAGCTGATGATCCAGACGGCTCATCAGTAAGAGCAGGAAAGCTCAATTCATTTTCATTATCATTTTGTTCTGTTTCATCTGTGTTGTTTATGTTGAAAACAACAAACTGGCGCTCTTCACAATCAAGTCCTTATATTTCATAAGCTTGGTCAGTCACTTCAGATGGTAAAAAATCAGCATCTGAGAACTTTTGACGGTTGAAGGGGTAAATGCCTGTTGCTCTGAAGCCTTCAACAGCATTCTCAACAGTTGCAGATTTTTCAAAAGCAATTTTCACAAGCCCAGCTACATTGTATAAGTTCAAGGTCTGCCCTGGGTGTGACACATTCCATGAGTCAGCAGCAGTGTCGTAGTAGGCTTTAAAAGGTCTAAAGAAATTCCTGTCGAGGGGTTGTGTCCTATGGCTGCTGTGAGGTGGGAGGCTCAGCATGATGATGTGGTTTTCCTTGGCATATGTGATTGCTTCCAAGCTCACATGTGAAATATGGTTGTCAAGAATTAACAATACTGGTCGCTCTGCTGTTGGATGTGTAAATTTTTGGAAATGTTTAAGCCATATTATGAACGTTGCTGAAGTCATATAACCTTTGTCAGTGACAGCCATATCACAACCTGTTGGGCCTCCATTTATGAGCTGAGGATTGATTCGCTTCCTTGCAAAAATGAAAAAAGGAGGAATATGATGACCTACTGCACTCATAGAACAAACAACGGTCACTGTCTGCCCCTGTTCAGCTGCTACTGATTTACCTACTTCTCTTTTCCCTTTTGGAGCAACATGCTTGGGCAACTTGTTTGGCACTGTTTGGACTCCAGTTTCGTCCATATTGTACAAACGATCTGAGGAAAACCCATATTTTTCCATTACTGTCTCAAGATTATTGAAGTAGTTGTTCAGTTGAACCCTGTTAAACCCCATAATTCGTGCAATACTTGTTTTACGAGGATTTCTTAGAGACAGACTATTACGTTTCATAAAATCCCGTGTGAAATCCTTTCCAGCTAGTCTGTTCTCGATTGAAAAACGATGTTGTATGTTGTTTTTTTCAGCAAATTGGAATATTAAGGAACGTAACGATCTTAAAGTAAGTCCAAAAAAACGATTGTCTAGAGAAATGCAATGATCAACAATTGCTTTTTCCTGCTCTGGCGAAAAAGTTCTAGAGAATCGACCAAGTTGTTGAGTCCCTTTGCCCATTTTCAGTCGTTTCCGCAAAGCACCTTCACTGAATCCAATGGCTTTGGCTGATTGACGAATTGATATCCCATCATTTATCATTGATTGAGCTTGTTGAAATAGGGCATCCGTCATTGGAGTCCTGGTACTTGTTCTGGGACGGTTTCTGAAAAAAAAATAAATGTGAAGTTAGAATAAGTTATCTACATTCAAATCAAATTGTGCATGAGCAAATATATATAGGGTCTTAAAATAAACTAAAGCTTTCAATAGAAACCATAGAGATCAGAATGCTCTGTTGGTATGCTATTGGTATGCTATAAAATATTAAAGATACAATACTTTAAAATATTCACACTAATTTGAATCATACTGTATTATAAGATTAACATGAATTATAATTCAAAATTTCAAAACTAATTGAATAACTTGAAATTTAATCCTTGTGTTAAGCAATCTCAACTCCAAATTTTGTTTAAATTGGTTCAAAGGTTCATCATTAAAAGCATTAACAAGAAAAAGATGAATAAATTTACTTTTTCATTCATAATTTAATAATATAGAGTAATTCATAAATATGTGGGGTAGAAGTGCGCACTGCGTACTTTTACCCCATGTGACTTGCGTACTTCTACCCCATTCCACCATATTTGATTTAAAGAGCACTAGAGATTCACAGACAATGAGTACATATGCCCATTCACATGGGAAACTGAAGCTTGAAAGCATGTTTTTCAGCAGGTGATTTGATCGAGCATACAGCTGAATGCTTATTAATGTGACACTCTATCAAAATTTTGGAAAAGTTACATCAAAATGATAAAAAACAGACTTACCGCATTATTTTGTGTAGAATCGTTCAGAACGCTGCAGCAATACAAATGAGCAAAGACGCCATAACAACCGACCTGTCGACTGGTGGCAGAAGCATGAAACTCTTCAGAAACATTTTGAATTGATAGTTCGTACTCTTACCCCATGCGTACTATTACCCCCACCTACCCTACACGTATAGTAGGCCTACCTCAGTGTTTCTCAACCGACTTTGTTCGTTCAAGTCTCATTTGAAAGATCTCAATGAGTAGATGTCATATAAGGTATTAAGTTTTGAAAAAATCATCGTGATCATGGGAAGTAAATTGTAAAAGTTTTTGTTTTTTTTTACAATTAGTTCATCCTGATTGATTTGATGTATTGGCCTTCATTGACACACCTGATTACAAACACTCTTCAAATTGTACAAAGTGAAAAATGATGTCATTCATCTATCCATCTATCTGATGCAGACTCATATTTCGATAAATATTCTGTGTCTCATATAAACAGAAAATAATATGAAATTCGTTTAATTTTATACTTATTTGTACATAATTAAATGCAGTAATACACGTTCTTCATATATATAGTGGTGATCGGATGATGATTACATTGGTAGTATAGTAGACCTAAGACCCTAGATCTAATCAACAAAATTGTAGTTGAACTATGCTCTAGTTGGAACTATGTAAATGTAGCTTAATTTACTCATGTGAACAACACTAAATGTTGCAGTCTTCTTCATTAAGAAGTTCACACCACTTCTTAATAAATAATAATAATTAAAAAGGGGTTTCTAGATGTGTTTTGCAATCTATAATGAAAATTTAAATTTAAAATACGGTTTTTGGCATAGTATGAAGCATGCAAAAAGGTGCAAGGTTGGTATATATATGTGATAAGTGCTTGTTGACTTGATGCCAAGATTCAATTCGTGATAGAGATTTCACGCCGTCGAATTAATCTAGGATCTGTCAATGAACTGGAGTCAGTGACATTCAGACAAGACGGTATTCAGTCGACTTGATGCCAATAAACAATTTTGTCCTTCACGCTCGGTATGTAAACAATGAGGTTGCACTAATTCAGTGAAAATTGTTTCTGGAAAAACAAGCAGCATAATTATTTATCATTTTCAGTTATAACGTAAATATGAAAACAATAATATACGGTACGGTAAGCTGTATATAATTTGTTAATTTAAGTACCTATTGTGTAGCTGAAAAAATTTGATTTGATTTGAAAAATCAAGTGCGAAAAATCCTCTTTCATTGACAAAGCTTGATTACTATACTCTATACTTAAGTTATAGACATAGGCAGTTCAACATTAGGTTGTCAAGTTGTAGACTACAAATTAACAAGAAAAAAGGATTGATTTTTTTCATATAAATAAGTTTTAAACTTGAAGATTTGGGTTCTTGAAGAATCAAGTGCGAATAAAAATGTTCTGTCATTGTCGAAGTTCGCAATTACTGTATTTAAATACATAGCTCAACATTAGGGTGTGTTTTATTATTTATTAACAAGAAAAATGCATTGATTTTGTTACATAAAGTTCTATAAAGATTAAAAACAGGATGTTAGGTTTTGAGCAATCTTGCTAAAAAATTGAAATAGGCCTATAAATCACTGTAAAAAATGATCTCTTAGAGGCAAGAGATTTTTTCTATCTGAGGGGTGAAGGAAATACATACTGTATAGGCTATTATATAAATAGTAATAATAATTCCGTGAAACCTGGCTGGCTCAGGTCTGGTGTCAGAGTTTTCAGGTCACTCCTGATCAGTTCAGGGTCTCTGACGTGACTTAACGACTGTTTATAAATCATATAGGTAATGATGTAAATTTTCAGATACTATCCTAGTGTACATCAAATTAATAATGATTTTTTCAGAT
This sequence comes from Laodelphax striatellus, assembly GCA_017141395.1. Taxonomy (NCBI): domain Eukaryota; kingdom Metazoa; phylum Arthropoda; class Insecta; order Hemiptera; family Delphacidae; genus Laodelphax; species Laodelphax striatellus. The sequence goes on along the minus strand of CM029539.1, from coordinate 25,642,181 downwards.
TAAATTGATTTATAAAATCTAATAAATTTGATTTTTATTCACAGGATGATCTTCCCCCTGAACAAATTGGAGGTACGTTTCAATCTATTCATTTTAATAAGTGTTCTATCTCATACACTATTATAAGCTATAATTTATGCAGAGGTAAGTTTTGAATAGCCTTTTTCTCATTCCTGTTAAATGTAGCAGTTAATAGATCAGTTCACAGTGATTTAACATCGCCAACAATCCTAATTAGTTTGGCAGAGGGAACAATGAGATGTAACTGCTTTTGCCAAAACGGTATGTGATACTTTTGTGGTGGGAGAGCCAGTGAGAGCTCTCTGACAAGTGTTAAATGCTCTTTATTTGTGAATACTTTGTTATTATATTCACTGTAACTGATCCTGTTCTTGTCTGTCAACGTCTCTGAGGACGGTGATTGATTACATCCCTACAGTGTGTCAAAGATCCTCTGTTTTGTTGAAATCATTCTTTGTTTTAAAACGTTTCATATTTTGTAAAAACTCGTTTCCAACAGTTTTCTACCCTCTTCCAACAGTTTCCATTCCTCTTGAAACAAAGATTCTTATCAATCATCCAGTATTGTTTTTTTGTTTCTTGTAAACCTTAAGGTAGCCTATGGTAAAATTATCAAACTTCAATCATTTTAATTCATAACAATAGTAGCTTACCTCTACAAATAACTTATTTCTCAACATGAATGCTCAAAAATAATTAAAAGGCAATAAAATTTGATGTACAGTTGTGTTAAATCATAAATACCCTAGACCTATTTGTTCTTGTATATAATATACCATGATGATAATGATCACCTCTTTGATGTTAATCTGTTCATCCTTTTGAATAAATTACTCATATATTTATATTTATATATTCAAGCAAATACAATTAAATTTTATAGGAATTTAGAGATAGAAATTTATTGCAGGAAAAACTACACATTACAGTAGGCTACTTGCAACTTAAACACAAAGTACACAATTTAAGTTATCAAATTAATGTAGACTAAATACTATAAAATAAGTTTTCCTGAAACAAGCCCAACAAGTCAAAAATCCAATTACTGGGCTTCTTATGAGAAATATAAAAATACAGAAATAATATATTCTGCATTTTTTAACGCCTGGATGCTAACATAATCGAAATCTACCTTTTTCTACCTCAATTTTTAGAATGAAAAAGCTCATGTAAATAGTTTTTCTTGTACAAAATGATTAATAATCCGTTTACTCCTTTCACACACAAGCAACCTAATTGGATCCTATTGTACAGTAACAGTAGTGTGGAAAATGCCGCTAAAGTCGAGTTTTTGAAACTCTTTAATGGACCAGTCTCTTTTTCAATCCACTCACGTCTACAAAGTTGCAAAACTGACTGATAAGTCCAGGCTGCATTTACAGAAAAAAAACTTGTTGGTTACTTGCCAAAATACTACCCATCATTTCCTTCTTCCCAAACACGTATATATAGGCTTCTGTAAACATTAGAAAGATTGATTAAATACGCTTTTATAACGGATTGTGTTTCAACATTGCATCTGCCGACTTCAATCAAAGATTCTTATTTTACGAGTATTTTTTTCCAATTTCCTTTATAATTTGGACTTGGATTTGTAACTAACAGTATGAAAACTGTGGTGTAACAGTCAATCCTTTCTATTAATCAAAATGATGATTAATTATAATGAATTTTAAAAAATGATTATAATAAAAAATCTAATCCATTTGTAATTTATTATCGCTTTAAACATAGGGGGAAAAAATTACAGGTATTTTAATTTAGATTCAAAGCCATGGAATACGGTAATAAAGTTGACTACTTTTTGGTGTGGCAATGAAATTCCAATAAAATCAAAAACCAGGCTCTCATAATTGAAAAAATTGAGTTTTCTGGAGTAGCTCAACATTATGGATGCGTATGCTGTTTGTGCCGTTGCCAGCAGATCCAACTGAATTAGTAGTGGACTCTCTATTTTTCTAATATGAGTTTTGCTGCCAAGAAGTTCATTACACACCTGGTTTCTATGATGTTTTATTTCGTAATAAATACAAACAACAGGCCAAATATAACATGCCTAATTAAGCAAGAATCAAAACAATGTTATATCCGGAGAGGAACATATATCTGCTAGGAGGAAGCATATAGCTTCTAGTATGCCTGAAACGTGGTACCTACTTCTGAATGATTTAATAAATTTTTGTTTATGATTTAATGAATAATAATTGCTTTGGTGTAGCTTTAACTCAAGTATTTTTTTTCATTTTTTACTGTGGTGACGGATATGCCCTCATAAGCTCTTATACCCTGTGCGTGCTGGGTAATAGGAAAAATGAAGATGATGATGATAATGAGAGATGAATGGACCTACCGCTTTAGGTGTGTCCTGAACCATCCAAAGTAATCAAGTTTATTTTAACAATCAACTATACGAAAATTTCCATTTTTATTGAAGAACTATTATAAACTCATCTCTCATCATCATCGCCTTCCATTATCCACACTCAAGCCAAGACGAGCTTATTTGGGCATTACCACTGAAAAAGAGCAATAGTTTTCAATACAATAACATTCAAATTGTTAATTTCATGTATTTTGTATTAAAAACTATTCCTCAGAACAATCCAACAATACTTCTCCTGTAGCAACGTTTATCTTTTTTATTGAATTCTGATAACGTATTGACTCATTGAATTACTTTTAATCTTTATTTGAATCTTACATTAATTATTAACTGTATTTGTCATTACTTACCGGTACTATGGCTTTATTAATTTTTAAAATTATTTTTTCCAGTGCTCAGGAAAGCGTTTGATGCTTTCGACCGTGAAAGATCTGGAAGTATTCCCACGGACATGGTGGCTGACATTCTGAGGCTAATGGGTCAGCCCTTTAACAAGAAAATCCTTGATGAACTTATTGAGGAAGTTGATGCTGACAGTAAGTGAATGCTTAAATAGTCTATGCACGAAAATTCAATTGAATTCAACCACCAATGATGTATAACATATAATTATGACTTGTAACAAACTTGTAATGATGTATAAAGATCATTCTACAGTATTATTTATTGGTTGAGTCCAAACAGGAGTCCAATTATTGGAAAGTGTATTGATCAATAATAAACATCCAACTGGAGTGTGATATAATGAGATTTACAAGGTGAAAACTGTGAACTATGCCGGTTCTTAGCAGTTTTCTCAATTTAAATGAAATTATTTATTTATTTATTGATGTAGATCCTTCTTCTTCTCACTTTGGTTTCAATAAGAAAGTAGTTAAACTTAGAAATAATTATTAAAAAATTGAATAGTAGGCTTATTCAATAATTCTTTCAATTTCACACTACAGACTACAGAAGTATGATTAAACATTTCAAAATTCTCATTTCACTTTATTTGAATTTTATAGAGAGCAATTCATTTCACTTCAATAGAGAGCAATTCCATGAAGCATGTGATGATGAGATTAAAATGGTATAATTTAATTTGTCAAATTTTTTCATACTCTATTATTGAAGGGTTTATACTCTTTGATTGTTTATTTATAATGTTTTCTGTATTCATTACTTGGTCTGAAATTATTATTCAAATGTAGGTGATTTGTATGATTTAACCCTATATATTGCATATTGAAATATTTTCAGTAGGTAAGGGAGACTTTGCAAATAAGTTTTTTCAACAGGGCATAATATCGATTTCGGAATCTGAAAAGTATCAAATAGGTAAATAGAATGTCTAATTTGAAAAATACTTACTTGATTCAATAACAATACCTGATACTACCTATGTTTTATTCCAGAGTCTGGTCGTCTTGAGTTCGACGAGTTCGTAACTCTAGCCGCGAAATTCATTGTTGAGGAAGACGATGAAGCAATGCAAAAGGAGCTGAAGGAAGCATTCAGATTATACGACAAGGAAGGTCAGTAACCAAAATTATTCATACTCAAATTCAAATTACAATGTCAATTCATCATTACTAAAGCCTTGTTGTATAATCAACCATTTCAAAGAATTGATATAATTCTGAATCAACTCATTATCTTCAAAGTTTATTGATAGGAACATCAAATTGCATTAGGTACTGTACTTCTCAATAGAAGCAATCTTCATGTAAATTTCAATGGAGTTCTATATCTCTTCTTAATCCCTGGATTTGCATTATATTAATACCATAGAGAATGGAGAATTCAGTTTATGAATGGAGAATAGAATGGATAAAGTGAATCAACTCATATGTTCAGAATCTTGTCAGGAACTTCTCATTGCATTGCCTACTTCTCAATAGAATTAATCTACTATGCTTATTATATAGTTCTTAGGGCACATTTTCATGTTGGATTGCACCAAGCAAGATCAATGTTTTATTCAGAATCAAAACAATAATGCTAATTAAATGGGAAACTTTTTTATAATCAAATATAAAATTAATTTATCTTTTCTATAAATACTAATAACTACTCTTATAGAGTTTGATGATATAATTTTAATATAATGAATTTATAGAATTCTTGTTGATGTTGTGGAACTCCTTGATTAAATAAAACACTATAGGCTATTATAATAGTACAATAATTATGATGTACAATAATTATTGAGTACAGTACTGTTGAAAATGTGACTGGTGAAGCCACGAAACCGCAATCCAGTGCTGTAACAATAAAGTAGTGAAATTGACAATATCATATTATATGCTACAGTGTTTTATTTTATTTTAATAAAATGTTTATGGCTTTAATTTGTGAATTTGATTTAAAGGCCTAAATTTATTGCATTTACTTGATTCATAGGTAATGGCTACATCCCCACATCGTGTCTGAAAGAGATCCTGAGGGAACTTGACGATCAACTAACAAATGAGGAACTCAACATGATGATTGACGAAATTGACTCTGACGGATCAGGAACAGTTGACTTTGATGGTGAGTTTTTGACTCTGTCATGACTCTTGACTCAATGAATCCGTTATTGTAACGAATCAATTTCAACACTGCATAATAGATACCGTAAATGGGGCAAATAGAGCAACAAAACTCCAATCTCAAATGAAGTCAAGTTTCATTGACATTCAAGTTTTCCTCCAATTGCAGTACTTAGTATATAAGCATAGTATACTATGTATTACTTATATTATACTATGTAATACTTAGTATTGCAGCATATAATCAATTTTAGATGCAGTAGACTCATTTTTTGTTTGGCTTACCTTATTTAGTTTAAGAGAAGTATACAGTACGGTATACAATACAAACATGTTCTCAACAGCCTTTGAGACAGATTGAACGTGACACAAAACAAAAATTCAATACTAAGATTTAAATCTTCAATCTATAACCAACCTCAAGTTTAGATATATTTATGAGTTTTTATATTCATATTTATCACGTTGTTTTAACGCTATAATGCTACAGTCATTGATGGGATTGCAAATTCTTTTCTGTAGTCACGATTTCAACTTTGTTTCATTGTTTTGAATTGTTATATAGAGTGAGAGAAACATGCAGTTACTGTCACCAAAGTTAGACTAAACGAACACCGGTTAGTCAAGACAAGACAAGATTAGTCATGTTTAGTCACAGTAATTCACATAGTTGCTTATGAAGCAGCACACATCGATGCAATGACTAATCGGTGTGTGTTGCTTCATAAGCAACTATGTGAAGTACTGTGACTAAACGTGACTAATCTTGTCTTGACTAACCGGTGTACGCCTAGCCTACAGCTACCAAAAATTGTCTAGATAAACTTATAAGTTGCTGTATCGATTGAATAGAACGTTTTCAGTTCCTATTTAAAATTATCTCCAGGAGCCAAGATTATTAGAGAATAACTTTGTTCAGAAGTAGCTCTATATGAACACAAATGACTGATGCTTACTTCCATTTGTGATCATATGTATTGGTTGATCAATAATATAAGCATTTTATTAATTTATTCACAATTGTGGGCTGTAATATTGAATCAAGGTATATATTCTACATTGTCAGTTACTTCTTATTATAGAAAACACTTTTTGAAATTTCTCAAACTCCACTTTAATAAACACAATGTTTACAGGACCATGGGGTCATATTATACTTAACACATCTTCAGCCGTATAACATGAAACCATAGTCTTGTGAACATAGTGTTTATTAAAGTGGAGTTTGACAATTTCAAAAAGTGTTTTCTATTATGGAAAGATTCCACAACATCAATATTTGTTCTACTTCTTTTTATATATTCCAAATCTTCTGGAAGAAATCTTCCAAAAACGTTTATTGAAAATGAACATTACAGTTCTAATAGGTACTTTATTGTGTTTATTATTCATGTGCAAGCTAATATTTGATGACTAATAATTATGATATTTCTGTTACAGAATTCATGGAAATGATGACTGGAGAATAAACGGTTCTTCAACATCAACTCAATTCATATTTTCCACAATCTTATTTATTTATTATTTATTTGTGAATTTCATCGCAGTGATGTGCATTTTCTAAAGCATTTCTCCTAATCTCTACTACATTCTTGTATCGTATCACTCAATAATTTGTGAGAGAGAAAAAAAACAAAATGTCTTTCTCTTCCTATTCCTCGCCTCCACCATCCAGTGATCTTGATATATTTATGAACCTAGATTGTCGAGTTTTCTAACATTATTTGTTTGTTATACAGATTTTATTAATTTATTATTAAATGAATGAACGGTGATCTTTGTTTTAATTATTCTGTTTGAAATCCAAAGTTTTTTTTATCTGATCCTCAACACTTAGATACAAGATAAGTCGATAGATCTGCCACTTTGGAATAAATAAGTACATTGATTATCAAATTAAATTTTTCTCCTGGATTGCATATTTGGTTTTGTGTTGACTGAAGTAGTTTTCATTTAATCCTTCCGGTTCTCAAAAGTCTAGAGAGCAAGAATCAAAAAAATTTCATTGAATTGTATGCACATTGGGAATAGAATTTTAGAAAATAAACAAAAAATCTGTTGTTGTTGATCCATAAATAAAATAATTTAGAAATAATAAATAAACGAACAATCTAAAAAGATATGTATCTTTCTTATACCAAAATTAGTAGTAGGCTACCCGGCCAGCTAGTTTTGAGAGCGAAATGAACCATTTGTAATGAATAATGATTATTGTATTATTATAACATATATGTCAGTAGGCTACCGTATCGAAGAATTTGCATTGATGGTTTGTACCAGATGAATAAGTGTGAGAGTTATTGACATCAATAAGTGTTTATTGTAATATTTTAATCGGCCGGAAGATCACTACAACCGAAGATAAATTAATGACTTTTTATTTTATTCTGTATTATTTATGTAGTATCGCCTATATATCCTTAAAGAAGGACACGATATACACTTATTATATATGTATAGGTACTTGGATACAGGTATTTAAGTACTTATACAGGTATCATACCTACTTATTATACAGGTATCCTACTTTATGTGTTAAAATAAGACTATATATGTTAATTAAAGCAGGTCGCATTAACTATGCTTTCCTGTAAATGTAAGATACATTTTTTATAGTAGGCCTATTTAAATAAAAAAATATTATTCCTGATTCCAATACCACTTGTTTAGTTTACTTGTACTGTATTACTTCAAGCAGGGGCGGATTAAGGTCTGTGTTTTGGGGGGGCCGTTTAGGAAGGTCAGTTCCGGGGGGTCTGGGGGGTATTACCCCCCAGGCATGGGGGGGGGTCCGGGGGGCCTCTCCCGGAAAAATGTTGAACAATATTAAGAGTGAAAAACCGAAAATCTAGGCTCTAAAACTACAACGTTTTTCTTACATAAATATTAAAATTATGTGATATTTTTATAAAATTAAGTATTTTTCCAGTGTAAATCACAACAAAAGTTCAAGTTAACATGAGATGAGCAAATTTTAAAATGAAAACACGCACACTGATGAAAAGTATGTAACAACCTGTCAACCTCAATACAAATCTCAGTATGAAACGAACAGACTCAATAGTCCATCTGGATACATTAAGATTTGAAGCCAGTTTATGGATTCGAAATAATATGTTAATAATTTCATGGTACTCAGCAGCATTTATGGATAGAGGTTTTTCACCAAAAGACCCTCTTATGCATGGGAGCCTACCATACTACCAACGAGCATCAGACAAAAGGAAGGAACGGCATCTGAACTTGAATTGAAGAGGTTTTTATAATATTAGTGAGTCTCTGCTCATTGGTACTTTTTTGTGATCAAGAAGACAGTAATATTGCAACTGCAATTAGAATATTTTAGGAGTTATTGTTCAGATTTGAACCATCAATAATTATTGGACAATAAATAAATTTAAACTATCAATATTGAGAGATAATTGTTTTTCCAGCAAAAATTTGTTTATGTTTCATTTATATTGACACTGTTCATGTTGTATCGTACAATGCTAAATAAATATTTTTGATTTGAGAATAAATATTGTATGAATAGTTTAAAAATTTTGGATGGCTTGGCACCGCTGCTCTATATATTTGCGCCAAATCCACGGCTCGCATGTACCAAAAAACTTCCTCGGATCAGCACTGCCGACGTTGAGCAGAAGCAATGCTTTCTACGTTCCTTTTTAAAATATAACCATTTAAATCCTAATTTTTGTTACAAAATAATACTAACGTATCTCTACTCTAATAATAATAAAACTACTGAAACTATAATCCTTTACATATTAGTTTTTGATAAGTAATTGTAAAGCAAAATTTTCAATCTCTGTAGCGGACGGGGGGCGGTCGCACCCCCCCCCCCCGCCCACCCTCTTAATCAGCCCCTGATGGGTGCCTAAAGGTGAAATTTTTGGGACAGATCATCTCACAACTGGTTGCAAATAAAATCATAAATTTTTGAGCAAATATGCCTGAATGTATTGTCTCTTCACCCGCGGACAGCTAAAAATCTAAAGAATTCAAAGATTCTAGAAATAGTCTATATTTATTTGAAATTCCCGGTCGATAACAATATCGATCATACTGCATCAAAAGCTGACGAACGATTCGAAGTCTTACGAAAGACTGACTATTAGATTGATTTTCGAATTATTACAATAAGCAAATTGATAATTGAAAATTTCATCATATTAACGAAATAAATGATTTTATCGATTGTTGAATGTTTTATGCAAATATAATAATATCTTGGCATCACTGATTGATCAGCTGACTTGCTAGTATCAGCTGTGAGATGAAATCCATGCTCACTCACACTTCATTTCTGCTTCTGCTTCGTAACCAGTAGTGTTAACAGCGGTCGAATATATTTTCTGAATTTTTCGAAATATTTACGAGTGCTTTCAACTACAGTCTATTTTTAAACTAATACAGTGAAGCTCTCAATTATAAATGAAGCAAATTATACTACAGTTTGAGTTGTAAAGTTTTTGATCCGGCAATTCTACTATTGAGGTCAGTTGATCTTATTTATTTTCAAAGTGAATAATATTAAAGTTTTAAATATTTTCTAATCAGTTGAACTATTTAAAATTTTCAAATTTCTTTACATTTGAGTAAGGTTGATATCTGAAGTCTACTTCACAAATTGGTCGAAGTTATTGAAACCGATATGGAGTCGTCATTCTCAACAAATATTCCAAACTTTAATATTCATTTACTCTTAGTTCATTTGATTTTGATTTGAGATCTCGTTATATTCCATTCATCAATACAATAGGCTATATGTAGTTTTTCACAAATAGTTTTCATGAAATTTATCCAGCCATTTCCCTGTGCTAATCTAACAATTCATTCAATAAATCCTATGGTTCTTTATTTTATTTAATCAATTCAAAGTGAAGCAGGTTTTTACTTGGTTCAATTATTCCAAACTTTACCCTTCATCTTAGGAGATATTGAAGTGCTTGTTTTTCGAAGTCTAGTTATCTTCACAAACTCATTGGATGAGTATGCTTAAGGGTTTTATCTTAACACAAGCTGTCCCGGCGAACTTCGTATCGCACTCTTCCCCCCCCTCCAAATGTCCCCCCTCTTCTCCCCACAAATGTCCCCCTTTCATTCCCCCCCCCCCAAAAAATGTCAACCAAACATATCCCTCTTCATGTCAAACCCCTCTTCCCACCAATTATTTTTTTTTTAATTTCTTCTATTTTGTATTTTTTTTTAAATTTATTTATTTCTTTTTAATTTTATTTTTTTTTTTTATTTTTTTCCGTTTATTCTTCAATTTTATTATTTGAAACGATAGAACATGTATTATACGAACGATAACTCATTCTTAATTGATGATTCTAGCGTAAAAAATAATTAGAGCAGAAAACCTAGTGCAAAAAAAAATGGTTCGGGGCGGGGATCGAACTCCCAAACTCTAGGTCGCTAGGCCGAAACGCTGTCCACTGAGACACGGAGGCTTGAGATAACATTGCTAATTATTCTGGTCTTGAATCATGATCATCTTTCCGTTCTTCGGTAGCCGGCAATTTCAAAACGTACGTCTGTGATATGTTTGATAGGTTAGGTCATTAATTTACTAATTATTTATTAATTACAAAGGGATTTTCTTATATTTTAATACATATTATGTTAACCAGTGCTGTAACAATCCAAACTAATCCAAAATCATCTAAATCGGTTCAGCCGTTCTCGAGTTATAAGCGAGCGTACAGACATCAACTCTCTTTTATTAATATAGATTGTGACTATTATTTAATATCATAAAAATATTTAGCCTATGCATAGCAATAATTATTAACAAATTGAAAATACAAGCTAAACTCAAGTTTCATTTGTTTCAACAGGATGAATTTTTGAAAAATACAAAAACAAACATGAACAATCGATTATTGGAAGGCATCAATTATGTATTGAATGGTAACCCCACTACAAAGGGAGGTTGAGGGTCAAGTTCTCAAGAGGGCCGGATGCGCCCTAACTTTGCCCTCCCAGGAATCAATTAAAGGCAGTCATTCAACACATTCAATACAAATAAAGATGTGGAATCAATCAAACCAAGATGTGGTTATGAATCTGGTATCAGGTATCTTTCCTTAAATTACTAGTTGAATAGTTAGCTAGAATTATAACATTGTCCCAGAGTAGAGGGTGGGCTATAGGGGGTGGGACGTTTATGGTTGTTAGTCATGTAGCATACTCTGACACAATCCTGGGCAGTACCACGTCATCATGCTAGTTTTGCGAAGAGAGGGTGTCTTCTGTCTTGGTCGGGCGCTTTAATAGCAGCACCGCCATGCAGTGCAGATGTAAATGTACATGTTTTCCCCATCATGCAATGATGGGATATGTGGTACTGTTCTTGTGTTTGCATAGTTGGATGTGAGACAAGATAACGGCCATAAATAGGGATTCAACTAGGTAGGGTCCCCGTAGGATATTTGCAGATTTCAGTCGAGTATCGTAGTGTCCTAGTCAGTGTTCTGTGTGGTAGTTCCACTGCGTTGTCACTATGATTGCGGGCTCGATTCAGCATCATTTTCATGACGAGGTGGTAACTGTTACACTGTAGCCTGTTGGGATCTATTATACAGGAGACTGGGAATTGCAAGTATAAGATTGTAGTGCCTTCAGCAAACGCGTTAGAACTTAGGGAAGGGGGTACAAAAGATATTTTTTGATAGCTTTTAAGCTGCATGTATATTATATAAGAGTCATTTCCAATTTAAAATTTATACTTATTCAAAAATTTTTGATCATAGCATTGCCTCCAGCCTTTGCTGGTTGGCATGGGGAAGGGGGGTTCAAGCTATTATGGCTTTGGGGCTGTATTTATTCTAGCCTTTATCATAAGTATTAACTTGCATGCTTTGATACGCCAAAAGGCGCAGATATTCTTGAGTTCTAACCCTCGAGATGAATGACTTGGTACTTTTCTACACATGCTAGAAAAGAAAACTGCTTAAGGCACTCTCTCACACACGCTGAGAGGTGCAGATTCATGATTATTATTATTATTCTACTAATAGGATTTAAGTTAATTTAAGTTACAGACATCAATGAGAGTTAGAAACTCTTAATGAGTGATGTAAATGCAGATATTGAAATATCTGTTTATAAGACGCTCTCCTACACACGATAGGAGAGCGCAGTAGTTTAGGGCATTCTCTCACACACTCTGAGAAGTGCTGAATCATGATAATATATTAAATAATTATTTTTAAATTGATTAGTTCTAGTTTAAGGAATATTTCACGTATAGTACTGTTAGAAAGTTAGAAATTCTTATAGATGCTGAAAAGTGCAAATATTCTCAAGATATTGAAAAATCTTCATTTAAGACGCTCTCCTACACACGCTAGGAGAGCGCAGTAGCTTAGGGCATTCTCTCACACACGCTGAGAGGTGTAGTTATCAATTGAAATCAATATGAATATCCATTGATTTTTATTAGTCAAAAGTTATAGATTAGACCACTCCTGGCGGTTCAGGCGTGAGTACTTATAAGAGTTTAGTTATAAGTTCCAGGTCGACTACTCAACTTTAATCTTGAAAATTTACTCAATTCTTCATTTTCTAAGTGTGTTTCAGATACAGCTTCGCTTTTCCAAGGGATCCAAGGCCATGGACATTCTATTTTTATGATATACTGTGTGCAAGGATTGAATATTCTGTGTTACATCTAGAACTGTGTCTAGTTACATGTTGGATGTTATTTATTCGCCTTCTTTGCATGTTAGATTTGGTATGGTGCATCTTTGGTAGAATTCAGAGCATACTTCACGTATTTAGCTTGATCCAATATTAAGATTCACACGTAAGTGTTTTGTTTCAGGATTGTGTTTTATTAGGGTAGCCTACAGAGAGTATATAGTCATGTATATACACTCTCTGTAGGGTAGCCTATGTATTTCATCTAATGAAAGTTTTTTTGTTACAGATCACCAAGTTTAAGCATTCACTTCATTTACGCTACATTGCAATTAAAGAGTGAAGTTAATGGACTGGAGGAAGGACGTCTACTGCATATTTGTTAGAGTTGGAAGCATTGTCCACAGAATAATAATAATTTATTTATTATCATTCTGTTAATGCAATCGTATACTCTGTTTACTGGCTTCACCAACTTATACCGTAAATCGTTTCCAAATTCAATTTCCACTTTAAAAATTCTTATTAATTATATTAGATCGTTTGGTAATTTTCCATTACAATTTGAAATTTTATTAGCAAAATAAACTTCCTCTTGGTTTTCTGAGGTGCAAGGAGGATGCAACTCAGGTCGACTTCATCTTCAAAAGGCATCCAAGAGATTCTGTTCTTCTGGAGCCTTTGATGATGTTTCTTCTCTTGTTGGGTTAGGGATGGGGGGGATTGTAGAGGTCTTTTTGAACTTCGTTGTTGTAGGGGGGGGGGGTTGTTTGTATAGGCTCTTGAGGTCTATGAGAGTTACTTTAAAGTATTCTCATGTAGGCTTTAACCTTCTTGTACCGCAGAAGACCCAGAGGAAGTGATGTTTTTTCAAAATTTGTTATTCCAAATTGGGGATACTGTTTGGTTGGCAGGAGAGAGTTGATCTGTAGCGGTACCCCATGGATTGTCTCTCGACTCCAACCCTACCGCCCTCCGTCATAGGGTGTGTAGCAAGACAACAGTATTCGCCTTAGGTCGCGTGGCCCACAAGCCTTACGTCCTCGAATGGTGATGGTCTGGCAAGGTAACACAGAAATTTATCTGTATTTCCTTTGCTGGTACTACTCCGCGTGTGGGCCGGGCAACGTATGTCATGGGTTCCCTCGGTCTGGTGACATCTTTTAACTTTGAGTTTTAAGATGTCCCCGGACGGTGGGTTAACATACAGTGACTGCGGCTAACAAGGCTATGGCAAAGTTGAGGCTCCCAAGGCTATTGGATACTTTCACCTTCTAGTAACCTTAGTAGTCTCATCTTGTCTTCTTTATTGATAGTATACTCATGGCCTATTTGAAAACTATAATCAATTGATTTTTTTTATTCAAGACAGATATGAGCTGTGCATATGCAGTAGCCTAATATGTGCGAAATTTTAGTTCTTAGACCATTGTGCCACGTCCAAAAATTAAATCATTAATTTCATTCATTAATCTTTAATAATAGATAATCTTTGAATAATAGTGTTAAATTATATATTAAATTTTATTATATTATCTTTAATTTTTTTTTGCTAGGGATGATGCCCACATAAGCTCTAAGCTTGTGCATGGGTAATGGAAGGATGATGATGGGATATGAATCTTTAATAATAATAATCTTTGATAATCTTATTTTGTTACATGAAAAAATGCAACTATCTGTTTATAAGTTTTCTCAAACTGGAGTTACAGGGACAAATATAATGCTGTAAATATTCATTGTAAATAGTAACATGATTATTTATCAATTTTGTCAAAAAGATAATTAAAAGCAAAGAAAAAATTAAATTTGAATTGTGAATATTTTTAAAATTCATTTGCTAAGCTCGCCATCCTCCATTTTGACTTGTAAAAATATGCGAACATATCTAGAACGTGTAATTGAAAAGTATGCTGCTTTTCTTTCTAGTAGCCTAAGGGCCTGGTCACATACGATTGTGGTTTGCTTTACTTCACTAACAAAGTTCACTTCACTTACTCGCATAGTAAATCTATATAAATCGTATGGTATAAATAGTAAGTGAAGCAAAGCAAACCACAATCAAAGTAGCATTGTAAGTGAAGTGAAGCAAACCACAATTGTATGTGACCAGGCTCTTAATGATAAGAAAGAAGAAGAAAAAAGATGAAGAAGAAAGAAAAAGAAGGAAAGAAGAAAGGAAAGAAAAGAGGAATGGAAGAAGAAGAACAAGAAAGAAAAAAGAAGAAGAAAAAGAAATGAAGTAGGATGTGGTGGTGGAGAGGAAGGAGGAGGAGGAGGAGAAGAAGATGATAAGCTAAAGAGAAAGAGACCGAGATAAACGCAGTGCATGTCAATATTCGGTTTCTCAGAAATTGTTTTCAGAGCATTGCATTGATGAGCGCAATCTGCAAACTCTTCTGTATGGGAGCCTACCATACTACCAACGAGTATCAGACAAAAGGAAGGAACGGCATCTGAACTTGAATTGAAGAGGTTTTTAATATTAGTGAGTCTCTGCTCATTGGTACTTTTTTTTGTGATCAAGAAGACAGTAATATTGCAACTGCAATTAGAATATTTTAGGAGTTATTGTTCAAATTTGAACCATCAATAATTGGACTATAAATAAATTAAATTTAAACTATCAATATTGATAGATAATTGTTTTCCAGCAAAAATTTGTTTATGTTTCATTTATATTGACACTGTTCATGTTGTATCGTACAATGCTAAATAAATATTATTGATTTGAGAATAAATATTGTATGAATAGTTTAAAAATTTTGGATGGCCTGGCACCGCTGCTATATATATTTTCGCCAAATCCACGGCTCGCATGTGTACCAAAAAACCTCCTGGGACCGGCACTGCCGACGTTGAGCAGAAGCAATGCTTTCTACGTTCCTTTTTAAAATATAACCATTTAAATCCTCATTTTTGTTACAAAATAATACTAATGTATCTCTACTCTAATAATAAAACTACTGAAACTATAATCCTATACATATTAGTTTTTGATAAGTAATTGTAAAGCAAAATTTTCAATCTCTGTAGCGGACGGAGGGGGCGGTCGCCCCCCCTCTTAATCCGCCCCTGACTTCAAGTATAAGAATGACTTAGACAACACTCATTAACCCCTTAACTGTCTGGAACTTGATACTAAAAACGGTCCAAATCCGGTCCAGCAATATTATGACTGATTTTACATCTTTTCAACCAGTTATTCAACATAGTGTTAACCAAAATTAATTTTCACTCATAGTTTTTTTTTATTGAATTTCAAAAAAACCTTACTTTTTTCAACCGAGTATACTCGGATATTTCAAATTTACTGCAGAGCATAAATTTCTGTTTCGGAATGTATTTCACTATCACTGTCGGTTCCCAAACTACTCAAAAATTCATTATCACAAGTATTTTCACGGTCTTCGTCACTCATTTCCACTGGGAAACGTTCTAAATGAAACCGAATTACGCGGGTAAAAACTTGCACCTACTGTACCATGAATGCAGCTGACTACAGACTTCCAATTAGACAGCAGAATAAACAATTTCACAATAGCTTATAACGGAAGCAATGTAGCCAACATGACAGAACAGTATGTTTACGTGGGAATTAGCCGAAGAACGAGTGTAATCGGCTGAGAATGAATTTATAAGGAATTATTTGCTGATGCCCGAGTTAACTCGGCTACCGCAACAGAAGCCAAAATTTCCAACCACGAGTATACTCGGGTGAATCAGTTAAGGGGTTAAATCTTTCAAATTTGAAATTTTTATAGATCAATAAAAAATTATTATTAAATTATTGAAAGAGTTTATTTCTAGAGTGCTGATGAATACATATATTATTTCTTATTTGTATGTTTCATTGTTTCATATATAATAATAAGCGGACAAGCAATTGACAGCAATTTTTGCGCAGCTTTCACCTATTTCAAATTAGCCGCCCTTTTCAAGTCATCAAGATGCAATGCCAATGCAATCTTGTTGCTGAAATACAATCACAAATTCTTGTCTTCCACTTTTGATGAGTAATGGATATTAATTTGAAGGAATATGTAATTTTAATAAAAAACCAAATATAATTATTCTCCATATTTATAAAAATTCATATTAATCATTTATCAATTTGGCAGAACTGCCACTACTGCTTGCTGAAGAGATGGAATCAGAGCAAGCAAGAGGTATGGTTCTGGAATATGAGTATTGAGCATTGAGTGATATTATACAATTTTGCGAAAGAAGATAATAATATGTCAGCTATCCGAGGAATTTACTGCCAATGTAAGTAGATTATTTGAAAGATAATTTACTTTTTATTCTATTCTTAGAATTTGTTCTTGCCTCATACGTGAATAGATCCCCAGAATCATCTTCAAAGGACAGCCATCCAAGTTCTATTTCGGACAATCAACCGGCCTAACAAAAGCATTATAAAACCATCAGGCAGATTCGATTAGACTTGGAATATGTAGGAAATAAATTTTAAACTCATAAGTAATCTCTTTGTTTCCTTATCCACTTGATATTTATGTTTAGATGACCACTATCTCTATAACTTGGAAGAGCTGTTGGGGGCTGTCCAACATGCACATTGTAATCTAGTTTTAGATTGCAGTAATTTCATTTGTCTGATGAATGTATATTTTTCAAATATCCATAAAACATGAAATTTTAGAATAGAAAGTATGATCACATCAGTTTGAGTTGTTCTGCATAATTGGTAATTCAATCTTCACTGAGCAGAACCTATTTTTAGGTTATGGATGGTCGTGACCCTTTCAGTTGTCCAGAGGTTTTTATTGAATTAACCGTTTTACCTTGGAATGTTATTGGTATGTAAATTGTAGGGTTTGAAAATTTTATTTTGAAATCATAAGGATGATGCAACCAATCACTAATCGTCTTGTCTTGACTAACCGGTGTACGCCTAGCCTTACTGTCTATTCTATATTTATGTGAATAGAAATGGCTTAGCAATGAAAAATAAGCTGAATCAACACAACCTTTTCAGTCTATTCAGGACCAGTTGGCCTCCTTTGGTGATGTGGCTGCTAATTTCCGATGTCATTAACCTGCATTTAAATGATTTTTTTAGGGTGATACCCACATAAGGTCTAGGTTTGTACGTGGGTAATGAGAGGGGTGATAATTAGAGATAACGACTATTCCTAGGCAGTGGGGACCGACGGCTTTTCGTCTCCTCCGAAAGACGAGAGTGGCTATTTTTGTAGAAAAATCGACCCTGGCCGTTTTTGTAGGAAAATTGGTTACAATGATACAATCACTATTGGTTAAACACTCATCCAACTTATTATCAACGCAAAAGTCTCAAACTTATGTCAGTATCATTCTCCGCTGAAGAAAAATCTCAAAAGGTAGAAGGCATCCCGCTGTATATTTTTATCAATAGGATTAATCAAGAATTGCAATAGAGGGGCTTTATTATCGGCTTGATTTTTTCAATTTATCATTAATTCCATGATTTTATATCTATTTCAGTGGCTCAGCGAGCGATAAGACACATCCTCTTTTGTAGAGAGATTCATACATTACAGGTGAGTTGATTGTAGAGAAAATCACATACAGAACTTCCTCTTGTTATCTTTACAATTCGGAAATAAGCTTGCACTTTGTATCCTTTGTAATGATGTAGCCTACGTGTTGTATTTGTTTCATTTTGAATATTTTGATTCATTATTGGTAAAAAAATCGATTTAATATTGTTATTGCCCGGTTTTTCAGTCGCTCAATAGACAGTTTATGGATCCAATAGCACTATTGAATCAATAACCATGTGTTTTTAAATGCAAAAAAAAGTTATTGATTCAATAAGTTTATTGAAAGACTGAAAAACCGGGCATATATGTAGTTATTAAACTACTTTTCCATTTTTATTGCACTTGTACATCTAATAAAGCAAGTAATGAACTTTTCATGAAGGAGAGTCACTTATAATTTATTTGATATTTTTCAGAGCCGCAATATCTGTTTGGCAAGATCCTTTACTCCAGTAGCTACTACGCAACGTAGATGGTACGCTGAAAAGAAAGTTTTCGACAGAACTAAACCACATTGCAATGTTGGTACAATTGGCCACGTTGATCATGGAAAGACCACTCTAACAGCAGCCATAACTAAAGGTTAATTGAAAATTTATTTATGTTTTTACATTATCATACTGTATAAAATTAATTGAGTGTGATAATATTCAACTCATGATTAAGGAATAGAGAAATTTAGTTTTTTGGGATGTAGGGTGATCTATAGATATAGAACTTTACAACTAGAACGTACAAGTTCAACTTTCATAAATTATAGAGACTGTAAAGTAGCCATTAGTGTGTTGGAACATTTCTTTTTCCGCCACCGCCATACTTTTGCCCATACTGTAATTTTAGTATGTGTTTACGTGCAAACTTGAAGCCATTCACTCATTCGTCAAATTTCTTCAAGAGGAACAACATATAAATCACTTTTCCAACATTACTGATTGTCTCTCTTTTCTTAGAAGCCTATTGCTTTGAGTTACGTGAAATGTTGGAAACTAACACTGGAATTGTGGATGAGAAGTGTATCACTTACATAACTTCTGATTAACGTATTATCTCATGGGAATTAGCAAAGTTATGTCGGATATGACCGAGCTAACCAATCAAAAGTGAAACATTTAATGGCCACACTGATGTATATACTCTATTAATCTACAATCTATTAATGTGATTACTTTGACTGTATAATTATATGCCCGGTTTTTCAGTCGTTCAATAAACTTATTGAATCAATAACTATTTTTTTTTGCATTTGAAAACACATGGTTATTGATTCAATAGTTCTATTGGATCCATAAACTGTCTATTGAGCGACTGAAAAACCGGGCAATAGTCTCTCTACATTTTTTAAAAGTGTTTTAAGATCAATCTACTAATACACTGAATTTCGTATTAATTGTACTCAATTTGAGCTTCCTTATCTTTGAAAAATAGTTCATAAGTTAGGGTATTGGTGCTACTGTATTTTTCAGTTTTGTAATCATTTTATTTTCCAGTGTTGGCCGATAAGAAACTAGCACAGTTGAAAGGTTATGCGGATATTGACAATGCCCCCGAGGAGAGAGCCAGAGGAATTACTATCAACGTAGCCCATGTTGAGTACCAAACAAAAGCAAGGCACTATGGTCACACCGATTGTCCGGGGCATGCCGATTATGTCAAGGTTAGTTGATGTTTTAAATTGAATTTATTACTTATTGTTTCGATAAACTCATCCAAATCACAAATTTAATGATATTTTTTCTGTGTTCAGAACATGATCACTGGTACGGCACAAATGGATGGAGCGATTCTAGTGGTGGCCGCCACTGACGGAGCCATGCCACAGACACGTGAGCACTTGCTATTGGCCAAACAGATCGGAATCAACCATATGGTAGTCTACATCAACAAGGTAAATAATAGAAAATATAGCAGGATTCTTTTAAATTGTCAGAAAACAGCTGATTGATGTACACTCGTTTACCAACGTTAAATCAGGTGTTTTCTGACAAGTTAAAAGAATCCTGCTATAACATGCATCATTGATACTCGGTTGCTCAGTCGCAGTTTGAACCTAGTTCAAAAATTGAACCTAGATCATTTAAATTGATTGAGATTCATTTTAAAACAACGAAAGCAACAACCATTATTCAAACTTTAAAGCAATCAGATTTTATTAAGGTTAGAGTTGTATCAATGTTACGAATTTACTCGGAGGAAATAACTTTATTATATAAAATCTCTTTTATATCTCTAATTATATTGAGATTCATTTTAAAACAACGAAAGCAACAACCATTATTTAAAGCAATCAGAAACGCAAAAATGAAGGCTTTTCAATGGGAGCTGTTTGAAATATCCGGGCAAAAATTTGAATATCCGAGCTATTCATTTTACCTTTGTTCTTTACTTGTTGTTTTTATGCAGAAATAAAGTCAAATTTATTATTTTTAAGAAAACTAAGATTGATTTCTTGGATTTCTTTCAACAACCTGTGCTCTCAAATGAGTTCTAGTTTTTCACTATTTGCCAACTTCAGCTACTGTATTGGCTCTATTAAACCAAATATTTACATTGCGATTCTAATAATTTATTTTTTACTATTTTGCTCATTGTGTTGTAATCTTTTTATAGCCTACCGGTAATAAGATTATTTATATGATATTTTTATTACATATCATGTATTATTATGAAATTGTAAATAATAGGATTTGTTCAGTAGGTGTACAGTGTCATTTCTATGAAAACGTATTAAACAGGTCGTAAGAATAGTGTTGTATTGTTTGCAGGTTGACGCAGCCGATGCAGAAATGGTAGATCTGGTTGAAATGGAAGTGAGAGAGCTGATGACTGAGATGGGCTATGATGGCGATAATGTTCCATTTGTCAAGGGATCTGCGCTGTGTGCTTTGGAAGGAAAAAGTCCCGAAATAGGTAAATTAATACTGGTTAACCTTACTAGAAATTATCGGTCCCGGCTGCCTAAAAACAGTCGTCAAGTCAAGTCAGAGACCCTGAACTGATCAGGAGTGACCTGAAAACTCTGACACCAGACCTGAGCCAGCCAGGTTACACGGAATTATTATTATTTATCGATACATGAAAATTTGAAGCAAAAAGGATAGCAATAGTCAATAGAAATAACTTATTTCATGTACTTTGTCACAATTTACAAAATACTTTACAGATTAATTGAACAAAATAATTTTTTCATTATTGCAAAATAATTTTAAATAATTTACAAATTATTCTAGGCTATATTGTTAATAAATTTTCACATTTTAGGTGCTGAATCAATTTTGCAGTTGTTGGAAGCTGTCGACACTCACATTCCAACGCCCGTGCGTGAACTGGACAAGCCCTATCTGATGCCTGTCGAAGGTGTTTACTCTATCCCCGGTAGGTTGATTCATACATCAAACCGATTTCTTCCATTTTTCCTCCCATTCACTTGTCTTTTTGAGGTTTCTACAAGAAATACAATAACAGAGTTTTAGATATTTTCATCTTAAATTTACACTTTATAGAACTCACTACTTGCGTTCATGTCTTAGGGCCTGGCCACAGCCACACTACTACTACTACTACGCTTGACTTCACTTCACTTACTCGCAAAAGTATATCTATATACCATACGATATAGATATACTTTTGCGAGTAAGTGAAGTCAAGCGTAGTAGTAGTGTGGCCAGGCCCTTACTTTTCCTGATAGTGCTAATTATATTTATTTGTAAGTAGCTCTAATTTTATAATCGCACAATGAATTTTTTTGTACCAGGTAATAGACTTACTTATTTTGTATTGTTTTAGGCAACAATTGAATTGAAAAAAGAGAAAGTAAAATAACTATACCGGTAATTGATTAGGCATTTTTTATTTTCATACGAATCTGTGTAGAATGACAATGAATACGCTTGCCGATCCTCGATTGCAGATTTTAGGTGCTAAATCTATATCACAATATCTTTGGGTTTTTTTTCAGTATGAGGCATTTCTTTTTTCCACTAGCCAACCTATTATTAAATGGATTCAAATTAGTCACGGAATATCTCTTGTCTTGAAGCATGTTGGATTATTTTTTGCTAGTGATGATGCCCACATAAGCTCTAGGCTTGTGCGTGGGTAATGGGAAGGATGATGATGAGAGATGAATGGACCTACAGCTTTAGGTGGGTTCCGAATCACCGGGAAGCGATTTCGAAGTTCATAAATTTTTGTATTTAGAGGAGCCGGTCATCGTTACAACAGGAGTGGTAGGCGCCGTCTCTTATCTAATCTCACCGATTAGACTCGCCTGCTACCACTGGGACAACCGCTTCCCTATGGCTCCGCTAAATGGCTCCTATTCTAATTATAGGCCAAACAATATTATAGCACAGATAAGATAGTAATAGATTACTCTCTTATCTGTGATTATAGGCTGTTGACGGAAAGGAGAGACTATGTAAATAAACCTGTGCGTGCGGAGAGTGTAGCTAGGAGCAGCTAGATCGATTCGCAGTATAACTACTGAAATAATATTATTATCTGCAGTACGTAATTCCAGTCTGACCTTGAATGAACGTATAGCAGGATTCTTTTAAGTTGTCAGAAGACAGCTGATTGATGTACGCTCGTTTACTAACGTAAAATCAGCTGTTTTCTGACAAGTTAAAAGAATCCTGGTATATTGTGAACAGGAATTGGACAGAAAATTTATCGATAACAGCTGCGAGTCATTGCTTCTATACGCACACAAATGCAAACAGCTTGTTTTGGCCGTCTCTCGACTCTGTGAACAGAGTATAAATTTTGTAATACCGGGTTATCATAAAAGAATGGTGCGGTTTCAAGAGAATTTGGGTGATTTTCTGACAAACATTTGACGCGGATCAGTTCATGATTCCTGTCTAATTTATGTTGTTTGGCTTGAACGCTGGTTTCTATAAAAATTCAATCTTCGCACCATTCTTTTATGATAACCCTGTATTTGAAAAGTTTATTCTGCAATTATGTTCTAAAGATCTTAATAGAGTTTTTGATTTTAATCAGGCCGAGGAACCGTGGTGACAGGTCGCCTGGAGCGCGGTACGCTGAAGAAGGGTGCCGAGATTGAGTTTTTGGGCTTCAACAAGTCGATGAAGTCGACGGTGACAGGGCTGGAGATGTTTCACAAGACGCTGGACGAGGCGCACGCCGGCGATCAGCTGGGCATGCTGTGTCGTGGCGTCAAGCGAGACGACGTCAGGCGGGGCATGGTCGCCTGCAAGCCGGGCTCCATGAAGACCGAGGACCATGTCGAGGCGCAGGTAGGCCACTGAACCAGTAACTGAATTTGAAGCAATTTAAGAGATTAGCGGCCAGTTGCAGAGACGAGCTGGTAATTTAACCTGGCTATAAATCGAGGACAGCAACTGAGTAGGATCGACGACAAACTTATAGCAGGATCCAATTAACTTGTCATAAATCAGCTGATCCAGTAATAATTAAACAGTGATTTCGACACAATAATCAAAAGGCTTGAACGTATTAAATACCTTTAAAGTCTTTAAAAGACCTTTTTAAAGAAGACCTTTCAAAGAATAACTTTTTGAAAGACCTTTTCAATAATCTACGAGATTCAGCATTTGTAGGTTAAGTATTGTGATCATATGCTCGTCGATCAGCTGATTTATGACAAGTTAATTGGATCCTGCTGTAACTAATTTGATATGAAAAGATTTAATTAAAATAGTGTTATCAGAACAATCTATTTTAGCTAAATAACTAGTAAAATCAACTGCATTAACATTCTCTAATAATTTGCATGTTCATTCGAAACGAACAAGCTTCGAAAATTGCATTGAGCCACAGTATTACAGACTTTTGTCTCTGTAAAAAAATGTAACCACTCAGTCAGCACCGGCTAATTTAACCCTGTTTTTAACGCAGTAGAAAGGTTTCAACAATTTGAAAGATATGGCGATGTGGAACCTACCCGTAACCCCGGTCGTACACCGGAGCAATAAGCAATAGGCAACTAGCAACATATGGATCATATGATTGTCTACTCTATACAAACCAATAGTTCAATGCACACTGAAACAGCTGCTTTAGGTGTGCATTGAACTATTTGTTTCTATGGAGTAGACGATCATATGATCCAAATGTTGCTAATTGCCTATTGCTTATTGCTCCGGTGTACGAGCTGCCTAAGGGTCTCCCCACCGATAAAAAGCCATACGATAAAAAGAAACAATTTGAAATGTGTGCAGAACCAGCTGAAATTTTAAAAAAAATTATGTCATTTTCTGCCTCATTGATAATAACTCAGAGTGCAGTTCATAAATCTTGTCTCCAGAATATTCTTTTGTACTTACATCCAATAAAAATTATGAACAATGTAGTTTTTCAAATAAAATCAATGCAATTCGAGGCTTTCCAACATTTTGTCCAAATTCTTCATTTGAAGTTAGTTCAGTTTATTTTCGATCCCACTCGGTTGCTGTCCTCGATTTATAGCCTGATTAAATTTGCAGCTCGTCTCTGCAACTGGCCGTAGAAGAAACGATTTTGGAGGAAAATGAAGGAAAGATGTTAATAATGAAGGAAGATGTTAATAATGTAATAACTATAATAATATAGAGGGGTCCAAAAAAAGTTATGCACTTGTTGATATCTTTCACAGCTGCGTGTCATTACGTTCTGATGTGCTTCAATATAAGCAAGATACAAATATAGAATAAAACTTGAAAAATTTTGATTGAAAAAATATCCATGATTTTCTACAGCTGATCTGTCTGTTCAGCATGAGATTGTCATTTTCTGAAATTGCATCTTGAAATGGCACGTTCATGAATACGACCATAGCCCCCTTAAACTACATGGCCGCGGCCTTCAATTTGACAACGTCGCTGCATCGGCTTGCATGAGCAATGCAAATCGGTCATGTGTTTTATAAGTCATGTGTTTGTGGTGTTTTTTATAAGTATGATTTTATAATGAAACCAGCCGGGACTGCGAGGTTGTCACATTAAAGGCCGCGGCCATGTAGTTTAAAGGGGGCTATGATACGACCCATTAATAAGTTTAACTGCTAGTGTTTGTGATGTAATGCTATGGATATATGATCAATATTCAATAGATTTCTATTGTTTTTCAAACCGTCATTTTCATTACTATAATACGGCAAAAATAATTCTATGTTGTATCTACCTCAAGCCAAAACTTATCATTGACATTTATTTTTTCTCCTATGAAGGTATATTTACTGAACAAGGAAGAAGGCGGCCGAGAAAAGCCAATCACTCCTTACTTCAAGATCCAAATGTTCTCCAGAACATGGGACTGTGCCGCTCAGGTCAACATGGACAAGGATATGGTTATGCCAGGAGAGGACATCAAGTAAGTCATGATTGTACAAAATATCACAGTTTGACTCAGATAATCTCTTTCCACTAACTGTTATTACAGTTAGGCTCTACTCACATTTGGATACTCAGCGACTGGAATAACAAACATGTGTTTTTAAATAATGACGTTCAGACAATACGGTAGCAGGATCGTCTGAGCATCATCATTTGAAAACACATCCTAGCCTCGGAGGCTAGGATATAAGATAAAGGGTGATTCAGATAAGTCAGAACTGTAACTAGTTATGCAGTTCAGTTGGACAGTTATAAGAATTTCTTTTGTTTGTTTTGTCAAAGACCTTTGACCTTCGAGAACATATCCCACTCCACGTACACACCCCCCACCACAAGCGCTGGTGTCAGGCAGAGAGCGAATTGTTGTCAGTCCTTCACGATGCTTACGCAAGAGCAGAGAGTCGCATTATTGGAAGCATACTTTTCAGTAAAATGTTATAACATTTAATGAAAAGTATGCTTACAATAATGCAGAAAATATAAAATATAAATAAAACATTAAATAAAAACATATAAATAAAACATTTTATTATCCATTCAATATTTGAGTTCTGACTTATCTGAATCACCCTGTACTTCAATGTCTTTACATACTTCTCTGTAACATGTATTTAATATAATATTACAGTAGTTGTATTTTGCTTGTAACTTATTTCAAGTTCAAGACTGAGGGTCGCTTTCCCCAACGCTTTCGCCAATAAGAGCTGACGCTCAATTTTTTTCTATACTTTTCCTATTCTCCGAATGAGGCTTAAGCCAGATGTATTGCTTAAGCAGCGTTGGGGAAAGCGGCCCTCAATGTTCAAAATCAATAGGCTTCTTACTTGATCTATGAAGATATTATATTCCAAATTTCAAAAGTGTACGATCTTCCGTTCGTTAGATGTCGTGCAGACGGACGGACACGAGTACGATCGCGTTGAGCACCTATCGGGTCCTTAATAAGCTGTTGATTGAAAACATAATTTTTCTAACGTGTGTGTTTGTTGACAGAATGACACTGAAACTGATCAGGCCAATGGTGTTGGAGGCTGGCACGCGATTCACGCTGCGCGACGGAGTGCAAACCGCCGGAACTGGAGTGATCACCAAGTGTCTGCCCAAGTTGACCGAAGACGAGCGACTCAGTCTGCACGACAGCAAGAAGCGGCGCGAGAAGAAGTTGGCTGCCGCTGCGGCTGCCGCCGCTGAAGCTGCTGCCGCTGCAAAGGCTGCGTAGGTCACGTGACACCTTGTGATGACGTCATCTATTGAGGAGTGACGCCTGCGTTAGTGCGTGATTGGTTAAAGATGGACAGAGCAGACACTAACACTGTGTCCCAGTATTCAATCTGTAGTTGAACAGCCTTCTCCTAATTGTACATTATTTTATATGATTTACTTTTTATTTAGACATTGTGATAAATGTAATAAACACATTGGAATTATGCATTTCTTGTGCATATCATGGTAAATACATTGGAATGATGCATTTCTAGTACGTGTCCACATGTTTATCAAGTGAAGTATAGAAGTATAGCAGGATCATTTTAACTTGTCAGAAAACAGCTGTTTCGGTAATAAGTAAACAGTGATTTTGACACAATAATCAAAAGTGTAGGTTAAGTATTGTGATGCTGGTGGCCGAAACATATGTTTTCTGACAAGTTAAAATGATCCCGCTATACATACGAGATACGTGCACATCGTAATGAATACAGTGGCATTCATTTAATTTGATGTTTGGCATTAGATGGATAGAAAGATAGGGAGAGAGATATCATTTTGTAGCCGTTGCTGATGACCGTAGAGTACGATGACAAAGAAATAATATCTCTCTATCTATCTAATGCCAAGCGTCAAATTAAGTTAATATTACTGTACATTGTAATGATGCATTTCTAGTAGAGTACAGTGTCCAAATATTCATCATGTGAATTATAAAAGCACATACGAATGATGCAATGGGTTTCTAGTATTAAATGCGTGATGGTTAGATTGAAGAAGGATGTGTAAGGCATATTAGTTCGAATAGAAATATGATGTTTTTCGAAAAGATTTGTTGTTAGTTCAAACATGCGTGCTCTGATTGAAATTATCAGATAATAAAATATTGTTTCTATCACAATTTACAACATATTAAATCCTTTGGATACTATACTGGTTGAATACATTTATAACTTCAGTCACTATTCAGAGTTATAATGTACCACTTTTTATTTCTCTGTAGATGGTTGAATACATGAAATAATTTTGTCCAGAGTTATAATAATTATACCACTTTTGTTTCTCTGAAGGTGGCCTGTTATCCCTGGCCATTTGTTATGATTATTTTTTTGATAAATATGTTAAACAGTCAATAACTGTACTTGTTTTTCTTCCCTATTGCTTTTCTAGCTCTAGTACTGTATTAGTCTCGGTATTTTCAAAAAATTGTAGGTTTTTGGGCGGTTGCGGCTACCAGCGTTCCAAGTTTGGGAGAGGTGGGAGAGACAAAAAACAGCTGGCATTACAGAGAATGTAGTATAGTCTACTATACACTCTGAAAGCTAGCATATTCTTGTCTCTCTCCAACACATGGAACCACTGGTAGCCGCAACCATTCATGGTGTGGTGTAAAGGGAGGCCAAGGTAAGGTACCTTTAAGATACATAAATTAATATCTACATTGAAAAATCATCTCACAAGAGCAAAATGTGATATGGTTGTCAATATCTGTGGTACAGAACTGTATGTATATAATTATTTTATCTTCCTGAGGCCCAGTGTACTTTTAAAAGGACAATATTTTGTACTCTGGTAAAACCCAAGATTGATTCACCACTTTATGTAATTAAAACCCAACGTACTTTTAAAAGGACAAAATTTTCTACTCAAGTAAAACCCAGAACAATTTTTCCAATCCCAGTTATTTATAACTCCATAGAGAAACATAAAATACAAACAAATTTTTTTTCCATTTGCTTAATGGATTTTTGGCTGTCCTTTTAAAAGTACACTGGGTCTTCAATAGTTGAGAGATGGATCATTGATCTATACCTACTACGTCCTTTTAAAAGGACATCAGGCTTTAACTTGGTAAATTGAAAAAACTGCTTGGGTTTCAATTGAGTTTGAAATTATGTTCTTCTAAAAGGACAACAGGTCATAGCTTCTTAAATATAATTTTTCGCTTGGGTTTTAGGATGAGTGACAATCTCATTTGACAGTGACTGCTGAAACCAGTATCTCGTGATTTATATCTTTTAATTACTGTGTTGAGATCATTGCGGCTTGTATTGCACCGGCTATTTGAATCTTGGTGGAAAAATTAATTTGCTGGATGATAAAATGTTTCAAATTGGTACATTTCCTATTTCTTGGGCTGGGATTGATAGTAGGTTACTGGTTTGAATATTAAGTTATCTAATTAGAAATTACAAAATAATATTAAATAACGTAAAAAGTTTTAAATATAATATTAGAACCCAATATTCTATCACGATAATTTCTATTAAATTTCCTCCATTTTAAATTGCTGTGATTGAGGTTATTGAACTACGACAAAACTTGCTTCAGAAATTTGGAAAAATACTGCTATTTTACCGTGTTATGAAATTTCAATTTTTTACAATGATGAAATAATTATTCTTTTCACAGTATAAATAATTATTTTCAAATTGCTAAAAATAATTTGCGAAATTAATTTCCATATGAGATTGAAATGATCTAGATGGCGTTGGAAATGTCAGTCTAGTTCTAGGTAGCCGTACTAGCAGAAGAGATTGAAGTATGTAGTGTATTTACGATGAATCACGTTGACATTATTTACTGCAATTATTTGGTTCAGGAGATGAATTTAATGGAATTGAAATCAGTTTCAAATGGAGGACGTGAGTTATAATATCAATGTGTGCTGGACGTTTTGTTGATATTCGTCTTTAAATTAGGAGGTGCGGCCATGTTAACTTGGAACAGGACATTTTAGTTTTCCGCCTGCGGGTTAGACCTACTTAATTCACAGGATGCCATGTAATTTGAAGACAAGATATATACCAGCTACGTTTGCTTGGATTTTATTGCTAGGCACAACAGCTTTATTCTATTGTTTCCCGTAAGTACTTTTATGTCATTATACTCTATATAAATACGTATTCAAGTGGTATAGTAGAAGCATCAAGTTTGCTAATTTTACCTCTTTTACTCACATTTATGTACTCTTATTCTGTGCAATTTCATTCGCAATGCATATTCCGTGATATGAATTCAAAGATTCAATTATAATACCATCAACTTTTGTTGATAGCTATCTCCTAGGTTATGTACGAGTTTGTTTTTTGTTTTGTTTTTTAAAGTTCAACCCCACTTGCTGATCTGTCAGAGAATAGTTATCAAAAATAGTGTTGTAATATCTATATACTTGAATTTAATAGCTTGATAGTTACAGGAATTCTAAAATTGTATATACCTCGTAGCTAGCAATCTACGAAAGCCAATTAGCATGGATGCCGTATTCCGATCCGAGGTCTGATCACCTGGGACTAGGCTTCTCGAGTTCAAACAAGAATCAATTTAGTCCTTCTCCGCTGTAATGAAGTCATTGTAGATCTACGCTTAGTTTTTTAGTTAGAGTAATTTATGATTACCAACTAATGAACTAGTTATAGCACGATTTGTATTGAAATTAAAATTAAAACCAAAATAGACCTCTCCAATTTTATGTTTCACTCATCATTCAATTTGGACTATTATGGAGGATTTCAAAATCATTCTTTTGTAGAGAGTTGAATTTTTGTTTGATTGGAATAACAATTATTTTAATACAGTATAATGTTGTATAATTTTCTATGACGGATAAGCAAGACTACTGTATGTAAATTTTAAGCTTTTATTAATTAATCTGATGTCTCGATTTCATTTTGATCTATAAATTGGAGATTACTTTGTAATTACATAGGCCTACATGTTTTTCTCCTTATTTATTTGTTTTTCTTTATTATTCTATAATGTAGAATCCTTACTTATTGAGAATTGTCTTGCTGTATTGTTGTTATATATTCACTTCATACTTCTTCGTCTTCTTCTTCATTATAAAACATGATTCTTTTTATTTATCTATTTTCATTCTTATTTTCGATTACTTACTTGAGAACTAAAGAAGAAATTAATTTCGAGTAGACATTATGAATGTTGATGACAGTTTAAAAGTGAAATATTAATATTCTCCTCTTGAAATTTTAGAGCTGTTATGTATGGAATAATCCATTTCAATATTTTTGATGCAATTTGTAGTCTAATTTGTATTTACTCTTTAGCTACACTATCAGAATACCCTAGACTAGTTCACTTTCTCCTTGACAAAATCATAGTTTAATATGCTTATTTTTTTGTATTGTCCAAATTGCAAGCTATTGTTCTTAGCACTCCCACTTGTCCTTGTCGAAATATTTGTTTTCAAAGGATTGATTTTGGTAAAAAGGTAATATAGCTATAGAAAAGGTGTAAAAAGGTGAGCTATAGCTTTAAAGTATATCACCAATCTTCCCGATAGACTACATCGTTTTCAGCACACTCTTTTTTAATGAAACTGTTAATAGTTACAATATTTTATTAAAAAACATACTATCAAAATGAATCCAATTATCTTCCTACATTGTAAAGAATTACTTTTTATGTCCTACCATTCCACTGTTTAATAATAATAGAGCAGAAAATTAGCATGACGGTTTTATTGTTTATCACATTGAGTTCTGATTATAATAGCATGCTGATAACATTGACACGTTTATCTTGTATGACAAGATAACGTTGCTTATTTTGCATTTTGAATTGTTGCATAATTCATGAGTTTTTATTGTGTTTTAAATGTCTCAATATATTAACATCCTGCTTAACAATCAGTCTCTTGCCCCCTTTAGCTCAATTCATCCATTTTTTTAAAATCAGGTTTTAATTTTTGTCATTATGATCCAACACTCGTTTGAATTATTAATGGTCCTCCCAATATTCTCTATAAATTATTACAGTTGACTATACTTGGATTGAATCTTCTTCCGAATTGACTTAGCACGTATATAAGATAGAGAATAACCGGTTTTCGATTCGGAAGAAGATTCAATTCGAGTATACAATGCAATTTAATATTACAGTTGAAAAATCATTAAATCTTGTTCTGTACCACTCCATTACTGAGTTTAAAAAAGACAATATCAGAAGGATATTATTTTTTTATAGTCCCAACCTCGCTTCACAGTATTTTTTAAGTGATACCACAGAGAACAGATTAGAAGAATATCAGACTAGAGAGTATCGCTTCTCATGGTGAAACAAATAAATTCATATAATCCATTGTATTCTATTATTTATGATAGTGAAATGTGGTATTTAAGGTATCGTTGATGTGTATTTTCTATTTTTTGTTCAACTATTTGTTAATTTTCCTATGTAAATTTACTTATAACCTAATAGGGAAACAAATAATATTATCATTATTATTCTGGCTATAATAGTATTGTTCTAGTCTCAGTTCCTTCGTGTGAGTTAATGCAGATCTCAAGAAAGCTATATTTGGTCTTAAAAATTTGCTTCCGGAAATTGAAATGCAGATTCTTCAATAATTACTATAATTTACTAGTAACCTGTATTCTGAAAAGAGAAATCGAACTATAACCTATTATGTTCCCCATCAAGTGAAAATTGGGTTATACGGCGAGGTGGAACTACACCACCTAAAGCTAAAGGGTCTCCCCACCGATCAAAGCCATACGCTAATAATAATAATACAGTACTAGTAAGCTAGACATTAGTAAATTAAAAGTATTTTTTTAATGTCACTGAGCGATAATTCCATTTATTTTAATCTTATTTTAAATAAAATATTTATGTCAGAACAAGGGTCCTATTCATACAGTACATTTTTGTCTTTTATTTTAGTGTTGAAAGGGACATTGATCGTCAGGCTTTTGTTTGCAATTAATTTCAATTAATCAATGTCTGCAGTGAAAGATTGATGACTTCGCAGTTTCATTGCAAATTGCCATTTTAAAATTCAATCAATGGTGATTCATTCCCCATATTGATAGAGATTGATGAATCACTTTCAATTGTTTTGAAATTGAGTTGTCATTTTTGGTTGCTTTGATTAACATGTGCATATTGTGCATGCTGTCTTCTTTGTAATTCATTTATTGATGCAAAAATCCTTGCAGTAGCCTACTAATAAAGTAATTGGAGGAATAACTCATGTATTTCAGGGAAGGGAGTGGTCTAAATTAATGCTGTGTCAAGACCCATTGCATCAATCAAAAATTGTCAATTTACAAGTTTTAACTAAACATTACTTTCAACTTTTGAAATAATCAATAATTTCAGTTTTTCATTTTTGCCCTCTATAACAGTATCTACTTTAACTCTCTACAAGTTCTTCAAAAATTCAATACTGTATTTTTCAATTCACTATGTTACTGATTATTAATAATGTAGTGTATTATTAATAATGATAGTGTATAGTATACGTATACTATGATTATCTTTATTCATTGGACAATAATATTTTGGTATCTTCAAGTATTATGTCCTGTTCCTTATTGGGTTTCTAACCAACTAAGCGTCCTTATCAGAGCCGTTGCCTAGCAACCGATTAGAAAGCTTTGATTGAGCTATTTGAAATAGGAGAATGTGACCACTGCTATGGCAGCGTAATTACTGCATTCAC
Source organism: Laodelphax striatellus (assembly GCA_017141395.1). NCBI lineage: Eukaryota > Metazoa > Arthropoda > Insecta > Hemiptera > Delphacidae > Laodelphax > Laodelphax striatellus. The sequence goes on along the minus strand of CM029539.1, from coordinate 25,609,035 downwards.
CCAACTCTTCATTATTGCCCTTTTATTATCTTATCTTGCTCTATTACTTATCTTGGAGACTTCTAACAATGATGTAGCAACGTGGAGTCCAGATTTGTGACTTTGGAGAAATTTGTTTCTGAGTTTTTATTTTATAGCGTGAAAAGGACCGAGCTCGGTAGTTTTTATGTAAATAATAAGTAATCCTTAAATACTCTGGTATTTTTGTATCAAATTGGCAAAGTCAAAAACTATTAATTTCTGGAGATTTGGAGAATTTTTGCACTCAATTTCTGCACTATTATTGGAGAAACTATTATAGATTATCCCTCCAATTGGTAGCCTATTCTTTCTCTAGGATACCTCTACGTAGAATCCATTGTAATTCAATAGAAAATTAAATAAATTTTACGTAGAAGATAATTATTCTCAATTGAAGAGGGAAGTTCTTAGCTTAATTGGTCTCAAGATCTTCAAAACTTGGGTTTCAAAATCAAACAATAACTCTGAAAATAATTTCAATTGAACGGCCTGATGAAACGAAATTCCAACCAACATTTTAATTAAACACCAATCAGATTTCATAGAATTTTGAATTTTCTGCTCATAAATTGGCATTATAGCAATTATCTGCAAGGTTTCATTGGCATGATTTCTGAGACTGGAACTTGAAATATTTGTAATCAATAAACCGCATGTTATCAGCGGTTTTTTTTAATTAGGTTACTTTAGTTCAATGTGTACGGCAGATAATGTTTGTAAATAACCGATTCCGATTTCCATTGTGTTCTAATTATATCACTAATGAAGATTTTAGTTGGGCAAATTAGTAATGAAACACAGTTTCCAACAAATTAAAAATGAAACTATATTTGCATACGTATTTATTCAAACAAAATTCTGTTTTTGATTCGTATGTCATATTGATGACGTCATTCTGTGAATTCAGTGTAAAAAGGGTCCAATTTTCTCGTTAATCTAATTATTTCTTTTAATTGAACTCAAATTGTTCTGAAACTTCCCATTATCCTATTCTGTTAATTACGCATATGATGTCATCAATATTATTCGCTTTATCGCATTTACGTATTAGCTAGATTAAGGATGCTTATCATCTCTTCCAATTTCCATTATATTTTGGTTTTGCGTCACCAGTTCAACGTATTCGTTAATGTATTTTTTAATTTGGATGTCTCAACTGTACTATTCAGTTTCATAAAATAACCATTCTAGATGATTTTATCATATTTGAACTCATTATCAAATTAAAATATTATCGAATAGGAGTTTTCATTAGAAAAAAGCTTCAAAAGAAACCAGTAGAAGAGTACAGTGACATTCATTTAATTTGGCGCTTGGCATTAGATAGATAGAGAGAGAGATATCATTTCTTGACGTTGCTGATGACCATAGAGTGCGATATCAAATAAATAATACATCTATCTATTTATCTATCTATAGTGCGATTCACGTCAAGAAGTCAGCATTGCTTAGATGGGAGTTTGCTATCCTTGTTCAGCACAAGGCAGTTGCTGATGTCTCTATCCTATTCGCACTGTGCATATCTAATGCCAAGCGTCAAACTACTGTAAATGAATATCACTGTAAATAAATCTGCGACAAAACCGCAAAAACAAATCATTCCATCTCTAAAACATCTATATCACTGCTCTAAATTAGAAATAATTAGAACATTTTTTTGAATTATGTAGATATTTCAATTGTAGGTTGTGCTTTCTCCTGAACTCATAGCTTTTTCATCTGTAGAGGTTGTAAATTTGTTATGGTTCAATAGGAAAAACAATCCTAATGCATTTATTAGTGTTAATTTAGTTTGTTTTAATGTTAGTGTAAGTTGGGGAAATTGTAATCTCTTTCTCTCTCTTACTCTCCTCTCTTTTCTCTCACTCACACACACTAACTCACTCACTCTCTTCTCTCTCTCTCTTTACTCTTCTCTCTCTATCTACACACCAATTAGGGGAGTTCCTATCCTTCGGTTCGGTTGAATCGAAACATTAGGAAGAACAGAAATAGCATGTTGGAGTTTGTAACTTGAGCTAGTATTTACACACTGGAGAATCCTTTGGACTCTTGACTTTTCTTGAGTCATCGCAGTCTACATCATTTTCGGAACGCGCACAAATAGACTAGACAAGATATCGATAGATATAGTAAATGAGTGGGATAGATCTTGAATTGGTGGTACTGTATTTAGAACAAAGTTACCACTCATACTGGAACAGCCCTTAATATGGGAGTCCTGGATTCCTTGTATAGCAAATTGATTCATAGTAGTAATAGAAATTCATATTTTGTAAAATCAAGTCTCTTTTTAATTGGAAATATTCATTTTTGTGTCAAAAGTTAAAAATGTTCAATAGCTTGACAGAGAAGAATAAAATGTTTGAGAACAAACTGTTATCATCTTTCAATTTGTGTTGAAGAATCAGTTGAGGACAGAAATTTTGATTGTCTATTGAAGATTGGAATTGTTTGATTCAGGGTTTATTATAAAATTTCAACTTAACTCAACTTTGTAACTCATTAAAAAATCGTACATTAATTGACAGTTCAACCTACCATGAGTTGGTTATTCAACAGCAAGAGTAGTTTAAAGAATAGGAAGAGTATTCTTCAAGCAATATACAACTCATAGAAATACATTGATTATTATATTTGTCGAGAAATTAGGGAGTCCCGAGAAAATCCTATATGAGAGTTACCTTAAAAATGTATTTACTATTTATATAATTTTTTTATGAATGTCGAAAATCATAAAATTTTGATATTGCAGTAGAAAGTAGTATGTGGAAGAGAGGGTTTTTATGCCTCAACTTCGCCTACAGCACTTTTGTAATGTAAAAAGTGAAAAATAAAGTCCTTTATCTATCTAGACGAATGAACTGATATTTATTAAAAGGTATCGATTTTGAAGCTAATAAAAATTCCACTGGATGAAAAGAAGGTTTCCGTGTCAATGATCTTGAAAATGAATTAAAATGGCCAACTTTATGTATTATGAAAGGTGCACCAGTAGTAGAACTTTTCTGAAGTTTCAATTTTATTGAATTAATTATTCAAACTTACAACTCAGTGTAGTTGCCCTACGTTGAGGAAAAAAGGGGGTCTCATAACGTGTAAAAAGGGATCACCTTACAATGTTGAACTCGGCTGAGTATTTTGCTTACTGGAGCATGTTGAACATGCTCGAGCAATACTGCTGTTCAAGGGGGAAGTGGTAGATGTGTGAGTGCAGAATTGATGTTTTTGTAAATTTTTTTCATAAAAGTATTTTGTATTTTTCATCGGTGTTTGGTACCGGTATGTTAGAACTCTCTTCGACTTTAGAAGCACTCTAGTAAGCTTGACAAAATAATCTAGACTTTCCTACTAGAGCGTTTTAATACAATATAAACAGTAAGGAACAAGTGAAAAGAGTATTACTGTAGTGCAGCATTTATACTTGAGTATTTGGATTATTAGAGCTCTTACCGTACACCGGTTAGTCAAGTCAAGACAAGACAAGACGAAATTAGTCACGTTTAGTCACAGTACTTCACATAGTTGCTTATGAAGCAGCACACACCGATGCAATGACTAATCGGTGTGTGTTGCTTCATAAGCAGCTATGTGAATTACTGTGACTAATGTCGTCTTGTCTTGTCTTGACTAACCGGTGTACGCCTAGCCTAAGGAGGTAACTCTAGCTAGAGTCTAGACTCTAATACGAGTCTACAATCGCTTTTCAAGTGTCTAGGCTGATCTACTAGAGCGCTACAACTCAATACAGTTGAAATAAGAAGTCAGCTTTAGGAGAGTGTGCAAGTATTGTAGTTTTACAGTAGCTTTGCTTCCTTAGCAACTATTAAGTTTAAATGGGCATCTCATTACTAATAATACATGAGTATGAGATAATAATTTTGCTGGTAATATATTTTGCGATCTAGTCATCAAATCGCATCTCGAAGAATGTCTAATCAACTGAAGTTATACTGAGAAAGAGAGCTAGTACATTCGTGGCGTCTACTTCCGTTTTCGTGACCAAAATAATTAGACTCCCCTTATAAGGATATCAATTCTTCCTCGTAAAAAAGTGATTGCAATTCAAATGTTTGTGTTCAATTTTGTTGATTCGTTCTTTGTATGCCCATCTATATGCGCTTTGTATACCTAATCATTCAAAATGTTCGGTCGTAGTTCATACTTGGGGTTCAGTGTAAACTTGACAGCCAATAATCAATCTTACTCCCTCCTTTCCTCCTCCTCCTCTTCTCTCCTTCCTCCTCCTCCTCCTCCTCCTCCTCCTCCTCCTCCTCCTCCTCCTCCTCCTCCTCCTCCACCACCTCCTCCCTCTTCTTCTTCACCTCCTCCTCCTTTCACTAATTTTCCCTTCTTATTCTTCCAATATTTCCCCCTTGTAACACTTATACACGCACTCACACCTTTGTCAGTAATATTCTCTCACAATAGGTGTCTCTTTGTTGTCACCTAGTCTAGCCCTTTAACCTGGTAAAGTCTTCCCTATTCAATACCTGTTGTTTAGAGCAAGAAAAGTTTTGCATGTGCGCATGCGCTCAATTTTTTTTTAAATTTTGTCAGATAAGATCGAACGCATGGTGCTGAAGAAGGAGGGAGGGGGGGCGCTTTGTGATCTGGATGAAGGGGGGAGAGGTCTTCGAGTGTTGATAAGAGTTTATTGGCCTATAAATTCTTATTCAATAAAATTTTACATTATGTAGGTCATAATGTCAATTATATAAATAATGTATTCGTAATTATATTGCAATAATAATGTAATGTATTCAGGGAGAGAGCAAAGCGTTTTTTTTATTTATCCTTTGTCAAGAACATCTTACTGTTCAATAGACAGTACTTGTATAGGCCATTGAACATGAAAATGGTACCAAACCCCATACTCTTCATAAAGAACTAGGAAAACGTTTGTGGTACCCCCAAATTTTAATTTTCCAAGTCTATATAACTAGTACGATAATAATTTTTAGATCTTTCGGAACCTTTCCCATGTTTATCGTTTGGTAAATAGCGTCCAAAACAGAAAACTTGCTTCTTTCCCTCTTCTTTCGCGCATCGGAAAAGTTACCACATTCATATTCAATGGTATTCAATCAATCAATATTTTATTGCCAAAAAGAAAAGAAAAACAATACAAAAATAAATCGGTACAACACTAGAAATTATTATGGCACTACCATAAGCTCTCTTCTTGAAAAAAAAACCCAATTGACACTCATCAAAAACTAGTACTGTATTAATCCAGTCAATGGTATTCAGCACTCTTCATAAAAACACACAATTGACACTCAACTTAAAACTATTGTTTTAACACTAGAATTGACGACATGCAGTCAAATTTTACTGTAAATAACATAAATGTTACTCACTGGACTGTCCAGTGAGTAACATTTATGTTATTTACAGTAAAATTTGACTGCATGTCGTCAATTCTAGTGTTAAAACAATAGTGTTAACTTCGCAGTTCGTTATGGATCCAAAAATTCAGAACCTCAACTTAAACTTGGGAAAACAATTCTTATTTCTCATTGATTCTCTAACAAATTAACGTGACTTATTTTCTCAGGATCCCAGTTGAATTGCAGGATGTGATTGAATATAAGCCGGAATTTTTTCAGTGTCCTGTTGCGTTCACTCTCTTTGTTATTAATTCATTGTAGAATTTGCTACGCCGCCAGCAGTGCCTCCTCTGCTGAAGTTGTCTGTCGTTCTCACAATTGTCCTCTCAAATTGACCAGTTTTTTCACAGTCCGACCTTTGCTTTCATTTGACCTTGGGGTCATAGAACAACACTTGATAGGTTAATGCTCATTTTATAGAGGCACGTCTCGGACCAAACTCAAGTACTCTCGCCTTTTTTCTTCACCCACTTGAAAGGTTCGGCTAATATTTACATAGACAACGATCACGTTTATTAGCCCTACATACTCCTTACCCATTCACCTACTTCTTGATTGAACTTGTTGTGGTTATTCTGCGCTTCCATGCGCAAAATATGATCTTGTTAAAGGTTGAGAAATTATTCTTCTGTCTTGTCTCATCTGCCGGCGCTTTAATTGATGGAAAGTTGGCTATAATTGCAGTTGTTGGAGCGTGCAACAATTTCCACCCACTGTATAATCTTCTTCATGCTGTATCCTAAGTTGTAATGGTGCTACTGTGTATATTTTTTAACTTTCTGTTTCGATTAGTAAATTGCAGTAAAAAAGTGGCGATTATTTTTCTTGACGTGCTTAAGAAAATTCTATGCTACTTTTCATTCTAATCATTGATAGAAGGAGTTTGTAAAAGAATTCAGAATTATAATCTTGAAAGTATTATCTTGCTTCATACGCCTAAAAGAAACTACATCAATTAAAAACTGTCAATCACCTATAAAACCAATGCAGCTGATACAGCCTTGTCAGGGAAAACAAAGTTAAGGCACTTGAACAGAACTTATTAGTAGACTATTATTCCTCAAATTACAATTAGAAACTGCTTCCCTAAAAGAGTCAACTTATGTACAAAATCTCAAAAAACCCTATTGTTGCAACTGATTGTTAAATGTTCATATGCTCTAATATGAAACATTATAATTGTGCAATATTTATCAATTATATAATTTTTATTATCATTTCATTGTAGAAATAATTTAGAAATTTAATTCTTGTTTGTTCTTCAATAGCCTACGTATAAAAATTTTCTGGTTGTTTACAAATCCTCCAATACTAACAATGCCTCCATCCAATCAATCTATTTGTTAACAATGTAAAATTTTCAAATGACACATCTGAGGGCTCAAGAACAATGCATAATACTTGTATTATAACCATAACATATTTAGCCTACAAGTTGCATTGTCCATTTCCATCAGTAATGAATCCATAATGAATTCCTGTAATCAATTAATTTACTAGCAAAGTTCATCAAAATCATAGCTTGAAACTTTTCAATCAAGTTTGTAATCAGTTTTCATTAATTTTGTAATCAGTTATTAAATAAATATTCCATGTTACTGGTTCCATTGAATAGTTTTTAATGCACTTTCATTTCTAGCTGGTACTAAGAGCTTTTTTTTGTATGTTTCAGATGTCAACATTACATTAATCCACATCCATGGGTTCCAGCTCTGGAAGGAGTCATTACATTCTTTGTTTTAGCGAACTTCACGTTGGCAACTTTTATGGATCCAGGAGTGATCCCGAAAGGTTAGTAAACTAAGTAATCATGTGGTTAAGTAACAAACATTCAAGACTGCTCTCGGATGGGTGACCGACACAAAAATAAGGCGATATAAAGCCATACGAAAAAGAAAAAGAAAGAAGAAGTAAACTAACACAGTATCACTTTTTTTTTAAAGAAATACATTAATATTATTGGGATGAATTCAATAATAATATGGGGGCTGTGTTGAATTCCCAACTCCCATCTAGTCGAAGGTAATTCCTTTTTTTTAAAACTAATAATCAAAAATTCTTTCTTATCTTATAAATGTCCCCATGTGGATATTTTTAAACTCACTGTAAATCTTGAAAGTAAAAGTCATTGAGTGTTATTCATGATCGTATTGTTATGATGAATTGTGTATCAATAAATGAATAAATGGAATGAAATCATTAGTAGAAAGTATAGATGATTGGTTTGTCTGTTAGTTTAGTTTTGGCGGAAATTCTATTGCAAATTATATTTATGAATACATGGATGATTAACTAATGGATGATTATCATTGAACACAAGGTTGATTAGTTCTTTAATGTGCTCATTATCCAATTATTGAAAGCAGTGAGGAGTGAAAAAATCAATGTTCTGCCAAGACGAAGCCATACCGAATCACTAGACATATTTTGCTAAGCATACTAGCTGTGGAAGTGTGTTCCTATATAGTTATTTATGCTTTCTTTCTATATAGTCTTCTAGACATCTGTAGAGTCAACTAGTAGCTTTAAAGTACTGAAGAACTGCCAAATCAAAGGCTGACCGTTGGTCAAGTAAGACAGTCACTCTCTCTTTCTTTCTCTCTCTCGTTCTTTCTCTCTCTCTTCTAATATTCTTTTTTACGCAACATTAAACAGACCATTTTCTATTTCGAACATTTCCTGACACATCCTGGATAACTTTCAATTTTTTTCTCTCTAAAGTCGGCAGAATTTATTTAAATAGGTCACCCTCCAGTACTGTTGCCAGTCTGGCTGCTGTCTATAATTTTTAATAACAAAAATTTATGTTTTGATAACTTTATTCCATTATTTTCGTCACCCATCAACTAGCAACCTAGTAACTCATTTGAATTTGCTTCAGTTTATTCGTAGGTACTTTCTTTACAAGATTGGGTCAGACATATTTTTGGCTGCCGTTCAATTAAATAATGGAATGAATATAATTGTGATTGATGTTTACAATAGACGACCTCTGGTCTAGTGGCTTGACCTCCTTTCTTGTAAACATTCACCACTTTGCAACTCGTGTCTCTGCGGAGATCACTATTGTCATGTAAAATCATTCTTTAAGATCATGATCTTATCGTCATGTAAAGTCATTCTTTAAGATCATGATCTTATCGCCAAATCAGTAACTGTTCTTCATAGTGTAGGCCTATTTCTATGAGTAAGATATATACATGTATATCATTAGTCAAGACAAATGCAAAGCTTTATTTAGTTTTTCACGTTTCATCTGTTGATTACTACCACATAGTTGCTGTCGAGTAGAAGCAGCAAACGATTAATAAATGTGTGCTTGCTCTACAAGCAGCTATGTGGAATTATTGTGAACTAAACGTACTAATTTGTCTTGTCTTTTCTTGACTCAACCAGTGCAAGCCTAGCTTCCAATATATACCAAACATTATAACAAATCTGGAACAAATCACGTAGCTTTATTTTTTAGTTTTTACTTTTTCTTCATATCTCTTGCTGATTTCTACCCTGCGATTGCTGTCGAGTAGAAAGAAAGTTTTATTATAAAATAATTCTTCTCTATAATTTCTATTCATTATTATTAATATTATTTGTATTTTTTTTTCAAATATTGTATTAAAATTTACTTGCCTATATTAATTAAAATAAAAATTATCAAATTAAAAATTAAAATTATTATTAAAACTTGATTTTTTTTGTCAATGGCTCAACAGCCCTATGTGGGCTTAGGCCTACCAGCTGGTTGCCAGTTTCACATCCACTTGACTGAATGGTACAGAGGTGAATGGTTATCACTGTGAAAAGATGTAACGTGTGGTTAAATTCTGACATTTCTATAAGCTGGTCTTCGCAACCCAGTGATGGGAACAAAGCACTGCTGGATATGTTAACATTGTGTTACAGCTATATAGTGCAATGCAACAATTTAATATGCCTCCAAAATATAGGGAGTGACTGACTAGCCTTACTAACGGTTAGCCAGGCTCCCAATAGAGGATTATTAAACTTGATATTGTATTAAAATTTTTGTTGTTTGCTAATGCGACTCCTCCCCGCACACGGACATGTCATCCAAGCGGGGAGTCTATTCATAACATTATGTTTATGTATTCTTTCTTGTGTTTATTTATTTGAATACAACAAATTTGAATGATTAATGAAAATGAGAACTGTGTTTATGTATAGTTGCCACACAATTAAAACGTTATACCATAGATTAACTCTACGGTTATAGTGTAATAACTCTATGTGTACTAACTCTTTAAAATAGTGTACTAACTCTATGGTGTATAGTTAGTCTATGGTTATCCTCTTTGAATTATTGTTCAATTGGGTAGTGTCTGGGTGTACAGTTGATAGTAAGCTTCTGTGCTGATGACAAATTAAAGATGCTTTGAATTAGCAATTGGCTGTTGCAGCTTCCCCAGACGAGGACCGGGATGACGACTTCCGGTCGCCGCTGTACAAGAACACGGAGATCAACGGCATCACGGTGCGCATGAAGTGGTGCGTCACCTGCAAGTTCTATCGGCCGCCGCGCTGCTCGCACTGCTCCGTCTGCAATCACTGTATAGAGGTCAGTCATTCAAATGCACAACCAGGGTAGGGATATAGTCCACGTCAAGAAGTCAGCATTGTTTATATGAGGAGCATTGATGCCAAGTTTCATTGAGAGAGAAAGAGAAAACTGCACCAAACCTGTTTGTTGGGCATCAAAGACAAATACATTGAAGCACTATTATTATAATTGATTAAATAACATTTAAACTTCATAATGAAAGATAATATATTTCTCAGCAAATCACCAGTATAATGCTCGAATAGACCAAACATGCGAGTAACAAAATAAACATGAATGAAGTCAGAATGATATCACTATATGATTTATCAGATTGAATCTTTTAGCGGTCGCTTGTTGAAAATTGTATTACCAACACCTTTGTAATGTTTCAATATTTGTGACACCACACAATGCACAGTGCGGCAACTATGCACAGTGCGAATAGGATAGAGACATCAGCAACTGCCTTGTACTGAGCAAGGATAGCAAACTCCCATCTAAGCAATGCTGACTTCTTGACGTGAATCGCACTATAACAGTATTGCACACATAGACGAACAAAAACAAGTAGCAACAAAACAAAAATTGAACAAAACAAGATTGAATGGAATTTAGAAACCAAATTAAAGTATAAATCTTAAGCTGATATATTTATTATTTAAAATATAATCAGATTCATTCAATTTGAGGCTTAGCATTAGATTGATAGATAGAGAGATATTATTTCTTGACGTTGCTGATGACCGTAGAGTATGCCAAAGAAATAATACATTTCTATCTATCTATCTAATGCCAAGCGCCAAATTAAATGAATCTGATTATACTCACCTTTAAGTATTACATATTTCTCCCAACGTGTTAAGGACTATTCCCACTTAACGTTTCAGTCTCCTTAACACGTAATTACAACACAATCAACTACACATTAAAAAATAGGTGATTGGTTGCTGATGGATAAGTGACTTCAATATTATTGTTTCAATTTATTCTTATAAATGACTTCTATTAACCTCTTGCAATGACTCTTGTATTAATTCGATTTTATTGTGTTGTGTGTTGCAGACTTTCGATCATCACTGTCCGTGGGTGAATAATTGTATCGGAAGAAGAAACTATAGATATTTTTTCTTTTTTCTCGTAACGCTCAGTGTGCATATGATTAGCATACTGTTGGCGTGCCTTTACTATGTTCTGCGACTGAACAAGGATGAACTAACGCAAGTAACGCCTGTTGTGTCGTATCCTTTCACATGCAAACTGTTTACTCTATAAAATATTTTTGTATTATATTTAGTTCCAAAAATATACAGTATTATATTAATTACTGTACAGTTTAGTTGAAAGATAGAGTGAGCCGTACTGTCCTAACATCCCTTATGATAGGAACCATTCGAGATAATTTTTTGATGATTCTCAATTAAATTCCATAAGGAATTGTCTTGAGGACGAACGATCATAATATGCTTACAAAATCATATTAGGCTTACAAATTTAATCATAGTAAGCTCATTTACTACCATCCAGTCTGAACACAGCTCAAGTGTTTCAACATAAGCTCAAAGTTTGAGCAGTTATGTGTTACTGTTTCTATACTCTGTCTTCTTCCTTTGCTGATTATTGTGTACTATTGATTTGAACTTTTTGCAGTGAGTTATGTATTGAATGTTTTCATGGAAGTAGAATAGATTATATAATTTAGCTATTGATTGAAATGTCTGGTGGTAGTGTTACTTAACATAGGCCAGGGCGTCCATTGTTAAAAAGACAAGACGATATCATGTTTGTCACAGAACTTCATATTGTAAGCAAGCAGTTAACAGCACACCGATTAGTCATTGTATCTTCGGTGCTGTTTGCTACAGCTATGCGAATTACTGTGACTAAACGTGACTAATGTCGTCTTGTCTTGTCTTGACTAACCGGTGTACGCCTAGCCTTATGTGTTACTGTTTCTATACTCTGTCTTCCTTTGCTGATTAACCAATTGTGTACTATTGATTTGAACTTTTTGAAGTGAGTTATGTGTTGAATGTTTTCATGGAAGTAGAATAGATTATATAATTTTGGTGCTTGGTGATTGAAATGTCTTTGGTGTAGTGCCTTCCTAGCAACATTAGTGTTAAGAAGGCTCCTGTATCTTTATAATTAATTGAACGAAATTCCTAATTAATGCCATATAATTTCTCCTATAATGCCAATTAATTTCGTTCAAATAATTATTATGATTTAACAGCAACTGTATAGTTGCAATATCTCATTTCCTTCCATGTGCCTGTATCTGTTGTTATAATCACAATAATTCTTTGACAAGCGTTTTCCTTAACTGTGAGTGGTTAGACTCGTGATAATCTGCATAATAGCGTTGCTGTTCATTCCGATCTTCGGACTTACGGGATTCCACATAGTGCTGGTGGCGCGGGGTCGCACCACCAACGAACAGGTGACTGGCAAGTTCAGGGGTGGCTACAACCCCTTCTCGCACGGCTGCTGGAAGAACTGCTTCTATGGCCTCTGCGGACCACAATTTCCAAGGTAATTCACCAAATTTCAATCAATTATTTATTTACACCACATTTTAATTATCTTTCATATATTTTAATTATTCATTTAATAAATGAGCTATTGTAATTTCCTAACTGGAAGTTCTCGAGTGGAATGGATACTTACTAATGTATAACCTCAAGTGTAGATGTATTAAATTTTGCACATAGCCAGAACTGGTCATGGCGTTAGAAGGCAGTATAGTACTTTTCTGAAAAACATTGGCACATTATATTGCAACGATCAGCTGAGAGCATGATCACAGGTAGGGGGGATTTAAAGATTTAAAGCAGCAGGCAATGTTTTTAATGCGGTTAGTAGTAGCCAGCCGTCCAAGTGCCAAGAAATTTTGGCCCATTTTTACATAGTTGTTGTAATTCCTGTAAAACTTACAAATCCGAAAGAAATTTCTTCCAACATGAGAGGCAAAAACAGAGGGAGAGGTCCGATGCTCTGTCTTTTACTATTCACCCTCACCACAATGCCTGCAGTATTCGCCTCTGTTGGCCGTATAAACAATACTTCAATAGAGCTTTCATCTCTAGAATGTCCTCAACCTATCAGGGTTTTTTTAATATTTTTGTCCATTTTATTTAAAAATTGGAAAGAACAAATTTATTTGTAGAATAAGTTCGTTTTATTACTTGAAATGAATGGTGGAGGTAAATCCACCCTTCACAATTTCGTGTTGGAAGAATTTCTCTTAGACTTGGGTACTTTTTCTTATTTAAGTTGACTTAAGGTTGTATTTCAGAAAGTGATGAACTCACACTAAACAAAAATTAGCTGTTTCAGCTCAAAGCAATCATGGAAATTTTTTCATCAAAATTTTTAGTTAAATTTTGTCAAGTTTTATTCAATAGATAGCTCTAGTTCATAGAAATATGAAACACCTAGACATACCACCAGAGACGACCCAGAATCGAGCATGCTGGCGATTAAGATATAGGAGAGCCGACCCCAAATAATGGGGAAAAAGGCAAGGACAAAAAAGAAGAAGAAGAAGTTTTATTCAATGTTTGTGAATATTGTCAATAAAAAATTGAAAATGTTCATAAATATTGAATAAAATATGACAGATTTTATGATGATTTACTACAGCTGATCTGTCTTTCTAATGTGAGATGACCTTTTTCTGAAATTCTATCCTAAGAAAGAAGATCTTATGAAAAAAACGTTCATGCATATATAAATTTATAAATTGTATGAATTACATGTAATAGTAAGTAATTGAACGAAATTCCTAATAAATAATGCTATAAACTACTCTGGAGACTATTATGATTTAAAAGCAATTGAATAGTTGCAACGTCTCATTTCCTTTCATCTTCAAATACATGTAATTTATAAATGATATCACATTATGATACAGCTATCAATTTAATTGCCCTATCATTATTTTTATGTTCAACTGCTGTGTCTTCAACACAGTGTCTGATGAGATGTAGTGATATCTAAAACTAGTATAGCCTATTGTCAAATATATTAGAGCTTTCATTATTTTTCTGTTTGTTGACATCCTTTCAATTATTTCATTTGTGTTTATTTTCGTGTATTCTTGTATTATAATTTTACACATCATTGATATTCTGCAATAGTGTCATTACCTTCAAAAATGTGTGTTTCTTTGATATGTAATGTAATGTAGGAGCTCTGTTTGTTGACATCCTTTTAATTATTTAATTTGTGTTTATTTTCGTGTATTCTTGTATTATAATTTTACATATCATTGATATTCTGCAATAGTGTCATTACCTTCAAAAATGTGTGTTTCTTTGATATGTAATGTACTCTGGTTTTTTTTTCAATAAATTTGAAATTTGAATATTTTGTTGGCAGCCTCCTGCATCCGACAAAGTACACCGGCAAGAAGCGGAAAGAGTGCTCTGAGGTGGTGACCATAGCCGACCAGGACAGCCAGCAGGTGAAAACCTACATGGACAACAGTAACGGCCTGCGAAGTGCCGCCAATCCCAACGCCTACAACAAGGTAATCATCTGAGTCAACTGTCCTAGCCACCTGTCTAACACTTAACACTCTAGATTAATGAATGCTTCGGACTGTACTGTTGTAATTAATAGTCAAATTAAGCTCACAATTATTCATTTAAATTAATAATCTGTTTTCATTAATATTGTCAAATGGAGCAGATAAATCAATGTTTAATCGTCAAATTTATAATTGATTGTAACTCACAGTTTTGGTACCGTTCAAACTAAACCAGTCTCAGCAAACTTTATCTCTAGCCATCACTTGATCAGTCATCCAATAACACCAACTAATACTGTAGGTAGATTAATGAATGCTACGGACTGTACTGTTGTAATTAATAGTCAAATTAAGCTCACAATTATTCATTTAACTCGTCAAATAATCTGTTTTCATTAATATTGTCAAATGGAGCAGATAAATCAATGTTTAATCGTCAAATTTATAAGTGATTGTAACTCACAGTTTTGGTACCGTTCAATCTAAACCAATCTCAGCCATCACTTGATCAGTCATCCAGTAACACCAACTAATACTGTAGGTAGATTAATGAATGCTTGAGGCTGTACTGTTGTAATTAATAGTCAAATTAAGCTCACAATTATTCATTTAAATTAATAATCTGTTTTCATTAATATTGTCAAATGGAGCAGATAAATCAATGTTTAATCGTCAAATTTATAATTGATTGTAACTCACAGTTTTGGTACCGTTCAAACTAAACCAGTCTCAGCAAACTTTATCTCTAGCCATCACTTGATCAGTCATCCAATAACACCAACTAATACTGTAGGTAGATTAATGAATGCTTGAGGCTATACAGTTGTTCTGATTTCACAAATATATTAATAATTGATTGTAGCTTACGGTTATTAATGAATTGATTTGGTTATGTTCAAGTCTCAGGTAGAATAAATAAATAAATGAAACGAAATAGCACATCACATCACACACAAGAATAGATAAAAATAATACATGTTGCAATTTTCGTTCCTATCGTCTGAAATGGTTTTTGGTTTCAGTAGCCTGTTTCATAGAAATTTAGTAGTCCTGTAAAACAGGAAAAATTCATATAATTATATACTAGACATGTATAGCATGGCGTAGTACGCAATAAACACTTATAGGTCCAGTGTGCATCCGCCTTTTCCCTACATTACAGGACTTCTAATTCTTTATGAAACAGGCACCTGGGGTCCTTTATATCAGATTTGTATCGCAACTCGTTGAATCCCTATGTCCACACGTGTTCGATTTTGTGTACTGCACAGCATGCTACTAATGCTTAAGCATAATGCAGCATGCTTTGCAGCACACAGAAGTCGACCTAGTGTGAACATAGGGTTACGTTTTGAAACTTTTACCATTGATTTGTGATAATAGATTTACCAAGGATTTGTTATAAATGGTTAGGAATATTATTTGAAAGTCTGCATAAAATAAAGGAAGGTTTGAGTTTCAATTTCTCCATCTGCATTAGCATCTGAAGTTTTGCATCAAAGTATACTGTAACCAACAAAAGTGGATGGAACCACTCTCAGTGTCGCATGGTATTTTCAATATTTGAACATTTTATCAAGTTTTATGATCCATTTCTTACTGATCTGGATATTGTGTTTTTGTCAATTGAATTAATGTCTTCCTCCAGTTTTACATATTCCTTCTTTTCTTTAATTCTTTATTAGTTTGTCGATGTATTTTGTTTGTTAATGTGAAATATTTATAAATTTAGAAAACGTATCATTCAATTTTATCTTTCTATTATTTTTTTAATGAGTTTATTCTATAGTTTATGGAGTATAAAAGGGATCTAGCCTTTGAGGCTTGAAAATTCAATTCAAAAACTCAATGTATTAAATAGCATTTCTAATGTTTGTGTGATCGTACTCCATCAATATCAATACCTACCTCCAGCAGGACCTTATTATAAATCTAACATACAAAAATCGAACAATTTTTCAATTCAATAACTTGAGAACTAAAATTTGTCCTTCAACTAATCAAGTCTTTACTTTTCAAATCTAATATTTTCATAAAACAAACTACGGATATTAGGAAATTGTTAAAAAAGTACTAAAATGGTTGAAACAATCATTATAGATGACACAGGGTATTAGCGGGCTTAATATCAAATTTAATTATCAATTAATCATTCTAACTTAGTGTTAAAATCTAACTAATCTTCTTCTAGATGTGCTGAATTGAAAATTCAAACCTTTCTTGATAATATTAATATAATACCGTTTTCTTCATAAATTTTTCATAAATCATGATCGTCTCTCTTTTCTCTTCTCAGCATTTATTATTGAACATTTAGAATAATATTATTAGTTTCTATTTTTTTATAATAGCCTACCTAGTTGATCGTTTACTCCTTTAAGCCATAGTTTTCAAGAACAAACCGGTGTGAACAGACATTTGCTACAGGAAAATATATTTTAATCGTTGAAAAAATATAATTCTTGTCAAGCATGTAGCGCTGAAGAAAATATACCTTATCCGTTCACATTGGCTTGTCAACTTGTTCTTGGAAATTGTAGCTTCAAGAATTACATACTAATAGTTTTCTCTTTAGTCATATTATTTTGTTGAATCAAGTATTTCTGACAAAATACAAATAAATTCATAAAAAACAAGGTACCATACAACTGTTCTTAGTAATAGCGAAGATATTATTTCTTATTATTATTTCACTTCTATTTCTATAAGGATATAATTGTCTTTGTTATAGGTTTCCTTTATTTTGCACTTAACTTGATTATATCTAAGTATTAATAACTTGTCTTTTTAACTTTACAGTACTGCACTTTAATATAAATTGATAGAAATGTATCTCACTATGAACTTACTCTTATTCTCAATAGTAATAATTCACTATCAATATTAGTATATTAACTCTTACACTTATTAATTTAATTTATTTAAATATATTCGTTGTCTGACTGTCATTCGTAGTTATATTTTTTGTCTATTGTTTATCTCTCACTGTTAACAATGTTTTAGTTTTAATTTCAATACTGTATGTATGTAATTGTATGACAGGCACGACAAAAACAATATTTTATTTGTGTCTTGTTTCTAATCACCTGAATCAGTTTTTCAGTCCTTATTTTTCGTTCCAAGACATAATATTCACTTTTATTTTTATATTTTTCCTCTCTTTTTTCCCCCTCTTGTTTCTAATTAACCAATTCAGTTTTTCAGTTCTTATTTTTTGATTCAAGACATAATATTTATTTTCATTTTGATATTAATTCCCTCTTTTCTTTGTGCCTTGTTTCTAATTATCCAACTCAGTTTCTTGGTCCTTATTTTTTGTTTCATTTATCATTATTTTGTTATGGTTTTCTTTTTGTGTCTTGTGTCCAACTACCAACGTTTTTTGTTGATAGTTCCAATACTTAGTATTTATTATAGTTTTTATCTCTGTTTTGTTTCTTTACATTCAACTCAGTTTTCTGGTCCTTCGTTTTTGTTTCAGTACATAATAATCATTATTATTTTGTTTTAATCACTCAACTAACGTTTCTTTTCTGTTCCAGTACATAATATTTATCAATATTCTGTTATAGTTTTCTTTACTTGATGTCTTATTTTAAACCGCTCAACTAACTTTTCTTCTTGATTGTTTTAATTTATATACTATCTTATTATAGTTTTTCTCTTTTCTCTCTGTTTTGTTTCTAATAACCCAACCCTACAGAGACTGTATAATAACAGTGTGGCCATTTGATGTCACACTTTTGATTGGTTAGCTTGGACAAATCCACCATACTTTTGCCAATTCCCATTGAAATGAAACACAAATAATATTTTATGTTGACTGATTCACTTCTTACCCACAAATTGCTTTTGCCAGTGTTAGTTTTCATTATTTGAAGCTTCTAACACAATACCAAGAGTAGAGAGACAGTTTTTAATGTTAGAAAAGTTTTTTGTGATATTGTTTCTCTCAAAATAAGTTTGAAAAATGAGTGAATGGGTTCATGTTTGCCTGTAATCCGATATCAAATTCAAAAATTTGGCAAAAGTATGACGGTGGCAGGAATAAATAGTATTCCAATACAATGTTATGGACCCATTCACACCAATGACCACACTGTTATTATACAGTCTCTGTACCCAACCCTGTTTTGTTTTTTCTTCTTGTTTGTATGTTCAATACATATCTTAATATTTATGATATTAATTTGATATAGTTTTCTCTTTAACCTCTAACGGTCGGTTGTGTTTGTGCTTTGCTTCTGTCTGTGCTGCACCCGTCTCTCTCTATCTCTGTCTCTGTCTGTCTCACTCGCCAGACGCCCGTTGTCATGGAAACCGAGGCTGACCCAAGAGATGTACGTCACTCACTCAAATTGCACCTCTCACTCTAGTATTATTTGTAATATTGTTAACTTTCACTCGTGTCTTGTACTAGTTCTCTTCTTTCTCTGTCGTTTGTTGAGAGTTTAGTTGTATGAGTATTTAGTGTAGAGTAGTCTACACTAGTAGTGGACTAGTGTAAAGTAGTGGTGAATGTTGTTGGCGAGGAATGCGATTTTAATATGATATAATTTATTTGAAATTCATTTATTTCATTCTAAATTAATACAATATACAGATTTTGCCCGGTTTCACCAATCTTCTTGAAGAGTATTTCACTTTAACCTCTAACGGTCGGTTAGAGTTTCAACAATCTAAACAAAATTTTCAACAAAATTATGTTTCAACAATCTTTAAAGGCTATCAAATGTTTTGTAAGTTTCTCAGTTGTTCAATAAACTATTGAATCAAACAATTTTTTTAATCTGAAAACACATGGTGCTATTGGATCCATAAACTGTTTATTGAACGACTGAGAAACCGGGCATAGCGTATGTTTGTCAAAGATATTTTGTAAAGCATTTGATGGTCTAAGGCTGGGCGTACACCGGTTAGTCAAGACAAGACAAGACGAGATTAGTCACGTTTAGTCACAGTACTTCACATAGTTGCTTATGAAGCAACACACACCGATTAGTCATTGCATCAGTGTGTGCTGCTTCATAAGCAACTATGTGAATTACTGTGACTAAACGTGACTAATCTCGTCTTGTCTTGTCTTGACTAACCGGTGTACGCCTAGCCTAATACGGGCCTTAACGATGTTCAAATGCATCAACAGGTGATCGACTACTCCATTTCATTCAAGGTGGACCCCACTTTTGATCAAAATTTTATTGAGCTACTATTTGAAAGTGAAATTATTGAGAATTACACCATTAGAAGTACATTAGAATTACACCATACAGGACTTTGAGCTATGGTATTGTATTGTAAGCTTTTTCTTTAATAAGAAAGTGTTCATTTCAAATAAGAAGGGTAACACCAGCTTGTATGGTATCTATTCCTCAATATTTTTCAAAATATCGGTCTCCAAAGAATTCATAAGGATACGTTAGTGTCTGCTTTCAGTTTAGTGTATAAGAATGTATCATTCCTCGCCAATTCTTCCATAGTTAGTAGTTGCTTGATTTGTATTATTTTTGCTAGAATACTTTTATTTTCTATTTTTTGGTTGAAATTTGTATTAAAGTGAGCTGTGTATCAAATTTGGGTCACCATATTTTTTTGTCATTTTAAATTTGAATTTGAATCTTCTCTGTGTAAGGATATTGAGCGGTGAGCTTAGTAGGAGTAATCATTAATATAGACGATCCTATCCCCTCCATGAAATCGAATGCTATTTGAAATAACATCAACGAGTATTAGAGAACTTAATAATGACAATTAATTAAATTAAAATAACTTGGATATTGAGGACTAACCAAACAACAGACTTCTTGAAGACAACTAAATTAAAAGGTTGGTGGATTGTTTGAATTTGAAATTTTAACGAACACAATTGGAAGTATCTCAGGCTCAGGTAAAGTTTTATCATGAAGAAAGAGGTATTATGCTCAAGTTTAATGAAAATCGATTAAGAATTATAAATTATGATAATTTTCATGGTATCATGCGAATTAAATTGCAAACCTACAATACTTTGTGATTCGCAGATCACAATCCATTCAACAAATTGAGTTGAAACGCAAAAACTGCAGTTGAATTATTTTTAAAATGCAATAATCGTTCAAGAATGGGATCATATGACAGAAGTTTTTGCACTTACCTGCTAATAGTATACATCAAGTATTGAGGAACCTTAGGCTACTTATGCAGTGCCCTTTTATTTGAATTTTCAAGAAACGAGTAACAAAGTAATGTCATTCCATTGATAATTTGATGGTTACAATAGGTCGTTCTCCATTATCAATTCCAAGACTAACTCATAGCATTAAATTTCGCGTATTCAGTTATGAAAATACAATTCATGTCAACGTCTATTTCATTTTTTTTTCAAGATCACTTGCCTAATATTCCTGTTTTAATCTTGCCGTTTACTGATCATTTTTTTATTGCTTATTTTTGTTCAAAAAATTATTTTTCAGTACCGTTAAGAACGTTTTTAAAAGAAGATTTAAATTTGTATTCGTGAGTTGGCAATAGGTATCCATATTTCTCGCTTGTTTTTAAGGCTGTTGTTGTCTAGTGAATTGAAATATAAAATTCAGAGTGCTGTATTGTGTTTGTGTGAGTGCAAGGCCTACAATTCGTATGTTATTTGCTTTGGCTTTGTAACACTTGTTAGCTCTACTGATTTCATAGCTATCACTGATCGTCATGTATAGCAGGATTCTTTTAAATTGTCAGAAAACAGCTGATTGATGTACGCTCGTTTACTAATGTTAAATCAGCTGTTTTCTGACAAGTTAAAAGAATCCTGCTATACAGTGTTATTTAGTTGTGAACGAATCAAATCAATTCAAAACTGTTTTCAGATAGACAGCCTTGTAGAAATCATAATTTGTCGAAGATATTTCCCAGTTCTATTTTGTAGATTATCGGAATCAACCAGGTATTAGACTGAATGTGTTTGAATTGAGTGACATTTGGATTTAGTTGAAAGTTTCGTGAATAAAACTTTCGTGTTTGTCTTATACAATAGTTATTGATACAGTATTAATTTTAAGGTAAGATGTCTGTTACGATGCTATAAAAGACTAATTTGAATGGAAGTTAATCTCTGGTTTCCAGACTAGACAGAATTGCATACCGTTGTAAAACGAATAATATGTTGGTTTATAAGTCATGAAGATTTTCACTAAAAACATAAAAATTGTCTTAAATAGATTTATTTTCAACTATTTATATCGAATGATGAAACTATAACATAGATTAACAAAATAGAGAAAAATTATAAATATAATCCTAGACACACAACACTACAATGTGATAGGTCAATATGATAGTTCTTGGGAGATGGAAGTTTCTCTACTTTATTGATAGATTTGTTATTTTGGAATCATATTTTCAACTTGAACAATTTCATCTGTTATCGAGCATGTACGCATACAATTATAAGTCAATGCTATAAGTAGAAGTAAAGTGTTATCCGCACTGAACAAAAAAATCAATTAATGAATTGTGTTACAAAAAACTTTACAAATGCTTTTCTAAAAAAATTGAAAATCTAAAAGCTTATCAATGTCTGAAAGCATGTTCATATAAATGTTGTTTGTTTTAATATGTTATTAGATGCTCTTTGTCTCAAAGGCTCTACTCACACTTGGAAACTCAAATCGCGGAAACTCAGCGACTCGGATAACAAACATGTGCTTTCAAATGATGACGTTCAGACAGTACGGTTGCAGGATCGTCTGAGCGTCATCATTTGAAAGCACATGTTTGTTATCCGAGTCGCTGAGTTTCCAAGTGTGAGTAGAGCCCAAGTAAAACAATATAATTAAATAAGATGTCACAAGTAGTATGGAAAGAAATAGACTATGAATAATATACGTAGACGTTGTAGTTGTAAATATGAAGAAGGCTGTAAATGTAAAGGTAAAACTACACATTTGGTGGTAGAAAACACAATATATAATGAAATAAGATGTCACAAAAAATCATGTAGTATGTATAGAAAATAGGAAGACGTGTAAATAGAGACGATGTAGACATGAAAGAGGCTGTAAATAAAGGTAAAACTATACACTTGGGCCCGCTTTCCCCAACGCTGCTTAAGCAACAGATGAAGCTCAATATTGACATTTCCTATTCTCCGAATGAGGCTTAAGCTAGATGTATAGCTTGAGCAGCGTTGGGGGAAGCGGGCCTTAGTAGTAAATTTTTGTATTGTTTATTACAGCACGATCCAGTTAACTTGTCAGAAATCAGCTGTTTTGGTAATAATTAAACAGTGACTTCCACACAATAATCAAAAGACTTGAAAGTCTTAGGGCCGGTTCATGAGCTCGGGATTTAGCTAAGTCCTAGACTAAAACGGGTGGCCACCGTAACATCGACAAACGTTAGCCTCGACACTATGTACTAAGGGCTCTCTATGCTCCTAACCCACTAACCAGTCGAGACAAACGTTTGTCAATGCTACGCTAGCCACCCGTTTTAGTCTAGGACTCAATCCACTCAAAGACCTTAAAGTCTTTAAAAGACCTTTTTATAGATAGACTAAGAAGACCTTTCAAATAATAACTTTTTAAAAGACCTTTTCAATAATCTGCGAGATTCAGCATTTGTAGGTTAAGTATTGTGATCATATGCTCGTCGATCATATGTTTTCTGACAAGTTAAAAGGATCCTGCTATATATTGTATACATTTAGTGATAGTTTTTGTATGTTTTAATCAGTGTATTTGGTTGTTTTTCAGCTGTCGCCGGGTAGAGATGGCTCGGACACCGATATGGAGCCGACAGCGTCGCAGTCGCAGGACTGTGAGCCGACGCCGCCGCTGCAGCGACACGGCTCGAAGACCAACTTCTACCTGCCGCCGGTGGAGACGGGCGAGTCGCCGCGAGCCTACATCACAAGGCCCAGTCCTCACGGCCGGTCTCAGTTAGTATAGCAGGATGCAATTAACTTGTCATAAATCAGCTGATCGACGAGCATATGATTACAATACTTAACCTACAAATGCTGAATATCGCAGATTATTGAAAAAGTCATTTAAAAAATTATTCTTTGAAAGGTCTTCTTTAAAAAGGTCTTTTAAAGACTTTAAAGGTTCTTTAGACTTTCAAGCCTTTTGATTATTGTGTCGAAATCACTGTTTAATTATTACCAAAACAGCTGATTTATGACAAGTTGAATTGAATCCTGCTATATCTTCTTAATCCGTCTATCTCGGAAAATATTTTCCAACTTGTTTATTGTTTTAAAAGGTTACTAAGGGCCGCTTTCACCAACGCTGCTTAAGTAATAACAGCTGACGCTCAATTTTGTTTCTATACTTTTCCTATTCTCCGAATGAGGCTTAAGCCAGATGTATTGCGTTGGGGAAAGCGGCCCTAAAGGTTTGAAAAAGTTACCTATTCTGTATATTTCGAAAAATATCTTGAAAATTGTTTATTGTTTGAGAAGGTTACTTGTTTGTTGGAACTTTCTTCGATATAGGCGGAAGGGGGAGAAAGTATATGGGATGGTTTGTTGTACTTCCGTATTTCAACCACTATATCCACCAATGGATATAGCAGATATGCAGGCATATATTTATGTTTTATTGAAGTTGCTGATGACCGTAGTGTCCGATGGCAAAAAATATAATATCATCTATCTATCTATCTATCTATCTATCTATCTATCTATCTATCTATCTATCTATCTATCTAATGCTCAAACAATGTTGTGCAGCACACAAAAATCGACCATAGATAGTTAGTTACTCCGATACTCCCTTGTAAGCAGTGTCGGATCCAGGATTGATTGAAAGTGGGAGGGGGTAATTGGTATTGTATTTATACCTATCATTTATAGGCTAAACCATGCTGATAGGCTCGTATAATATTAATAGTAATGGGCTAAATAGAGTATTTATGGGCTAAAATAAGTTTTATTCTATCTAAATAGTGTAAGGCTAGGCGTACACCGGTTAATCAAGACTAGACAAGACAAGGCTAGTCACCTTTAGTCACAGTAATTTACATAGTTGCTTATGAAGCAGCACACACAGATGCAATGACTAATCGGTGTGTGTTGCTTTATAAGCAAGTATGTGAAGTACTGTGACTAAACGTGACTAATCTCGTCTTGTCTTGTCTTGACTAACCAGGGTACGCCGAGCCTAATACTCCCTTTTAAGCAGTGTCGGATCCAGGATTGATTGAAAGGGGGAAGAGGTAATTGGTATTGTATTTATATCTATATCTATAGCAGGATCCTTTTAACTTGTCAGAAATCAGCTGTTTTGGTAATAATTAAACATTGATTTCGGCACAATAATCAAAAGGCTTAAAAGTCTTGAAGACCTTTAAAGTCTTTGAAAGACCTTTTTAAAGAAGACCTTTCAAAGAATAACTTTTTAAAAGACCTTTTCAATAATCTGCGAGATTCAGCATTTGTAGGTTAAGTATTGTGAAATTGTTCGTCGATCATATGTTTTCTGACAAGTTAAAAGGATCCTGCTATATCATTTATAGGCTAAACCATGCTGATAGGCTAGTTTAATATAAATAGTAATGGGCTAAATAGAGTATTTATGGGCTAAAATAAGTTTCATTCTATCTAAATAGTGTAAATTGGACAGGAAGGCTATAGCTCATTATACATATATATTGCTGCATATATTGTAGGTATATGTCATGAATAGTTTGTGATGACATATTATTTGAACTTATTTTTATTTGATGGTTGTTTTAGGATGGGCCAGTCGCGGAGTCACACGCCGGATATAGACCGGGGTAACGCCGGACCGAGTCCCACAATGCAACAGCGAATCAAAGCCATAGGGGTGCCCACCCCACTCACCCTGTCCAGTCCACTAAGACGGTGAGTCTTACTCTCGATGAATTAATTTGATTGTATCTGTGATCAGTTTCATTGTATTTACACATTTTACGGATATAGGAAGTAACATAGAAAATGTCATTTACAATAATATTATTATGTTGTACATTGTGTGATTTGGAAAATGAATTTGATTTGACTCAAGAATTATTATTATCAAGCTAAACTGAAGGAAAATATTAATATAATCATATTCATTCAATTTGACGCTTGGCATTTGATAGATAGAGAGATATTATTTCTTTGCCATCGTATTCTACGGTCATCAGCAACGTCAAGAAATAATATCTCTCTATCTATCTATCTAATGCCAAGCGTCAAATTAAATGAATTAATTACTTGATTGTAATTTTCTTGATTAATTGATTGTAATTTTAATTTTTTGTGCTAATTTATGAAGCTTTTTTCTTTTTCAATTAAATTCGACTACAATCTAGCACTTGGCTAATGAATGGTTCTGTTCTGAATAATTTATAGGAGAGCCCTTACATCTGAGTTCTAATTTTTCAAATTTTTTATTGGAAAGTGGAATATTGCGTTCTGAATGGTGTTTGTTTGATAATATTTTGGGAGTACATGAATACACAATTAAAAGTAGGCTACATCAATTTGATACTGTTTATAACAATTTTCAATTATTTTTGAAAATGTACTTTTAATTAGTATTAGAACATCAGAAAAGGTACTTTCAATTAGTATTGGAACCTCAGAAATACTCGGAGGCTTTTATTTATTATTTTGTATTACAGGAAGAATAGAACAAACCTTCCGGTAATAGTTTAGTCTTCAAAAAGTCTATTGGTGAATTTTGCTGCTACTCTATTGGGAAAGTAAGAAAATTATTCTAGGGGCTACTAAATTCAAAATAACGGGTCATGGTGTATCTAAAACTTAACATGAAATTTGGATGGATTCATTTGTCGCTATCAACTCAAATAACCTTATATCTTAATCTCCACTCGTAGCCTAAGACTTCTGCTGGAATTTCCAATAAATAAATCATTATACATGAAAAATGATCATTTTAATCAACTGTGGGTGTAATAACTCTCGATATAAGATTATAAATTAAAATTAGTCATGAATTCAATTATTTAATTTAGATTTAGATTTAAATTTAATTCAATTTTAGGCTTTTAATATTAGTCTTAAATTTATTGCATCTCCAATATTGTAATAATTTGAACTGAACAACTGAAGAGTACAATAATAATTTCCTGATTCCCCTGATCACCAACTCATGGTTCGTTTCGTTTCAGTGTCTAGGTCTGACCAATTACTAATCTTGTAGTCATGACATAGTAACTCATGGTAGCAAGATGCTTTAAAATTATTCAAAAGTTAGATAATCTCAATTGGGTTAGGGACCTAATTCCCAGATATGATAGCAACTGAATTGACTAACTCCGATTATTGTTTCAACTAAAAGTTCTTAATATGAGAAAATGAAACATCAGTAATATCATTAATTTAGTAATAACTATCATTAATCATTAATAACAAGTAATTTCATTAAAAAATATCATGGGTTTCAAAAATGTTGTTAACAATTTTCTGTATGAATTTTCCCACTGTTGAGAAATCTTTTTATAAAATGCCACCTATTTCTGGATTACTTTATTTTTCACATCTCAATAGGGTCATGATTTTTATTGACTGTGCTAGACTTCTATGATTCTTGAAACATGTTAATAATTCGACTGATGCCTAAACTACCAATTTGACTTCAAAAAACTAATTCCAATTATCATTTCTTTGAATTCGCAAACATGACTGCAATTAGCTCTCAGACATACATGTATGTCTAAATTAGATTAAAATTTAGAACCTTATTTTCAATTCTTATCCCCTCACTTTGAGTTTTTTATCCCATGAGAGCACATAATTTTATTTTGTTTTCCTTTTTATGAAGGAATCTGGATGATGACGTGACATTTATCTTCGAATCAATCTAGTTTTTAAGGTAAACTTCTGAAGAAAAAATCGTTACTTCTATCTTTAGGAGAATTGTTTCAGTATTAGATAGCTGAGTTCTATATCATTGTAGTTATTAGACCCTTACTGAGTAGAATAATAGGATATTCTTAGCAGCCCAGTTCCAGCAAATGAGATCATTTCAAATTATGTATATTCTCATTTTCACTCTTATCAACAAGCTTTATCTTATCTTGATTCCAAGTTTTATCTTAGTTTTAAAATATCTTAGTATCATTGTTAGTCTCCATCCTATCTCGCGTTTCATGTCATTGATTCATGGAATACTTTTTCAAGAATGTTTAATTGGTCTATTTTAGTAGGCGATGAAACGTTCTTGTTTATAACCATAAAATTTTTCCCCTAATCTGAAGTCTTAGTTGTAGAACATCATTTTCCAAGTTTGAATTGAATCTGTAAATTGTAATTTTTTCAGGTGTTGTATATTGTGTACATTGTTGGGTTCTGTATAGTATTTTAGTTTATCCAAGTCGAATAGATCACTCATAAATCAATATTGTCTTCGACATAATAAAAAAATGATCCTAGTTTAATAATGTTTTACAGCTTTAATTGTATTAGGCTTTGTTAAAGTATATCATAAGTGGCATAGAACTATTGAATACAAATGTTAGTGACAATAGGAATGTCTAGTCTACGGAATTGGTGTTATAATAATTGAAATTATTTGTTTTGAAATTAGTTATGTTGAATAAGTTTAACAATGATGTATTTTCAACTATGGTTGATGGTTTGAGAGTTATACATTTGATTCTAAACAATTAATTATTATTCATTTATTCAGTAATGTACAAATGATATTTAATGGAAATATCATTCTATGATGCCCAAAAACATTTTCCAATTTGAAAAAAAAACAGTGCAAATATACTTTTCTATTATTACTACATCACCTAGTCAAGGACTTATAAGTTATTCTATTTCAAGTGCAAATACTCAACGAATATGTAACGAATTATTCATTTTTAGTATTTATTTTTATAAAGGATTTCTAATCGGATTAGTTATTCTATAAATGGTTTAATTCAATCTCCAAAGAATATGTTTCCGGGTCTGATTTCTTGAAGATAACTTCTTCTTTCATTAAAACAGACCAACTTTGTATCTCTTGTTTGCATTCTTCAAGTCTACTGGACTTGTGAATTGTACAGTGCTCACATGTACTGGTAATTCACATGCTTCGACTTAGTCTAGTGGACTTGTGAATTGTACAGTGCCCGCATTGAGTGCAACTCATCGATGTCTCATTCAATCGAACAATTTTTTGAGGTTTCAATTTTGGTACGATGAAAATATCTCATCAAATGCCATCCAATAAAGTAATTAGCCGATTAGGAGCTTAGATAAAACTGCTGACTTGGTGATGCACTCATACACTAGACTTGGCCTGTTATAAAGCGGTAACCCAAGATATGGATGTCTTGAGTCTTGACCTAGACAACTGTTTCATTCATGATTATTTGATTGGATGGAATTGATGAAAAATTTAATCGTGCACTTGCGATTATCGATATCATCGATTTTCAATTATCGATATTAATAATATCGATTATCGATAGTATCGATAATAACACGGTAACCCAAAATATGGATGTCTTGAGTCTTGATCTAGACAACTGTTTCATTCATGATTATTTGATTGGATGGAATTAATGAAAAATTTAATCGTGCACTTGCGATTATCGATATTATCGATTTTTAATATCGATATTAATAATATCGATTATCGATAGTATCGATAATAACACGGTAACCCAAGATATGGATGTCTTGAGTCTTGATCTAGACAACTGTTTCATTCATGATTATTTGATTGGATGGAATTAATGAAAAATTTAATCGTGCACTTGCGATTATCGATATTATCGATTTTTAATATCGATATTAATCGACTATCGATACTATCGATTATCGATAGTATCGATTAATAATCATTGATTATTTTGTTTTGCCGTTGCAGATCGAACCCAGGCACACCGACCCAGCCACGGCGGCCCGACTTCATAGGGGTGTCGCCGTCGGGCGTTGGGGGCGGCGGGGGTGGCAGCGTTGTGCAACAGGCGCAAGCCTACTTCGAGTACGGGGGCGGCATGCGGGGGGCCAACGGAGGCCACCATCACGGGGGCGGCGGCGTGCAGGAAGGCGGCAGTCCGCAGCGTCGCTTCCTGTCCGAGGGCGAGTTGCTGAGGGGCGGCAACGATTTGCCGCCGGCTTATCCACGCACCAACAATACGGTACGCTTGCTACAGTTTTAATGTGTTTTAGAAGTTTGTTGGATAGGTAGAGATATTGACCATAGTGGTTGCTACACAGACTGTATAATCACAGTGTGGTCATTGGTGTGAAAAGGTCCATAACAATGTGTAGGAACATTTTTTATTCCCGCCAACGTATAATATATAACATAACTACTACTACTACTCGTGTCAGAGACAATGCATTGCATGGGAACAACAATAAACGTACATATACAAAAACATATTAGATAAAACGTGCATAGTTATATAGATGGGTAATTCCCATCAGTCAATAATGATAAAATGATAGTTAAGATCAGATTTTTCAAGATATAAGTTAAACTGTTTCAGACCAGAAATTGGCTACCACAATTGCATTTTCCCTCGCCATCAGGAGATCATCCAGTGTGCAGGAGACTGGGCACTGTGGACAGCTATATAAATGGGCAGTTGTCTGTTCCTCACCGCACTCACATAGTGTTGATGGTTCTCCAAGATAATTCCATTTCATCATGTTATCCCTGGTTCTGGCAACCCCGCTTCTCA
Source organism: Laodelphax striatellus (assembly GCA_017141395.1). Taxonomy (NCBI): domain Eukaryota; kingdom Metazoa; phylum Arthropoda; class Insecta; order Hemiptera; family Delphacidae; genus Laodelphax; species Laodelphax striatellus. Next base: position 25,578,890 of record CM029539.1, on the reverse strand, counting down.
GTCGGTTGAGAGACTTCCACGTCTTCCATTGCAGATCGGCGCCTGGAGGGGTTGCCTCTATGGGAGGGATCCATGAATGGAAATCTATATTTCTGGCTGTCCAAAGGTTTCTCCGAGCTGTCGAGGGAGAAGAGGTTTCATTTGTGGTGGTCTTGAGGAAACTCTTTCTCGATCTTAGTCTGTTGGGGGGTGGCTGGTGTCCATGCAGAGTATGAGCATCATTCACCTCCATCTTATGTCTCTCTATGTTTGCTGCAACTTCCCGTCTTATGTCTGGAGGGCTATCCTGATAGGCTGTACAGTTTGTATGTGGGGTTGCTCTCAGGCATCCTGAAGTAATCCTGCATGACTCATTAAGAGCATAATCCACATGTTTAGCATGAGTGGATCTGTACCAAACAGGGCAGGCATATTCTGCAGCTGAATAGCAAAGAGCAAGTGCCGACGTTCTGACCACCGCAGTCTGGGCACCCCAACCACTGCCTGTGAGCCTTCTTATAATATTATTGCGGGCGGCTACTTTTTGCTTAGTGTTCAGACAATGCTTCTTAAATGACAAAACACGGTCCAGCGTTACACCCAAATACTTTGGATGGGTACAGTGTTCCAACTCTACATCATTCCACATGATCTTCAGCTGTCTGTTGAAGATCTAATATAACATAATATAATATAACGTCATACTTTTGCCAAATTTTTAAATTCTGATATGGGATCACTGGCAAAGAGAGAGAAACTACTGTTTTTGAGAGAAACAACATCAAAAATAACTTTTCTAACATTAAAAATAGTTTCTCTACCCTTAAATAGAATTTTTGAGAGCTTAAAATGATAAAAACTAACTCTGGCAAAGGCAAGTCAATGTAATCTTATGGCACCTATAATGTATCTTATATCTTATACAGTATCTAATGTAATCTTATAAAGGCATCTTCTCAATGTAAATCTTGTGGAACTTGGCAAAAGTATGGTGGATTTGACCGAGCTAACCAATGAAAATCTAAAATTTCAGAAGCTAACTCTAGTCGACTGGTGGCAACGTGTTAACAAGGTTTCTAATAATTTCAAGAAATCGGAAAGAACGTTGAATTATTTCAGTAAAAAGACAATAGTTTGCTAGAATCTATTGAACTTTTTTCAAGTTCCTCATTAGATGACTTAATATTCTTTTTTGAAGATAGTTTTTTCGTATTATTAAACTTATGGATTTTTTGGCGGGGAACTCTCTGGTGTTCCGCCTAGCTGAATCATCCAATGTTCCCTAATGGGAAAATGCAAATTCTATGGCCATTAATTTTGTCCATGTAATTGATGTGATGTATTTTGTACTTTGTGTTTTATGCAAATTGTATTGTTATTTCTGACTGTGGTTTTGTATTTCATGACTTTCACTTATATATGCTGAATTATGGTTTTAGCAATAATGTTATCATCTTTTAGTTTTAATTATGAATTATGTAGTTTTTTTAATAATATTCTTGAATATTATCAAAGTAGACAAATTATTTGGTTCAATTAATTCTTGGAAGAATAAAAATTGATTGAATTAAAAGTGAATTTGTGTTTGTGTTGTTAGGTGGACAATATCCGCGAGCTAGCCGGCTCGCCGCAGCGCGGTGTCTACACGTGGAAGGACACTTCGCCCAACGCCTACTGCAGCCGCAGCGGGGGCGGGAGCGGGGGCGGCGGCGGGGGCGGCTACGGCGATCACTACCGATCGAACCCGACCAGTCCGACGCAGCGCGGCGTCTACTATCCGGCGCTGAGGGGCGGCGTGCCCGTCTTCCCGCCCCCGCAATCGCCGCAAGTCAAACGCAAGACGACCGCTCCCGCTCCCGCCGCCTCCCAGCCGCCCCCCGACAACCGTCGACGTCCCATGTCCTTTGTGCGCGCGCTCGAAATGACAGATTCAATAGACATGGCTGATGCCGCCTCCCAGCCGCCCCAAAATGCCGCCTCCGCGGACGCACAGCGGCGCGGCACCACCCCCACCCCCGATCGTGTCAGTGTCTACGACATGAACTACGAGATATCCGTATAGCCGTTGCGATTACCACCACACTGTCCTCACCATGACTACTACTATTGCTAGAACACACTCACTCACTCACTCACCGCTCCCACTTCCACATTTATTTATTAAGTAGAATTTTTCAATTTTGGCCAATGATTATTGAGAGACTCCATATGTTTCTTTCCCCATTTGTAAACAGCTGATTCATCCGCCAAATTGAAAAAATTCTACCGATTTATTTATAAGATGTATATAGTAGATTTTTTTTTCAATTTGGTGGATGGCGAATGATTGTTGAGACTCCTATGTTTTTTCTTCATTTTTAAACAGCAGATTCAACCGCCAAATTGAAAAAAAACTCTATTACGTTATGTCTAAAAAGTCTAAGCAAACGTTTGTCTCGACTCGATGCTACGGTGGCCACCCGTTTTAGTCTAGGACTTAGCTAAATCCCGAGCTCATGAACCGGCCCTAAATGTCTAAAAATATTTGTGTGTCATCAACATGGGTGTTCGTTCCTACAGTACTTTCGATTGCGTCCATTTGAACAGTTTGAACAGAATTATCTCATTTTGAATTTGAAGTTTCTCCTAAACCAGAGTTTAAGAAATCCTGGGTTTAGTTCAACCAAGGTTAAACTAAATCAGGGTGTTCTCAAAATTTAAATTAGGGGCCTCCTGAATTTCAATCAGGGTTTTCTCAATTTTGAATCAATGGTTTTCTAAATTTAAATCAGGGGTTTCCTAAATTGAAATTGAGTTTTTCTGAGATCTTAATTTGAATTGAGGGTTTTCTCAATTCAAATTATTTATATCCTTCATAATATTGTGATAGATATCCCTAATCAATAATAGGCTTGTCTCGAATTGAAATGTGGGGTATCTCAACTAGATAAGCTGTACTACAGGTTAAATCAACCCAAACGCTCGACATATAAATTTATTACATAGCATGCTGTGCTATGCTTGTCTAGTTTGTGGGGAAAATTTTTCCTGTGTAATACAGAACTTCTACTCAAGAAACCCTAATTCCTATTCCAAAAAAAACGTAATTCAAACATGATTAAAGTTCATGGTCTTGATCGAATGTTTAAGTACGCGATAGCAAAATCAGGAATGGACACTCATTTTTACACGTTTAGTTGAAAGCAGTAATATTCATTCACTAAGGAGATAATACTTGGAGCATGTTCTCAATTTTTTACTATAGATAGATTCAGCTCATTCAACTATGGAATGAACTCTGAGTTCAATTATCATGTATCAGAAAAGTCCCAGAAGATTCTCTTCTTGACACTGTTATACTGTACGGTGTAACTTTATTATCATCAGAATGTGTGAAAAGGTTCAGCAAATCTATTCTTTATATGATTGGCCGTCATTTTGACACAAATCGTAAACAAGTTTCTTTTCATCTTGTTTTTTTATTGAAGATTTTTATCGCTATTGAAGTACTTATTTCCAAGTGGAAGGAGTGGAGAGACTTCGCCATGACGGAAAAATGAAAAAGTCATTATTTCTCTTTATTTTTTATTATATCTTTTGACAACTTTTTCGAGGTGATGCCCACATGAGCTCTAGGATTGTAATGTGTATGGTTATAAGTGAATAGATTCCCAAAATATATGAATGAGAAATCAAACTTCAAAACTTTTTGCCTTGGTACTAAATTACCCACTAATTTACGTAAAATAGTTGATTCATCGCCTCTTCAGAAATTAAACTTGCCCAAGTATTTTCTCCTTAAGTTCATTTCATAATAATTTGGTTGTCATGGACTTTGGCTTTATATTTTTACTGTCTGAAGTTGATGTGATTCGAGGCTAAGTAAATTAAACTTCATAATAATTGTTATTCTCGGCAAGTCTCTATTTTGATGATACTGTGCGTTATTTCTTCACAATACCACTAGAATCTATCAATAATTTAATAAGGAAGCAGTAATTTTTCAACAAAACGTATTGTATCCAATAACTCGTATCATATTTTATGAAACCGACATTTTTCAATTATTGATATCGTTGTTTGTTTCAGTAATGAGAGTTTTTAGAGCCATCACAACAATTATTTGCTGGTTAGGTCAACTTACAGTTTCACCTGCCATTTAAATAGTAACATTTTTTCTATTCCTTGTTTTATTGCCGAAATAGAAAATATTTCCATCAATAGAAACAGAAGTATCATTTGCTGGTTAGTTCAACTTACAACAACTAACCAGATGAAGTAACTCTTGAAGTAACATCAATAATGCAAACTAAATTAGTTGGTGGATCTGTTAGTTCAGATCTGTATTTTCCCGAAATATAGAAATGACAACAGCACGATCGTTTAAATCATGAATTTAATCGGCGTTAAATCATGTAATTGTTGATTAATCTCTATAAACTCTCAACTGTTAATAATGGTTTTTATTGATCAGGAGTTCCTTACAGGTAGTTCAGTACCTACCATGGTATAATCTGATTCATTTAATTTGACGCTTGGCATTAGAGAGATAGATAAGACAGATAGAGCGATATTATTTCTTTGCCATCGGACTCTACGGTCATCAGCAACGTCAAGAAATATTATACTCTATCTATCTATCTATTTAATGCCAAGCGTCAAATTAAATGAATCATTATAATTAGAATACCTTGTATGCAAGATAGTTTTGTTTAAGTTTTCTCTCGCTATTTGTTCTCAACTATTGAAGATTTTTTTCATCAATTGAATGTGTAAGTCCAATTCGAAAAATCCTTCCAACTTCTTCCATTTCCTACGTGTATGTGAAAGATTTTCTTAAGCATTATTTACAAGTGTCCGTCGTAGATGATAGTTACTGTCGTGATTTTTATTGTGTTAAAACAGAACTGTTTGTCAAGTGAACTATTGTGATGAGTGTTGAGTCGGTGTCAGTGCATTAAAGTGCAAGTGTCATTTTACTCTGGTGATGTTGTCAAGTCAGGTCAGATACAATTTATGGCAGTGGGTGGATTTTAGTATCGTCGATATAGCCTTAAATGAATGTTGTTGACTTGTTTATTTTCATGGAGATTATTCGAGTTTGCCGGTGGAAAACTATTTGATTTTAATGATTGTAATAGGTGTTTTGCATAGTATTTTGTTATTAGATGTTGTTAGGTGTATTATATTTTCTTTATACTTAACTCATGTTATTAGTAAAGAATTGCATTAGTGGTGATTGAGTGGAGTATACAAAATTACTCAACAACCAAATAAGTCGATTGTAAGAAATCCATCTGAATTTAACCAGCGTAAGATGATGTCATTTTACGGAACCAAACCAACGAGATCCCTATTATCTTACAGCCGTTAAATTAAATTGGCTTTCGTGCAATCGCCTTTTAATTGTTGTTGATATTGTATGTGCAATAATGACTTGGAAAATTATTTGTTCCTAATAATATTTTAAACTGTATGTAATGTAAAATATTCCTTATAACAATATTTCTTCTGCTTTTTACTAAACACTACATTATTTTGCTCATTTTTTTCCTGAGTTGACCATTGTTCAACATCTGAAAGAATGATCCAGATGGAGAATTAGTTCATTTCTTTCAATCGTAACCGAATAATACAATAGTTGAGAATGATCAACAGACTTTCTGTCCAAAACTGCTATTAGCTAATTTTTAAATGAAAGTATTCAGACTTAGTTCACATTTCTTATTCATAAACTAATTTCATTTCGCTTCAATGTAGTGTCAATTTTTTCATAATTTCAGGGAAAGTTTTTCTCACACTCGTGTTTCTTGTTACTTTATTTGGACAAATTCATTTAATTTTTTGTTTTTTGTTTAGAACTCCGTTTACGTGATTCCTGGAGTTTAGTTAATTGATGCAATTCATTACTAACTCTATTAATGATGTTTACTGATATGACTCGCTATCTTTCATATTCAAACCTTCTATTATACACGTTCTACTCGAAAGCTAAATAAATTAATTTCTATTCTGACAATCATAAATTTTCAATGTATGTATGTGATTTGAATTTCAAGAAGCAATTTTTGTACCGATTTGTTTCCAAAAAAAGGCAGCTCTAAAATCTATAATAAGGAACATAGTTACAATATTCTCCATGAATATAAATAAAAATCTGAACAATATTTCATCGTGATTGTTATTTTGAATAATTAAGTAAGTGAAGTTTATACTATTATCCATGTAATCCTTATATATGTTTTGTAAATAAAATTGTCTTTAAAGTCTTAAATACATGCAATTTTTCGGTAACGAAAGATTTATGTCGAAAATGTACTGGTTTGTGAATACTATTCTTATCTAAATAATATCCATGACCATTACAAATATATGTGTGTAAGTGTTTAAATGTTTAATTTTCCTAGTAAACAATTTTTCTCGTGTCACACATATTATTTGTAAATAAATGTGTTGAAAAGTTAAAACAACTTTTTGTCGAAAAATGTATATAATTTTTGCAATTGTTATGATTATTAATTGGGCTCTTACAAACGATTTACAAAAATAATAGATACAGATGTGAATAAATATATGCAGATTGTATTCTTTTAATTATTTATTAAGAACAATAATAATTATTTTATTATGTATAGGGGCTTTAGGCTATAACGAAAGAGAAATTTCCTCCCACGTATTGTATGATGTGTTGGTTTATTTTCTGAAGTGATAGAAAAATGTCTACTTTTACAACTCGTGTTGTATATTTTGTTTATTTTTAAAATGTTTTTTATTTTGTTATAATAGATACGATGAAGACGTATTTAATTTATTCTCAAATAAGTTTCTGACCATCCAACATCAAGTTTCAAGACTGACATTCTGTTTCTTTGATTAATATATTTCAATAATTATTATTGAAGTTACAAGTCAATTTTCATGGGTACTGTTATTAATTTGTCAAATTCAGGTGACCAATCTTTGACTTTTCGTTTCACCTCAGGAAACATTTTCAGTATATGCATTTAAAAATAATGACTATAATTAAAAATAGCTGTTGAGTATGGTTATAAAATATGCAATAGTTCGACAACTAATAATAATTGATATTTGCAATTTTGTACAGATAAGTGTAATTCCTTAATCCGTCTAGTAATCGCTATTAATAAATTACATACAACTCTTGGCAATCAAAACAATCGTTCAAAAAATTAAATAGTTATCTTTTTAATTGCTTTCTTCCAAATTGTACTTAATAAAAAAAATTCTTGTCGATGTGAATCCATAAAAGTCATTATTAATTACGTGTTTGTAATTATATTATTTTTAAACCAAACCAAATTATTTTTTATCATCGAATGGAAATTATAGTTCCACAATATTTATCTTAGTTGTTGCAGAAAACCAAGCTGGATATCTTCTTTTTTTCTAATCTAGGTGACACATTAATTTCTAATAGAGTTCACATTTAAATCCTACTACAAATTCAATAATGAATAATAAGTTTAAAATGAGGACAATTTTATTCAATAAAGTTTTGGTTGGTCATGGACTTTGACTTTATATTTTTACTGTCTGAAGTTGATGTGATTCGAGGCTAAATAAATTTGTATAGAAAGTCATGTGTTATAAATGTATATACAGTAGTTAGATAAGTAATGAAAAATCAATATTATATTTTTGCCATTGGAGTGATTCTTGGCCGTGTATTATATTTGTACCGTACATCACAAAAATATTCCCGTTTATACCTATTGTATTATAGAAAATATATATTAATTTATTCTGTTCTTCCTCATTGTTTAATATCAATAATAAAGGAATGAAACCCCAGATTTAGAATTTTTTAAAGATAGATATTTAGTATTTTTTTAAATAGTAGTATTGACTGATTCCTTATGGTTTTCCAGTAATGTAATTTATTTTAAACCATCTCGCAAATAAGAAAGTTCAATTTTGTTAGTTTTGTTTTGCCAATGCCCGTTGTTATGGATTTCTACAGCCCTATCTTACCTACTACCATCTCCAGTATCTGGATGCAACTGCCATTTGTATCATCCTTCAATTTATAATAATTATAAGGACATATCGTGTCATTGAAAGTGTGTAAAAATTGAAAAACTCTGAATGTACCATCAAAATTACTGTTATTAATGTTCAAAATTAAATTCTAGGAGTGTAATTGTTTGATTAATAACATGGAATGTAGAAATATGTGGAATAAATTTGAATTATTTTTCACTTGTTATATTATTATCCTTGAAATTTACTTTGAACTCGTCCCCCGTAGACTGATAATATTGTAATTTTGCTTGGCGAATTCTTGTAATAGCCCTTATTCAACTACTGTAGTACCACAATTCAGCTTAGTTGGTATTGGTATACTGTTCATAATCATTTCATATTCAGCTTTTATGTATTTAAAATTCTCATTATTATGCATTCAATTTGTGTAATGTATATTTTATGTAATTATTTGAATGATAACTACTTATCTACAATACACGACTTGCGAAGTCTAAGCAATGCCGCTGACTTGCCATTTCCTTGTTAGTGTATTGGAGTTATTTTAATTAATTTATGTAAGTTATAGCAGGATCCAATTAACTTGTCATAAATCAGCTGATCCAGTAATAATTAAACAGTGATTTTGACACAATTCTCAAAAAAAGCTTATATTCTCAAAATCGCTTATACTACCTACCGTATATGATAGTACTTGAAGAGCTGAGCTGTCAAGAAAATGAAAAACTTCGCTCCCGTTCAGGAGATATGAGCATTTGAAAATCGGAATTTTCCTCTCTCAGCTTTCCCTTGAGAGAAGAGAGAGGTGTACTCTTCTCAGCTAAATATCTTTGCTTGTATAGTAGAGAAAAGTCTCGTATTATGTGTGTACACTTGTTAGTCCATGCTCTATCCATAGCCCAAATATCAAGCAAATCTGAGAGATTTTCATTTTTTGGCTAAAAAAACGCATGATGTATACATCATGATTTTTGCAAAAATGAAAAATTCTCAAAATCGCTTATACTACCGTATATGATAGTGCTGGAAGAGCTCAACAAGAATCTGTCGAGAAAATGGAAAAATTCGCTCCCGTTCAGGAGATATGAGCATTTGAAAATAGGAATTTTCCTCTCTCAGCTTTCCCGTGAGAGAAGAGAGAGGTATACTCTTCTCAGCTAAATATATTTGCTTGTATAGTAGAGAAAGGTCTCATATTATGTGTGTACACTTGTTAGGCCATGCTCTATCCATAGCCCAAATATCAAGCAAATCTGAGAGATTTTCATTTTTTGGATGAAAAAACGCATGATATATACACATGGTTCTTTGCAAAAGATGAGAAATTCTCAAAATCGCTTGTACTACCGTATATGATAGTACTTGAAGAGCTGAACACGAAACTGTCAAGAAAATGGAAAAATTCGCTCCCGTTCAGGAGATATGAGCATTTAAAAATCGGAATTTTCCTCTCTCAGCTTTCCCTTGAGAGAAGAGAGAGGTGTACTCTTCTCAGCTAAATATCTTTGCTTGTATAGTAAAGAAAGGCCCCTATTATGTGTGTACACTTGTTGGGCCATGCTCTATCCATAGCCCAAATATCAAGCAAATCTGAGAGATTTTCATTTTTTGGCTAAAAAAACGCATGATGTATACATCATGATTTTTTGCAAAAAATGAAAAATTCTCAAAATCGCTTATACTACCGTATATGATAGTACTTGAAGAGCTGAACAAGAATCTGTCAACAAAATGAAAAAATTCGCTCCCGTTCAGGAGATATGAGCATTTGAAAATCGGAATTTTCTTCTATCAGCTTTCCCTTGAGAGAAGTGTGAGTTGTAATCTTCTCAGCTGAATAGCTCTGCTTGTATAGGAGTGAAGACTCGTATTATGTGTGTACACTTGTTAGGCCATGCTCTATCCATAGCCCAAATATCAAGCAAATCTGAGAGATTTTCATTTTTGGCTAAAAACGCATGATGTATACATCATGATTTTTGCAAAAATGAAAAATTTTCAAAATCGCTTATACTACCGTATATAATAGTACTTGAAGAGCTGAACAAGAATCTGTCAAGAAAATGAAAAATTCGCTCCCGTTCAGGAGATATGAGCATTTGAAAATCGGAATTTTCCTCTCTCAGCTTTCCTTGAGAGAGAGGTGTACTCTTCTCAGCTAAATATCTTTGCTTGTATAGTAGAGAAAAGTCTCGTATTATGTGTGTACACTTGTTAGGCCATGCTCTATCCATAGCCCAAATATCAAGCAAATCTGAGAGATTTTCATTTTTGGCTAAAAACGCATGATGTATACATCATGATTTTTGCAAAAATGAAAAATTCTCAAAATCGCTTATACTACCGTATATGATAGTACTTGAAGAGCTGAACAAGAATCTGTCAAGAAAATGAAAAATTCGCTCCCGTTCAGGAGATATGAGCATTTGAAAATCGGAATTTTCCTCTCTCAGCTTTCCTTGAGAGAAGAGAGAGGTGTACTCTTCTCAGCTAAATATCTTTGCTTGTATAGTAGAAAAGTCTCGTATTATGTGTGTACACTTGTTAGGCCATGCTCTATCCATAGCCCAAATATCAAGCAAATCTGAGAGATTTTCATTTTTGGCTAAAAACGCATGATGTATACATCATGATTTTTGCAAAAATGAAAATTCTCAAAATCGCTTATACTACCGTATATGATAGTACTTGAAGAGCTGAACAAGAATCTGTCAAGAAAATGAAAAATTCGCTCCCGTTCAGGAGATATGAGCATTTGAAAATCGGAATGTTCCTCCCTCAGCTCCTCCTTGAGAGAAGAGAGGTGTACTCTTCTCAGCTAAATATCTTTGCTTGTATAGTAGAGAAAAGTCTCGTATTATGTGTGTACACTTGTTAGGCCATGCTCTATCCATAGCCCAAATATCAAGCAAATCTGAGAGATTTTCATTTTTTGGCTAAAAAAACGCATGATGATTTTTTGCAAAAAATGAAAAATTCTCAAAATCGCTTATACTACCGTATATGATAGTACTTGAAGAGCTGAACAAGAATCTGTCAAGAAAATGAAAAAATTCGCTCCCGTTCAGGAGATATGAGCATTTGAAAATCGGAATTTTCCTCTCTCAGCTTTCCCTCCAGAGAAGAGAGAGGTGTACTCTTCTCAGCTAAATATCTTTGCTTGTATAGTAGAGAAAAGTCTCGTATTATGTGTGTACACTTGTTAGGCCATGCTCTATCCATAGCCCAAATATCAAGCAAATCTGAGAGATTTTCATTTTTTGGCTAAAAAAACGCATGATGTATACATCATGATTTTTTGCAAAAAATTCTCAAAATCGCTTATACTACCGTATATATGATAGTACTTGAAGAGCTGAACAAGAATCTTTCATCGAAATGGAAAAATTCGCTCCCGTTCAGGAGATATGAGCATTTGAAAGTCGGAATTTTCCTCTCTCAGCTTAGCGTGTAGAGAAGAGAGAGGTGTACTCTTCTCAGCTAAATATCTTTGCTTGTATAGTAGAGAAAAGTCTCGTATTATGTGTGTACACTTGTTAGGCCATGCTCTATCCATAGCCCAAATATCAAGCAAATCTGAGAGATTTTCATTTTTTGGCTAAAAAAACGCATGATGTATACATCATGATTTTTTGCAAAAAATGAAAAATTCTCAAAATCGCTTATACTACCGTATATGATAGTACTTGAAGAGCTGAACAAGAATCTGTCAAGAAAATGAAAAAATTCGCTCCCGTTCAGGAGATATGAGCATTTGAAAATCGGAATTTTCCTCTCTCAGCTTTCCCTTGAGAGAAGAGAGAGGTGTACTCTTCTCAGCTAAATATCTTTGCTTGTATAGTAGAGAAAAGTCTCGTATTATGTGTGTACACTTGTTAGGCCATGCTCTATCCATAGCCCAAATATCAAGCAAATCTGAGAGATTTTCATTTTTTGGCTAAAAAAACGCATGATGTATACATCATGATTTTTTGCAAAAAATGAAAAATTCTCAAAATCGCTTATACTACCGTATATGATAGTACTTGAAGAGCTGAACAAGAATCTGTCAAGAAAATGGAAAAATTCGCTCCCGTTCAGGAGATATGAGCATTTGAAAATCGGAATTTTCCTCTCTCAGCTTTCCCTTGAGAGAAGAGAGAGGTGTACTCTTCTCAGCTAAATATCTTTGCTTGTATAGTAGAGAAAAGTCTCGTATTATGTGTGTACACTTGTTAGGCCATGCTCTATCCATAGCCCAAATATCAAGCAAATCTGAGAGATTTTCATTTTTTGGCTAAAAAAACGCATGATGTATACATCATGATTTTTTGCAAAAAATGAAAAATTCTCAAAATCGCTTATACTACCGTATATGATAGTACTTGAAGAGCTGAACAAGAATCTGTCAAGAAAATGATAAAATTCGCTCCCGTTCAGGAGATATGAGCATTTGAAAATCGGAATTTTCCTCTCTCAGCTTTCCCTTGAGAGAAGAGAGAGGTGTACTCTTCTCAGCTAAATATCTTTGCTTGTATAGTAGAGAAAAGTCTCGTATTATGTGTGTACACTTGTTAGGCCATGCTCTATCCATAGCCCAAATATCAAGCAAATCTGAGAGATTTTCATTTTTTGGCTAAAAAAACGCATGATGTATACATCATGATTTTTTGCAAAAAATGAAGAATTCTCAAAATCGCTTATACTACCGTATATGATAGTAGTTGCAGTGCTATAAAAAAATCTGTCAAGAAAATGGAAAATTTCGCTCCCGTTCAGGAGATATGAGCATTTGAAAATCGGAATTTTCCGCTCTCACCTTTCCCTTGAGAGAAGAGAGGTGTACTCTTCTCAGCTAAATATCTTTGCTTGTATAGTGGAGAAAAGTCTCCTATTATGTGTGTACACTTGTTAGGCCATGCTCTATCTATAGCCCAAATATCAAGCAAATCTGAGAGATTTTCATTTTTTGGCTAGAAAAACGCATGATGTATACATCATGATTTTTTGAAAAAAATGAAAAATTCTCAAAATCGCTTATACTACCGTATATGATAGTACTTGAAGAGCTGAACAAGAATCTGTCAAGAAAATGAGAAAATTCGCTCCCGTTCAGGAGATATGAGCATTTGAAAATCGGAATTTTCCTCTCTCAGCTTTCCTGAGAGAAGAGAGATTTGTACTCTTCTCAGCTAAATATCTTTGCTTGTATAGTGGAGAAAAGTCTCCTATTATGTGTGTACACTTGTTAGGCCATGCTCTATCCATAGCCCAAATATCAAGCAAATCTGAGAGATTTTCATTTTTTGGCTAAAAAAACGCATGATGTATACATCATGATTTTTTGCAAAAAATGAAAAATTCTCAAAATCGCTTATACTACCGTATATGATAGTACTTGGAGAGCTGAACAAGAATCTGTCAAGAAAATGAAAAAATTCGCTCCCGTTCAGGAGATATGAGCATTTGAAAATCGGAATTTTCCTCTCTCAGCTTTCCTGAGAGAATAGAGATTTGTACTCTTCTCAGCTAAATATCTTTGCTTGTATAGAGAAAAGACTCTTATTATGTGTGTAAACTTGTTAGGCCATGCTCTATCCATAGCCCAAATATCAAGCAAATCCGAGAGATTTTCATTTTTGGCTAAAAACGCATGATGTATACATCATGATTTTTGCAAAATGAAAAATTCTCAAAATCGCTTATACTACCGTATATGATAGTACTTGAAGAGCTGAACAAGAATCTGTCAAGAAAATGAAAAATTCGCTCCCGTTCAGGAGATATGAGAATTTGAAAATCGGAATTTTCTCTCTCAGCTTTCCTGAGAGAAGAGAGGTGTACTCTTCTCAGCTAAATATCTTTGCTTGTATAGTAGAGAAAGTCTCGTATTATGTGTGTACACTTGTTAGGCCATGCTCTATCCATAGCCCAAATATCAAGCAAATCTGAGATTTTCATTTTTGGCTAAAAACGCATGATGTATACATCATGATTTTTGCAAAAATGAAAAATTCTCAAAATAGCTTATACTACCGTATATGATAGTACTTGAAGGGCTGAACAAGAATCTGTCAAGAAAATGAAAACATTCGCACCCGTTCAGGAGATAGGAGCATTTGAAAATCGGAATTTTCCTCTCTCAGCTTTCCCTTGAGAGAAGAGAGAGGTACTCTTCTCAGCTAAATATCTTTGCTTGTATAGTAGAGAAAAGTCTCGTATTATGTGTGTACACTTGTGAGGCCATGCGCTAGCCATAGACCAAATGACAAGGAAATCTGGGAGATTTTCATTTTTTGGCTCAAAAGACGCATGATGTATACATCATGTTTTTTTGCAAAAATGAAAAATTCTCAAAATCGCTTATACTACCGTATATGATAGTACTTGAAGAGCTGAACAAGAATCTGTCAAGAAAATGAAAAATTCGCTCCCGTTCAGGAGATATGAGCATTTGAAAATCGGAATTTTCCTCTCTCAGCTTTCCTTGAGAGAAGAGAGAGGTGTACTCTTCTCAGCTAAATATCTTTGCTTGTATAGTAGAGAAAGTCTCGTATTATGTGTGTACACTTGTTAGGCCATGCTCTATCCATAGCCCAAATATCAAGCAAATCTGAGAGATTTTCATTTTTGGCTAAAAACGCATGATGTATACATCATGATTTTTGCAAAAATGAAAAATTCTCAAAATCGCTTATACTACCGTATATGATAGTACTTGAAGAGCTGAACAAGAATCTGTCAAGAAAATGAAAAATTCGCTCCCGTTCAGGAGATATGAGCATTTGAAAATCGGAATTTTCCTCTCTCAGCTTTCCTTGAGAGAAGAGAGAGGTGTACTCTTCTCAGCTAAATATCTTTGCTTGTATAGTAGAAAAGTCTCGTATTATGTGTGTACACTTGTTAGGCCATGCTCTATCCATAGCCCAAATATCAAGCAAATCTGAGAGATTTTCATTTTTGGCTAAAAACGCATGATGTATACATCATGATTTTTAAAAATGAAAATTCTCAAAATCGCTTATACTACCGTATATGATAGTACTTGAAGAGCTGAACAAGAATCTGTCAAGAAAATGGAAAAATTCGCTCCCGTTCAGGATATATGAGCATTTGAGAATGGTAATTTTCCTCCTTCAGCTTTCCCTTGAGAGAGGAGAGTGTACTCTTCTCAGCTAAATATCTTTGCTTGTATAGTAGAAAAGTCTCGTATTATGTGTGTACACTTGTTAGTCTATGCTCTATCCATAGCCCAAATATCAAGCAAATCTGAGAGATTTTCATTTTTTTGCTAAAAAAACGCATGATGTATACATCATGATTTTTTGCAAAAAATGAAAAATTCTCAAAATCGCTTATACTACCGTATATGATAGTACTTGAAGAGCTGAACAAGAATCTGTCAAGAAAATGAAAAAATTCGCTCCCGTTCAGGAGATATGAGCATTTGAAAATCGGAATTTTCCTCTCTCAGCTTTCCCTTGAGAGAAGTTAGAGGTGTACTATTCTCAGCTAAATATCTTTGCTTGTATAGTAGAGAAAAGTCTCGTATTATGTGTGTACACTTGTTAGGCCATGCTCTATCCATAGCCCAAATATCAAGCAAATCTGAGAGATTTTCATTTTTTGGCTAAAAAAACGCATGATGTATACATCATGATTTTTTGCAAAAAATGAAAAATTCTCAAAATCGCTTATACTACCGTATATGATAGTACTTGAAGAGCTGAACAAGAATCTGTCAAGAAAATGAAAAAAATTCGCTCCCGTTCAGGAGATATGAGCTTTAGATAATCGCTATTTTCATCTCTCAGCTTTCCCTGAGAAGAGAGTGTACTCTTCTCAGCTAAATATCTTTGCTTGTATAGTAGAGAAAAGTCTCGTATTATGTGTGTACACTTGTTATGCCATGCTCTATCCATAGCCCAAATATCAAGCAGATCTGAGAGATTTTCATTTTTGGCTAAAAACGCATGATGTATACATCATGATTTTTGCAAAAATGAAAAATTCTCAAAATCGCTTATACTACCGTATATGATAGTACTTGAAGAGCTGAACAAGAATTTGTCAAGAAAATGAAAAATTCGCTCCCGTTCAGGAGATATGAGCATTTGAAAATCGGAATTTTCCTCTCTCAGCTTTCCCTTGAGAGAAGAGAGGTGTACTCTTCTCAGCTAAATATCTTTGCTTGTATAGTAGAGAAAGTCTCGTATTATGTGTACACTTGTTAGGCCATGCTCTATCCATAGCCCAAATATCAAGCAAATCTGAGAGATTTTCATTTTCTGGCTAAAAAACGCATGATGTATACATCATGATTTTTTGCAAAAAATGAAAAATTCTCAAAATCGCTTATACTACCGTATATGATAGTACTTGAAGAGCTGAACAAGAATCTGTCAAGAAAATGAAAAATTCGCTCCCGTTCAGGAGATATGAGCATTTGAAAATCGGAATTTTCCTCTCTCAGCTTTCCCTTGAGAGAAGAGAGATTTACTCTTCTCAGCTAAATATCTTTGCTTGTATAGTAGAAAAGTCTCGTATTATGTGTGTACACTTGTTAGGCCATGCTCTATCCATAACCCAAATATCAAGCAAATCTGAGAGATTTTCATTTTTGGCTAAAAACGCATGATGTATACATCATGATTTTTGCAAAAATGAAAAATTCTCAAAATCGCTTATACTACCGTATATGATAGTACTTGAAGAGCTGAACAAGAATCTGTCAAGAAAATGAAAAAATTCACTCCCGTTCAGGAGATATGAGCATTTGAAAATCGGAATTTTCCTCTCTCAGCTTTCCCTGAGAGAAGAGAGAAGGGTACTCTTCTCAGCTAAATATCTCTGCTTGTATAGTAAAGTCTCGTATTATGTGTGTACACTTGTTAGGCCATGCTCTATCCATAGCCCAAATATCAAGCAAATCTGAGAGATTTACATTTTTGACTAAAAACGCATGATGTATACATCATGATTTTTGCAAAAATGAAAAATTCTCAAAATCGCTTATACTACCGTATATGATAGTACTTGAAGAGCTGAACAAGAATCTGTCAAGAAAATGAAAAATTCGCTCCCGTTCAGGAGATATGAGCATTTGAAAATCGGAATTTTCCTCTCTCAGCTTTCCTTGAGAGAAGAGAGTGTACTCTTCTCAGCTAAATATCTTTGCTTGTATAGTAGAGAAAAGTCTCGTATTATGTGTGTACACTTGTTAGGCCATGCTCTATCCATAGCCCAAATATCAAGCAAATCTGAGAGATTTTCATTTTTGGCTAAAAACGCATGATGTATACATCATGATTTTTGCAAAATGAAAAATTCTCAAAATCGCTTATACTACCGTATATGATAGTAATTGAAGAGCTGAACAAGAATCTGTCAAGAAAATGAAAAATTCGCTCCCGTTCAGGAGATATGAGCATTTGAAAATCGGAATTTTCCTCTCTCAGCTTTCCTTGAGAGAAGAGAGATTTACTCTTCTCAGCTAAATATCTTTGCTTGTATAGTAGAGAAAAGTCTCGTATTATGTGTGTACACTTGTTAGGCCATGCTCTATCCATAGCCCAAATATCAAGCAAATCTGAGAGATTTTCATTTTTTGGCTAAAAAAACGCATGATGTATACATCATGATTTTTTGCAAAAAATGAAAAATTCTCAAAATCGCTTATACTACCGTATATGATAGTACTTGAAGAGCTGAACAAGAATCTGTCAAGAAAATGAAAAAATTCGCTCCCGTTCAGGAGATATGAGCATTTGAAAATCGGAATTTTCCTCTCTCAGCTTTCCTGAGAGAATAGAGATTTGTACTCTTCTCAGCTGAATATCTTTGCTTGTATATTAGAGGAAAGTCTCGTATTATGTGTGTACACTTGTTAGGCCATGCTCTATCCATAGCCCAAATATCAAGCAAATCTGAGAGATTTTCATTTTTTGGCTAAAAAAACGCATGATGTATACATCATGATTTTTTGCAAAAAATGAAAAATTCTCAAAATCGCTTATACTACCGTATATGATAGTACTTGAAGAGCTGAACAAGAATCTGTCAAGAAAATGAAAAAATTCGCTCCCGTTCAGGAGATATGAGCATTTGAAAATCGGAATTTTCCTCTCTCAGCTTTCCTGAGAGAAGAGAGATTTGTACTCTTCTCAGCTGAATATCTTTGCTTGTATAGTAGAAAAGTCTCGTATTATGTGTGTACACTTGTTAGGCCATGCTCTATCCATAGCCCAAATATCAAGCAAATCTGAGAGATTTTCATTTTTTGGCTAAAAAAACGCATGATGTATACATCATGATTTTTTGCAAAAAATGAAAAATTCTCAAAATCGCTTATACTACCGTATATGATAGTACTTGAAGAGATGAACAAGAATCTGTCAAAAAAATGAAAAAATTCGCTCCCGTTCAGGAGATATGAGCATTTGAAAATCGGAATTTTCCTCTCTCAGCTTTCCCTTGAGAGAAGAGAGAGGTGCACTCTTCTCAGCTAAATATCTTTGCTTGTATAGTAGAAAAGTCTCGTATTATGTGTGTACACTTGTTAGGCCATGCTCTATCCATAGCCCGAATATCAAGCAAATCTGAGAGATTTTCATTTTTGGCTAAAAACGCATGATGTATACATAATGATTTTTCGCAAAAAATTAAAAATTCTCAAAATTGCTTATACTACCGTTTATGATAGTACTAGAAGAGCTGAACAAGAATCTGTCAAGAAAATGAAAAAATTCGCTCCCGTTCAGGAGATATGAGCATTTGAAAATCGGAATTTTCCTCTCACAGCTTTCACTTGAGCGCAGAGAGCGGTGTACTCGTCTTAGCTAGACAGCTTTGCTCGTATAGGAGAGAAAGTCTCGGATTATGTGTGTACACTTGTTAGGCCATGCTCTATCCATAGCCCAAATAGCAAGTAAATCTTAGAGATTTTCATTTTTGGCTAAAAACGCATGATGTATACATCATGATTTTTGCAAAATGAAAAATTCTCAAAATCGCTTATACTACCGTATATGATAGTACTTGGAGAGATGAACAAGAATCTATCAAAAAAATGAAAAAATTCGCTCCCGTTCAGGAGATATGAGCATTTGAAAATCGGAATTTTCCTCTCTCAGCTTTCCTGCTGGACTAGAGATTTGTAGTCTTCTCAGCTAAATATCTTTGCTTGTATAGTAGATAAAAGTCTCGTATTATGTGTGTACACTTGTTAGGCCATGCTCTATCCATAGCCCAAATATCAAGCAAATCTGAGAGATTTTCATTTTTTGGCTAAAAAAACGCATGATGTATACATCATGATTTTTGCAAAAATGATAAATTCTCAAAATCGCTTATACTACCGTATATGATAGTACTTGAAGAGCTGAACAAGAATCTGTCAAGAAAATGAAAAAATTCGCTCCCGTTCAGGAGATATGAGCATTTGAAAATCGGAATTTTCCTCTCTCAGCTTTCCCTTGAGAGAAGAGAGAGGTGTACTCTTCTTAGCTAAATATCTATGCTTGTATAGTAGAGAAACGTCTCGTATTATGTGTGTACACTTGTTAGGTCATGCTCTATCCATAGCCCAAATATCAAGCAAATCTGAGAGATTTTCATTTTTTGGCTAAAAAAACGCATGATGTATACATCATAATTTTTTGCAAAAAATGAAAAATTCTCAAAATCGCTAATATCACCGTATATGATAGTACTTGAAGAGCTGAACAAGAATCTGTCAACAAAATGAAAGTTTTCGCTCCCGTTCAGGACTTATGAGCATTTGAAAATCGGAATTTTCCTCTCTCAGCTTTCCCTTGAGAGAAGAGAGAGGTGTACTCTTCTCAGCTAAATATCTTTGCTTGTATAGTAGAGAAAAGTCTCGTATTATGTGTGTACACTTGTTAGGCCATGCTCTATCCATAGCCCAAATATCAAGCAAATCTGAGAGATTTTCATTTTTTGGCTAAAAAAACGCATGATGTATACATCATGATTTTTTGCAAAAAATGAAAAATTCTCAAAATCGCTTATACTACCGTATATGATAGTACTTGAAGAGCTGAACAAGAATCTGTCAAGAAAATGAAAAAATTCGCTCCCGTTCAGGAGATATGAGCATTTGAAAATCGGAATTTTCCTCTCTCAGCTTTCCTGAGAGAAGAGAGAGGTACTTTTCTAAGCTAAATATCTTTGCTTGTATAGTAGAGAAAAGTCTCGTATTATGTGTGTACACTTGTTAGGCCATGCTCTATCCATAGCCCAAATATCAAGCAAATCTGAGAGATTTTCATTTTTTGGCTAAAAAAACGCATGATGTATACATCATGAATTTTTGCAAAAAATGAAAAATTGTCAAAAGCGCTTATAATACCGTATATGATAGTACTTGAAGAGCTGAACAAGAATCTGTCAAGAAAATGAAAAATTCGCTCCCGTTCAGGAGATATGAGCATTTGAAAATCGGAATTTTCCTGTCTTAGATTTCCTGATAGAAGCAAGAATTGTACTCTTCACAGGCAAATTTATTTGCTTGTATAGTCGAGACAAGTCTCGTATGATGTGTGTACACTTGTTAGGCCATGCTCTATCCATAGCCCAAATATCAAGCAAATCTGAGAGATTTTCATTTTTGGCTAAAACGCATGATGTATACATCATGATTTTTGCAAAATGAAAAATTCTAAAAATCGCTTATACGACCGTATATGATAGTACTTGAAGAGCTGAACAAGAATCTGACAAGAAAATGAAAAAATTCGCTCCCGTTCAGGAGATATGAGCATTTGAAAATCGGAATTTTCCTCTCTCAGCTTTCCCTTGAGAGAAGAGAGAGGTGTACTCTTCTTAGCTAAATATCTTTGCTTGTATAGTAGAGAAACGTCTCGTATTATGTGTGTACACTTGTTAGGCCATGCTCTATCCATAGCCCAAATATCAAGCAAATCTGAGAGATTTTCATTTTTTGGCTAAAAAAACGCATGATGTATACATCATGATTTTTTGCAAAAAATGAAAAATTCTCAAAATCGCTTATACTACCGTATATGATAGTACTTGAAGAGCTGAACAAGAATCTGTCAAGAAAATGAAAAAATTCGCTCCCGTTCAGGAGATATGAGCATTTGAAAATCGGAATTTTCCTCTCTCAGCTTTCCCTTGAGAGAAGAGAGAGGTGTACTCTTCTCAGCTAAATATCTTTGCTTGTATAGTAGAGAAAAGTCTCGTATTATGTGTGTACACTTGTTAGGCCATGCTCTATCCATAGCCCAAATATCAAGCAAATCTGAGAGATTTTCATTTTTTGGCTAAAAAAACGCATGATGTATACATCATAATTTTATGCAAAAAATGAAAAATTCTCAAAATCGCTTATACTACCGTATATGATAGTACTTGAAGAGCTGAACAAGAATCTGTCAAGAAAATGAAAAACTTCGCTCCCGTTCAGGAGATATGAGCATTTGAAAATCGGAATTTTCCTCTCTCAGCTTTCCTGAGAGAAGAGAGGTACTCTTCTCAGCTAAATATCTTTGCTTGTATAGTAGAGAAAAGTCTCGTATTATGTGTGTACACTTGTTAGGCCATGCTCTATCCATAGCCCAAATATCAAGCAAATCTGAGAGATTTTCATTTTTTGGCTAAAAAAACGCATGATGTATACATCATGATTTTTTGCAAAAAATGAAAAATTCTCAAAATCGCTTATACTACCGTATATGATAGTACTTGAAGAGCTGAACAAGAATCTGTCAAGAAAATGAAAAATTCGCTCCCGTTCAGGAGATATGAGCATTTGAAAATCGGAATTTTCCTCTCTCAGCTTTCCTGAGAGAAGAGAGGTGTACTCTTCTCAGCTAAATATCTTTGCTTGTATAGTGGAAAGTCTCGTATTATGTGTGTACACTTGTTAGGCCATGCTCTATCCATAGCCCAAATATCAAGCAAATCTGAGAGATTTTCATTTTTGGCTAAAAACGCATGATGTATACATCATGATTTTTGCAAAAATGAAAAATTCTCAAAATCGCTTATACTACCGTATATGATAGTAGTTGAAGAGCTGAACAAGAATCTGTCAAGAAAATGAAAAATTCGCTCCCGTTCAGGAGATATGAGCATTTGAAAATCGGAATTTTCCTCTCTCAGCTTTCCTTGAGAGAAGAGAGATGTGTACTCTTCTCAGCTAAATATCTTTGCTTGTATATTAGAGAAAAGTCTCGTATTATGTTTGTACACTTTTTAGGCCATGCTCTTTCCATAGCCCAAATATCAAGCAAATCTGAGAGATTTTCATTTTTGGCTAAAAAACGCATGATGTATACATCATGATTTTTGCAAAAATGAAAAATTCTCAAAATCGCTTATACTACCGTATATGATAGTACTTGAAGAGCTGAACAAGAATCTGTCAAGAAAATGAAAAATTCGCTCCCGTTCAGGAGATATGAGCATTTGAAAATCGGAATTTTCCTCTCTCAGCTTTCCTGAGAGAAGAGAGAGGTGTACTCTTCTCAGCTAAATATCTTTGCTTGTATAGTAGAGAAAGTCTCGTATTATGTGTGTACACTTGTTAGGCCATGCTCTATCCATAGCCCAAATATCAAGCAAATCTGAGAGATTTTCATTTTTGGCTAAAAACGCATGATGTATACATCATGATTTTTGCAAAAATGAAAAATTCTCAAAATCGCTTCTACTACCGTATATGATAGTACTTGAAAAGCTGAACAAGAATCTGTCAAGAAAATGACAAAATTCGCTCCCGCTCAGGAGATATGAGCATTTGAAAAGCGGAATTTTCCTCTCTCAGCTTTCCTGAGAAGAGAGAGGTGTACTCTTCTCAGCTAAATATCTTTGCTTGTATAGTAGAAAAGTCTCGTATTATGTGTGTACACTTGTTAGGCCATGCTCTATCCATAGCCCAAATATCAAGCAAATCTGAGAGATTTTCATTTTTTGGCTAAAAAAACGCATGATGTATACATCATGATTTTTTGCAAAAAATGAAAAATTCTCAAAATCGCTTATACTACCGTATATGATAGTACTTGAAGAGCTGAACAAGAATCTGTCAAGAAAATGAAAAATTCGCTCCCGTTCAGGAGATATGAGCATTTGAAAATCGGAATTTTCTCTCTCAGCTTTCCTGAGAGAAGAGAGAGACTCTTCTCAGCTAAATATCTTTGCTTGTACAGTAGAGAAAAGTCTCGTATTATGTGTTCACTTGTTAGGCCATGCTCTATCCATAGCCCAAATATCAAGCAAATCTGAGAGATTTTCATTTTTGGCTAAAAAACGCATGATGTATACATCATGATTTTTGCAAAAATGAAAAATTCTCAAAATCGCTTATACTACCGTATATGATAGTACTTGAAGAGCTGAACAAGAATCTGACAAGAAAATGAAAATATTCGCTCCTGTTCAGGAGATATGAGCATTTGAAAATCGGAATTTTCCTCTCTCAGCTTTCCTGAGAGAAGAGGTGTACTCTTCTCAGCTAAATATCTTTGCTTGTATAGTAGAGAAAAAGTCTCGTATCATGTGTGTACACTTGTTAGGCCATGCTCTATCCATAGCCCAAATATCAAGCAAATCTGAGAGATTTTCATTTTTTGGCTAAAAAAACGCATGATGTATACATCATGATTTTTTGCAAAAAATGAAAAATTCTCAAAATCGCTTATACTACCGTATATGATAGTACTTGAAGAGCTGAACAAGAATCTGTCAAGAAAATGAAAAAATTCGCTCCCGTTCAGGAGATATGAGCATTTGAAAATCGGAATTTTCCTCTCTCAGCTTTCCCTTGAGAGAAGAGAGGTGTACTCTTCTCAGCTAAATATCTTTGCTTGTATAGTAGAGAAAAGTCTCGTATTATGTGTGTACACTTGTTAGGCCATGCTCTATCCATAGCCCAAATATCAAGCAAATCTGAGAGATTTTCATTTTTTGGCTAAAAAAACGCATGATGTATACATCATGATTTTTTGCAAAAAATGAAAAATTCTCAAAATCGCTTATACTACCGTATATGATAGTACTTGAAGAGCTGAACAAGAATCTGTCAAGAAAATGAGAAAATTCGCTCCCGTTCAGGAGATATGAGCATTTGAAAATCGGAATTTTCCTCTCTCAGCTTTCCTGAGAGAAGAGAGATTTGTACTCTTCTCAGCTGAATATCTTTGCTTGTATAGTAGAGAAAAGTCTCGTATTATGTGTGTACACTTGTTAGGCCATGCTCTATCCATAGCCCAAATATCAAGCAAATCTGAGAGATTTTCATTTTTTGGCTAAAAAAACGCATGATGTATACATCATGATTTTTTGCAAAAAATGAAAAATTCTCAAAATCGCTTATACTACCGTATATGATAGTACTTGAAGAGCTGAACAAGAATCTGTCAAGAAAATGAAAAAATTCGCTCCCGTTCAGGAGATATGAGCATTTGAAAATCGGAATTTTCCTCTCTCAGCTTTCCTGAGAGAAGAGAGATTTGTACTCTTCTCAGCTAAATATCTTTGCTTGTATAGTAGAGGAAAGTCTCGTATTATGTGTGTACACTTGTTAGGCCATGCTCTATCCATAGCCCAAATATCAAGCAAATCTGAGAGATTTTCATTTTTGGCTAAAAACGCATGATGTATACATCATGATTTTTGCAAAAATGAAAAATTCTCAAAATCGCTTATACTACCGTATATGATAGTACTTGAAGAGCTGAACAAGAATCTGTCAAGAAAATGAAAAATTCGCTCCCGTTCAGGAGATATGAGCATTTGAAAATCGGAATTTTCCTCGCTCAGCTTTCTCTCGAGCGAAGACTGAGGTGTACTCTTCTGAGCTAGATTTCTTTGCTTGTATAGTTTAGTAATGTCTAGTTTTATGTGTGTACACTTGTTCTGCCATGCTCTATCCATAGCCCAAATATCAAGCAAATCTGAGATTTTCATTTTTGGCTAAAAACGCATGATGTATACATCATGATTTTTGCAAAAATGAAAAATTCTCAAAATCGCTTATACTACCGCATATGATAGTAATTGAAGAGCTGAACAAGAATCTGTCAAGAAAATGGAAAATTCGCTCCCGTTCAGGAGATATGAGCATTTGAAAATCGGAATTTTCCTCTCTCAGCTTCCCTTTGAGAAAAAGGAGAGGTACTCTTCTGATCTACATATCAGTGCTTGTATAGTAGAAAAGTCTCGTATTATGTGTGTACACTTGTTAGGCCATGCTCTATCCATAGCCCAAATATCAAGCAAATCTGAGAGATTTTCATTTTTGGCTAAAAAACGCATGATGTATACATCATGATTTTTGCAAAAATGAAAAATTCTCAAAATCGCTTATACTACCGTATATGATAGTACTTGAAGAGCTGAACAAGAATCTGTCAAGAAAATGAAAAATTCGCTCCCGTTCAGGAGATATGAGCATTTGAAAATCGGAATTTTCCTCTCTCAGCTTACCCTTGAGAGAAGAGAGGTGTACTCTTCTCAGCTAAATATCTTTGCTTGTATAGTAGAAAAGTCTCGTATTATGTGTGTACACTTGTTAGGCCATGCTCTATCCATAGCCCAAATATCAAGCAAATCTGAGAGATTTTCATTTTTTGGCTAAAAAAACGCATGATGTATACATCATGATTTTTTGCAAAAAATGAAAAATTCTCAAAATCGCTTATACTACCGTAAATGATAGTACTTGAAGAGCTGAACAAGAATCTGTCAAGAAAATGGAAAAAATCGCTCCCGTTCAGGAGATATGAGCATTTGAAAATCGGAATTTTCCTCTCTCAGCTTTCCCTTGAGAGAGAGGTGTACTCTTCTCAGCTAAATATCTTTGCTTGTATAGTAGAGAAAAGTCTCGTATTATGTGTGTACACTTGTTAGGCCATGCTCTATCCATAGCCCAAATATCAAGCAAATCTGAGAGATTTTCATTTTTTGGCTAAAAAAACGCATGATGTATACATCATGATTTTTTGCAAAAAATGAAAAATTCTCAAAATCGCTTATACTACGGTGGATGATAGTACTTGAAGAGCTGAACAAGAATCTGTCAAGAAAATGAAAAATTCGCTCCCGTTCAGGAGATATGAGCATTTGGAAATCGGAATTTTCCTCTCTCAGCTTTCCCTTGAGAGAAGAGAGGTGTACTCTTCTCAGCTAAATATCTTTGCTTGTATAGTAGAAAAGTCTTGTATTATGTGTGTACACTTGTTAGGCCATGCTCTATCCATAGCCCAAATATCAAGCAAATCTGAGAGATTTTCATTTTTGGCTAAAAAACGCATGATGTATACATCATGATTTTTGCAAAAATGAAAAATTCTCAAAATCGCTTATACTACCGTATATAATAGTACTTGAAGAGCTGAACAAGAATCTGTCAACAAAATGAAAAAATTCGCTCCCGTTCAGGAGATATGAGCATTTGAATATCGGAATTTTCCTCTCTCAGCTTTCCCTTGAGAGAGAGGTGTACTCTTCTCAGCTAAATATCTTTGCTTGTATAGTAGAGAAAAGTCTCGTATTATGTGTGTACACTTGTTAGGCCATGCTCTATCCATAGCCCAAATATCAAGCAAATCTGAGAGATTTTCATTTTTTGGCTAAAAAAACGCATGATGTATACATCATGATTTTTTGCAAAAAATGAAAAATTCTCAAAATCGCTTATACTACCGTATATGATAGTACTTGAAGAGCTGAACAAGAATCTGTCAAGAAAATGAAAAAATTCGCTCCCGTTCAGGAGATATGAGCATTTGAAAATCGGAATTTTCCTCTCAACTATCCTGAAAGAAGAGAGTTTTGTACTCTTCTCAGCTAAATAACTTTGCTTGTATAGAGAAAAGTCTCGTATGATGTGTGTACACTTGTTAGGCCATGCTCTATCCATAGCCCAAATATCAAGCAAATCTGAGAGATTTTCATTTTTTGGCTAAAAAAACGCATGATGTATACATCATGATTTTTTGCAAAAAATGAAAAATTCTCAAAATCGCTTATACTACCGTATATGATAGTACTTGAAGAGCTGAACAAGAATCTGTCAAGAAAATAAAAAATTCGCTCCCGTTCAGGAGATATGAGCATTTGAAAATCGGAATTTTCCTCTCTCAGCTTTCCTGAGAGAAGAGAGATTTGTACTCTTCTCAGCTAAATATCTTTGCTTGTATAGTGGAGAAAAGTCTCCTATTATGTGTGTACACTTGTTAGGCCATGCTCTATCCATAGCCCAAATATCAAGCAAATCTGAGAGATTTTCATTTTTTGGCTAAAAAAACGCATGATGTATACATCATGATTTTTTGCAAAAAATGAAAAATTCTCAAAATCGCTTATACTACCGTATATGATAGTACTTGAAGAGCTGAACAAGAATCTGTCAAGAAAATGAAAAAATTCGCTCCCGTTCAGGAGATATGAGCATTTGAAAATCGGAATTTTCCTCTCTCAGCTTTCCTGAGAGAAGAGAGATTTGTACTCTTCTCAGCTAAATATCTTTGCTTGTATAGTGGAGAAAAGTCTCCTATTATGTGTGTACACTTGTTAGGCCATGCTCTATCCATAGCCCAAATATCAAGCAAATCTGAGAGATTTTCATTTTTTGGCTAAAAAAACGCATGATGTATACATCATGATTTTTTGCAAAAAATGAAAAATTCTCAAAATCGCTTATACTACCGTATATGATAGTACTTGAAGAGCTGAACAAGAATCTGTCAAGAAAATGAAAAAATTCGCTCCCGTTCAGGAGATATGAGCATTTGAAAATCGGAATTTTCCTCTCTCAGCTTTCCTGAGAGAATAGAGATTTGTACTCTTCTCAGCTGAATATCTTTGCTTGTATATTAG
Source organism: Laodelphax striatellus (assembly GCA_017141395.1). Classification (NCBI taxonomy): domain Eukaryota; kingdom Metazoa; phylum Arthropoda; class Insecta; order Hemiptera; family Delphacidae; genus Laodelphax; species Laodelphax striatellus. The sequence goes on along the minus strand of CM029539.1, from coordinate 25,551,083 downwards.
AGAAAAGTCTCGTATTATGTGTGTACACTTGTTAGGCCATGCTCTATCCATAGCCCAAATATCAAGCAAATCTGAGAGATTTTCATTTTTTGGCTAAAAAAACGCATGATGTATACATCATGATTTTTTGCAAAAAATGAAAAATTCTCAAAATCGCTTATACTACCGTATATGATAGTACTTGGAGAGCTGAACAAGAATCTGTCAAGAAAATGAAAAAATTCGCTCCCGTTCAGGAGATATGAGCATTTGAAAATCGGAATTTTCCTCTCTCAGCTTTCCTGAGAGAAGAGAGATTTGTACTCTTCTCAGCTAAATATCTTTGCTTGTATAGTAGAGAAAAGTCTCGTATTATGTGTGTACACTTGTTAGGCCATGCTCTATCCATAGCCCAAATATCAAGCAAATCTGAGAGATTTTCATTTTTTGGCTAAAAAAACGCATGATGTATACATCATGATTTTTTGCAAAAAATGAAAAATTCTCAAAATCGCTTATACTACCGTATATGATAGTACTTTAAGAGCTGAACAAGAATCTGTCAAGAAAATGAAAAACTTCGCTCCCGTTCAGGAGATATGAGCATTTGAAAATCGGAATTTTCCTCTCTCAGCTTTCCTGAGAGAAGAGAGATTTGTACTCTTCTCAGCTAAATATCTTTGCTTGTATAGTGGAGAAAAGTCTCCTATTATGTGTGTACACTTGTTAGGCCATGCTCTATCCATAGCCCAAATATCAAGCAAATCTGAGAGATTTTCATTTTTTGGCTAAAAAAACGCATCATGATTTTTTGCAAAAAATGAAAAATTCTCAAAATTGTTCATTCTACCGTTTTTGATTGATAAATTAGGAAATAAGATGAGCATGTTATGTCAAAAGCATCGTTTAATAAATAGATAGCAGTCGGGGTTACATAGTGACGGGTGGAGAAGAGAACCTATCAAGTTGTTGATATACCAGTCAACTAAAAATACAGTAATAGCAATTGATAAAAATATTACAATATTAACCGTTCTGTAACAATGGAGATTTACATTCGAAATCAAGAATTTCCAAGTTATTGAGCAACAAATAAGATTGGCATAAATAGGAATCTCAGTGTCAAGCTTAGAAATGAACTGACAAATTCTCTAACATCATACTTTGTAAACTTTGAAAAACAAAAACAACAATTTCAAATAATGTGTATGAACTAGTAATGTAATTACTAAGAACTAATGTAATTCACCCACTCTAGTACATGGATGACATCCATAGTTGAGTGGGTTAATTTCCATGAATTTTCTCGATGTTATATGGTTTTTTTCACATTTTTTGTAGTCAATATTTCATTATTGTATTCCTAGGTTTTAGTTTTGAAGAAGGAAATAAATTTATTTATTTATTATTTAACTGCAAGAAAAGTGAAATATCTTAATTGGATTGAATGATATGTGTTCACACTTCATTTTAAGCAGTAAGATATTCCAATCAATCAGTGAATTTGATCATTTATTTCATGAAATAGCTAAAGAATCTTACAAACCGAATGCACTGTAATTTTACCGAAAAGGAACAATTTTGTTGATAATAGTACAGTACAATTTGTGTTATTATACCAATATACAAACTATAAGCTTCTCTTCCCAAACTGAATACCGTACATAATTTTATGGCAATATTGTAATATGCATCTATGTTGATTAAATCAGAATTATAATGATAAATACTGAACAAAATAGAATGGAACTAATTAGAAGTTTCAAAAGACATACAACGTGGTACACAATTTTTTGATAGTATCAAGCTACTAAGAAAATGCCAGACAAATGGGATAAAAAAGTACGGATAATATACGGCAATTTATTTTAATACTATCTGAGTTTGACACTAACCAGTTTTCGGCACGTAACCAATCGTGTTCTATTTACAGTTGGATGTTTCTAAATAAATTATGAATTATACACACAATTTGCATTGGAAAAACTAACAGCCTTTTCTTTCATTTCAATAACATCGTATTAGCCTAAATTATTTTTATTGCAATTGAACAATTGACTTGCTCTGAATATCTACCTGATTACAGTACGTCTTTTACTTCAGTAATACCGGTATATGCCAGGTCTGATAACACCTATCGCAAAATATAGTAATAGGTTTACACAATTCTATTGCCATCTAAAAAGTTTTTGCAAAAGGAAGTCACAGATAGAGAATTGAGGTTTTGATTGAAACGGGGTATTCAATATCTCCACTACTTTGATGTGATGTAGCGAAGATAGAAGAGATAAGTTGTAATGTAGAGATAGGCCTAAACGATAAGAACTAGATTTTGTTTATAATTAAATTAATTAAGCCATACTTGTGGTGGAATCGGTCAGGGATCTTATTAAGCATATTAAATTGCTAGCAGGTATATAGTAGATAATTTTAGTAGATAAGTACAGTAGTTGACAATTTGGATTACTCAATGTAGTTTAGGCTACTAGAATATGAGTTTGGGGTGCTGTAATCAATATAGAAACACTTAATTTACATTATTGGAAAATACATGCTTAAACACCAAAGTTATTCAAGAATATGGTGAAACCTGGAGGTTTTTGTCAAATCTTCTAAAATAACTTGTACTTCCCAAATAATTTTAATGCAAATAACACACCATTTTACTGATTTCACTATTTTGACTGCATTAAAATTCACCTCAATTTAATGACTTTGAGGCGTTTACTTCATATTTTACCTAAACAATGTTTGGAAACATGAATTTTAACATAATTTCATAGATATTGAGAGCAAATCATTGGACCGTACTTGCAATATAATTTTTACAATAGATCGAACAGTACATTAGAATGTCTTTAATCTTTTTCATTATCAGTCGTGAATCTACAACGTAAATCTATTGGACTAACATACAATTTAAACGATAACGATAAAGCCGAGTTCAGACCAATCAAGATTGAAATCATTTTAAAAATTTCTATTTTCTTCGGAAATTTTCGTTACAAAATAAGCACTCTACAGCTTTGTTCGTGTTTCAAAAATATCCAATTCAATTTCAACAACTGAAAAACTTTATTCAAGGAAGACTCATAAGAACTTGTGCTTCGACACTTTCTCAATCAAGAGAAGTGATTAAATTTGAAACAGAGGAGAATCACTGAAATTCGATAATTTAAGTATTGTGCAAAACAGGAAACACTGAATGCATTTCTAATATCACAATTACATTATTTAATCAATGAAAACTTAAAATGCAGTTTCGCTTCAATCAAGAAGAGGGAACTGCATACGGTAGAAACTAATTCAAAGAATATAAATTTTTCATTTCAGTAAGGTAACATTTGATGTTCAAATACATGTATTCTGATCAAATTTTAGCAGAGTTTTGCAATAGTGTATTGAAATTTGCGAAAGATGGCAATATTTTATTGTAACACAATGGTTTGAGAACGTATTCATGAACAGATTAGACCGTACTTCATCAACTTTCATTCAAAGTTTTAAAAGTTTATCATTTTAAATTTTTAAATTTAATTCTAAATTTATGATTTTAATTCAAAGGTTTTAAACATGAAAGGATGCAAACATGATAGTTTTCATTGATTTAAAACAATAACATTATTGTGTTGTGTTTTTGAAGAAGTCGTTTACTGAAATTTTAGGCACACAAATGGAAACTTATTGATGAGAATTTGAAGTTCACGTGTTAAATTCTACAAAAAAAGCCGGTCTGAACTGGAGTCTTACTATTCGATATAACAAACAGTAGACGCACAAAAACGCATCCACTGTTCATTCCAAAGTGAAATGTATTTTTGATTCGAATCCTACAAAAATATTTTACGATAAAAACGACAGTCGGCTATGGACTAAAAATTAATATTTATATCATATTATAATATTATACAGATTCATCTAATTCTGGCACTGTCGCCTCTTTCGAAAGCTCTTGTCTATTAGCTAATTGGATCTCGTTTTCATCCAATAATATAATTCGTTACATCGCAATTCCTTACGCTCAAAAATAGATCCATTCGCAAAATTATTATCACTATTATTCACAATCATTCAACTATTTACAACTAGTGTGACAAAATTTCGAAGGAAGCATGATGCGAAGAAACTTACCAAGCGACTTGACTCATTATTAAGCGAATCCTAGGAGTCAACCACGTGACTCACTCATCACAGAAGATTTTCAATTCACTAGTAGCATCTGACTTTTATCTACACCTATTTGGTCGTTTTAAATTTATTGACTTTACTAACTGCATTGTCAAGGCAATGATTCAAAGATTCTACAACAAATTTTTTTTGGTACAATATATCAAACAAAAACTTTAGAGGACAAAAAGACTACAGAGACTGTATATTGATTCTCTGTAAAGAAGACCAAGTGAAACATAGATAATTTCATTTATTGGACAAAACACTTGATGTCAGAAGTTATTTTAGAATTTTATTAAAATTTTTAGATTTTTATCTAAAATCTAAAAAAGATTTTACTTTTTTAAGGATAAACTGTAGCTGGATTTTAAACAAGAATGGTGTCTAACAGTCCAACTAATGTAAGTGCGTTACACACTGCTAGAAGAATTTACCTTCATTTTAATCAATTTTTTATAAAAGTAAAGTTTGTAAACTAATTTCATTAGCTCTATGAAAGAAGTTAATTTTGGCGACATAACAAAATGCATGGACAATACAGAGAAATTTAATTTTCATGAAATGCAAATATTATGTAATATAAACACATGAAAAATATAGCATGAACTTAAACAAAACAGAATATTTACCATTTTTGAAAGTTTATTACAACTAATTTACGTATCATTGATGCTTTCACATATTTCACTTGGTCTTCATAATCTATTCAACACACTGTGAGTTGCATGAACGACAATCAAGATATGATCTCCAATCAACCATTTACGAACGATCAAGGATCATTCTTGATTGAAGTTTGTGCAACTAGCCAAAGACTGCAAAAGCATAGAGATATTAAATTTATTGAAAGATTTGTAACACAATTCTTTTAATTCAATAGAGTAGAAATGTTGAGGAGGTTGTAAGTTGAGAAATGGAAGGAAAATTAGCACATCAATAAAAAAATTTATTTGTAATTTATAACAAGCATTTCCTAGTAAATTTACTCATTGAAGCATTTTTCATTAAGATGATTCATTCGTGTCGATGTTTGTGCTAATGAATAAATTGTTCAATTCATTCATTTACTTCATCAAATGATAAACAAAATGATCCGCCAAATCTTTAAAAATTAATAATATTACCAAAGACTGGAGCTTATTTTGAAAAACTACTTTTTAGTAAAAGAATCAAAATTTTCATTGTCTTGGAAAACGATGCTATAGACAATTTTGCGTAATAAACCCAAATCAGACACTATTTCATGGATATATTTCTCTACTTACAACCTCAACAACCATCAAACTGACAAAAAGTTCGCTTTTACATTGTAAAAGCTGAAAGCTTTGAAACGAACTTTTTGAAAAGATTTTCAATCTAGAAATTTAACTGTAGAAAAATTACAACCCCCCTATAAAAACCTGTATGTTTTCCCTATAATCAACTGTAGGCCTTCAATCAGTTACGCAATGCCACTTTCACTAGAATTAACTTTTGGAATGTAAATGATTAGCTACTAAATAGATCGACAATGCAGTTGTGATGTTATTCAATAAATACAAACACTTATAATTCATAAAAAAAAACTTATACCTAAATCATAAACATAGAAGATGTAAGTCAATAGCATAGGACTGGATTGGGAAGGAGATCTACACTTGGCTTTGGCAGATGAGTTGAATTTTATTTGATCAAAATAATGTAAGTTGAAAGAAAAAACATGAAGACTGAATTGAGAATTTTGCATAATTGAGCAGACAGATTTTATGATATTTTATTATCGTATTCAATATTTTATTAAATTTGTCCAATATTTAATATTATTTCGACTACTTTCCCTGAATTATAACAAAAATATGTTATATTTTCATTTTATTGCTTTATTCTAATAAGGTTTACTTATAACTTCATTTTCTCCATAGAATTGTTTTTTGAGAAAAATAATTACAGTTTTTCAATTATCAATTTTTTGTGTTTTAGTTTGGAAGTTGAAAACTACATCATAATTTAGTGGAATCTTAGACGATAGAATTATCTGCAATCAAATTTCTAGACAAAATTTGAGGCAAACATGGTTGGCCACTAGAAACCTTTCTCCTAAAAATGGAAGAATTTTGCACTTTGAATCAAATCTCATTGAATCCTGGAATCAAAGAGAGCTCTCAAACGATAAAAAATTTAATAGCAATGAATGAAGAAATGACAAAAACCAACTCTATATTTCGAGCAAGAGTGAAATTTCTATCATAGCTGAAAATACATCTTTGTGAATGTATAAGATAATTATGTCATAAGTAAATCTTAGTCAAAGTTTATGAATAGTTTTCAATGAAGACGTCAATGAAATAAGATTTGTCATGGTTCATCATAATTAAACGGTCAAATTTAAATAAAGGATTATTTTATTTCAACAATCAATTCGTCTAGAGATCAGTCAGCACCGCAATAGTGCTGGTTATAGATCAACACAATGTATTGAAAATAATTTAACAATTTTTTGCTTCAGCATTCAAATTTGAGGCTATCCTTTAAAACAAATATTACCTATTACCCGCTTATGTCCAGGTTAGTTAATATAATTATAGCCTAATAACAATTCGATAATAATGATCTAAATAAAATTTACGAGTCCAAGAATTTATCAAAACTCCAATTAAAGTTACAATATCAAGATCAGTAATGGCGCGGTTTCACGATACCAGTAGACGTGTAGGTTACTGGCAGCAGTTTGGTCATATGATCTTCCACTCTATACAAACAAATAGGGCAATGCACACCGGGCATTGAGTATTATACAAACAAGTGTGCATTGCCCTATTTGTTTGTAGAGTGAAGATCTTATGACCAAACTGCTGCCAGCAACCTACACGTCTACTGGTATCGTGAAACCGCGCCTTAAATGTAATATTTATTGGAATTATTTCTGTACTGGAGATTTTTTCTTCAAGATTTTATTTCTTTACTGGTCATTTTACGCGTGATTAAAATCACCACTCATAAAAATTTGAATCAAATTTTATTAAATTTTCTAAGTCTGCTCAACATCAGTTTTTCAAAGTCAAAAACAACAAACAAAATCAAACAAAATAGTATTAACATCGATTAACTAAAATCTGATTATAACATGTCGTTAAGCCTGCTCAAGTATTTTTATTTTAGGTCATTTTATTGAAGTGTTATTTGTAATGGACATTCTAAATATGATCACAATTCATCATCATCGGTCAAAAAAATTAGGATCATCAGAACACAACAAGGCTTCACTGTCTTCAGAAGTAAAAACTGAAAATGAACGACTTACACATCAAAGTAGTAGTAGCAGTAGTACACTAACGACAGAAAAGGATGGTAAAACGAGTAATAATTACACTAAATTTAACAATCTTTCTCTCTTATTTGGTAAACTTAAATATTATTTTACCAGCCTTATAGTTTCTCGCTCGAATTTCGCCTAGATGAGAATGACAAGTGAGTGAGGGAGCAGCAGCAGCAGCGGTGGCAGCAGCGTAGAGGAGAAGACGAGGGGGGAGGAGGTGGAGGGGGGCAAGGCCGTAAAGTGACGGCCGTTTAGCCGCTATTAACTGCTCGCCTGCAGCTGTGGCAGTGCGGCTGTTGACGGTGCAGCTGCAGCCACTGCTTGCAGCTCCATTTCCCTAACGCCGTTCGCGCTCAGAAGAGTCTCGTCTATAAGCTTTGCTATTTTCTCCTTGTCAGCCTGTAACAAACACACAACACATTATTGAGAATAATCTAAAATTGATAAGCATGTCTATAAAATACAGTGTTATCATCATATAAGATCTAAGAATTTTCGTCAGAATCAAATCAAAATTGAATTTATTGCTATATTTTTTATACATTGAACAAAACTTTCCTTGTCAACTAAAATAAATCTTGACACACAATAAAAACAATAATTTAATTATTATGTAGTAATAATAATTATTAATATTTTATAATTATTATGTAGCCTAATTTATCTAGTATTTAATTTAGAAATGTAGCGGAGGGTTAAGTGTAAGAGAGGGCCGGCTGCGCCCTAACTTCGCCCTCCCAGGATAAAATAAAGGCAGCTATTCTATTCTATTCTATTCAACAAAGTTTATATTGATAATACTGTATACGAAGCATCTTCATCAATATACATCTAATACATTTAATATTGTTGATAATTTTTCGTTAAATTATTAAACCCACAGTCAACAATTAGAATAATTACATTGATTTTGAAACAAATGAAAAAAATATTTGAGATCTAAGAAAATTTACTTTTAAATGAATCTTCAAATACCATCAACAAGAATAGAATTTTATGGAAGGACACACAAATTTACAGAAGATGTTTACAAATTGAAGCCTAATAATTTGCCTCAGACTTACCTCATTGATGAATCCGAAGTGAACCAGCTCCTGGGCTAGCGCTAACGAGGTGTCAAGGTCACTCACTAAACACGTCAACTGGCGATTCATTTTATCGTCCATTCTTAACAATATCGTCATCTGTAATATGAAACAATACCACATTAGTATACAAACCAAAAAATTTAAAGAGAGAGGAATAAAGCTAATTTACATTATAAATGACTGAAACTATTGATCACAATATTAGATTATTATTCAAGCACAGATTTTAATGTAAATTTCAATTACTGAAGTGAAAAATCATTTTTTAATGGATCTTCAAATACCATAAACAAGAATAGAATGTTTCTTCAACAACTTTTGCTACTTATTCATCATAGACAAAGAATATGAGGAGTAGACGATTCATCACCATGTTAAACGGTGAACGACGGAAAAACGACTCGATGGTGGCGACATCTCTGGGTACTTCAAGAACTTGCTGTGTTAATCAAGTGGGTAATCGGCGAGCCCTCTGAACTTTCCTGACACGAACTATTTCAATGTAAACAATAAAAATGTAAACACTCGTCCCTATCTGATGAGTCATCTACTCCTATTCTTTGTCTATGGTATTATCAAAAGGAAACCGAGCTTGAGGGGTTGTCAGCATAGGAATTCCCATGTTAAAGTACAAACGACAAAAATTTTACTCAAAACAGCTGATTTATGACGTCAGCATATGAACATGGGTTTTATTATGTTGACGACCCTCGAACTCAGCCACATCCGGCACTGAGCACTAATCAAAATAATTCAATTTAGAAGTTTTTGGAACTGATTCGTGAAAATTCAGTGAAATTCAATGTTGGACTACATAACCTATATCTTTTCCACATTTCCCATTACGGAAATTGGATGATTCGGCGAAGCGGAACACCCGAAAGGGTCTCCCCGCTAATAAAAGCCATAAGCATAATAATAATAATAATAATACTGAGCTAAATATCCTTCTGGAGGTAGGGCTGCTAACAAGATTGATGTTCCGTCTAATTTCGTTAGATTGGCAATAAAGTGAGGATGACTATTTTTTATAACAGTATTTAGTAAAGTAGTATGTATGTATTAAGTTGGCAATGAAGAGAGGATTAGAATTTTTTTCTCAAGAACAGTATGCTATTCAAAAGAAAAATTGAAACAAAAATAGGCAGAACCCAGCTTGTTCAATCAGTGCTACCTCCACATGGATAATTAGCTCAGTGAGGTCTGGTGTCTAGTCGTAAGGCAGCTCGTACACCAGAGCAATAAGCAATAGGCAATAAGCAACATTTGTATCATATGATCGTTTACTCTATAGAAACAAATAGTCCAATGCACACCTAAAGCAGCTGTTTCGGTGTGCATTGAACTATTACTTTGTATAGAGTACACAATCATATGATCCATATGTTGCTTGTTGCCTATTGCTTATTGCTCCGGTGTACGACCGGGGTTATGGTTCAAGCAAACAGGTGCTAGTGCATGCGTACTAACCATGAGCTCGCAGGTCTGTTCCTTTGGTTTGACGTTGCACATCATGTTGACGACGCGACGTGCCTCAATGTCGACCGGCTCCGGTGTCACCGACTTCACCGATTCGGTCATTTCCGGCGAGGCGGCCCTCGGTCGCGGCGGAGGAGGCTGCTTGGCTCGGTATGCCGTCAGTGGGTAGATGCCGTATCTGAAACACACAGAAAAAATAAAATTATTATCACGTAGGCCTACGCTATTCATGTGAAAAGATACTGAGATTTAAAAAATTCTGTTGAAAATACAGTAATATTATAATCTTCTATTCCACTTTCCATGCTGAACTGCTAGGGGTCATAATTCACTCTAAATATTTGAGATTTAGGACGACTATGAATATTATTATATTTATATATTATATATTATTATATTTTTTTATTAATATTATTATATTATAATGTTTATGAATATCATTATACTCTTGTATCACTTGTACAAGTAATAATCTTGGATACTTTTGCTATGTTCATAAGCTAGCTAGTTTCAGAAGAAATAATATAATTTTTTGACATAAAATTAATAGCTTAGTAGAAGATGTTATTCTATGTTGTATATTTTACTTTGTTACCTTATTAAATATGTAAATCAGTGCATAGTCTTGACACCAGACCAACTACACCACTATTACCATCAAATTCTGTTGACTTCGAAAATAAGCAGCTTTGAAATCATCAACATCAAAATCTTCAAGAGCTTTGATGATTTGAATTCCAGTATCCAACAGATTATCTATGTTTGAAAGCTTTGATGATTTGAATTCTAGTACTCGTAAACAGTTTACGTCTCAGTGAATGACATCAACAATTCCTATATCAAATCAACCAAATTTATAATTTGCCATTCAACAAAACAAATGGACAAAATGCCATAAATGATAATTGCCATAAGATAACAAAAAAAGGACAAACTTGAATATAATATACATAAATCGATCCTATTTTCTTCAAGTGTTCTATTGATATAGATTATTATAGAGTACAGTTGGCAAAGTGTCAATATACGTTTACTCATGTTGTGGCTCGACTAGTACAAGTGCGCTAGCCGTGAATCACGGCCACTGATCTCCTTGCATTATAATTACAAGCAATATGAATCATTATTATAATAAGTGATAATTATTGATACAAGGTATTATTCGTAATATCTATGAATGATTCATGTTAAGAAAGAAATTTAAAATTGAATGTAAGTAGTCTTAATTGGATGAATACATACTTGAATGGTAGAGAAAAAACAAGTTATGATGTGGTGGTCAATATTGGTAGGATGTTGTATAAGGTAGGCTATTAAATGAATCATATTCCTGAAGCTCTACTCACACTTGGAAACTCAAATCGCTGAGCGACTCGGATAACAAACATGTGTTTTCAAATAATGACGCTCAGACGATCCTGCAAACGTATAGTCTGAACGTCATCATTTGAAAACACATGTTTGTTATCAGTGTCGCTCAGTTTCCGCAATTTGAGTTTCCAAGTGTGAGTAGAGCCACAGTCAATGTAAAGTTTTTCTTGGATTCATTTATCAATTTCTTTAGCTGTGATTGCAGTGATTTTGATGATGATAAAAGAGGTTGGTAGTTTGTTGATAAGGAACTTACTGTAATGAAACATTTAATATAGATTTAGGCTAGGCGTACACCGGATAGTCAAGACAAGACAAGACGACACTAGTCACGTTTAGTCACAATAATTCACATAGTTGCTTATGGAGCAGCACACACCGATGCAATGACATCAGTGTGTGAAGCTTCATAAGCAACTATGTAAAGTATTGCGACTAAACGTGACAAATCTCGTCTTGTCTTGTCTTGACTAACCGGTGTACGCCTAGCCTAACTGATAGATCTGTCCTGACTACATTGTAGATATTTGTTGCTGACTGACGTATGTTGTATGGTGTTGTATGGATTTTGAATAAATCTCTATTTTAATTGAATTCTCTATCTTCATTGTATAATTAACGAACAATAAAAACCTATCCAAATTCAGTACTTCATTTTTTTATTAAACTGACAAGTATTTTGACATATAAATTTAGAGTAAGTCGAGTAAAATAATGACTCACTTGACATCTTAGATCTGTCCAGTCTACTTTGTTGCTGACTGACGTATGTTATATGGTGTTGTATGGATTTTGAATAGATCTCTATTTTTATTGAATTCTCTATTTTTATTGTATAATTGACGAACAATAAAAACCTATCCAAATACCTCATTTTTTATTAAAGTGACAAGTATTTTGACATATAAATTTAGAGTAAGTCGAGTAAAATAATGACTCACTTGACATCTTAGATCTGTCCTGTCTACTTTGTTGCTGACTGACGTATGTTGTATGGATTTTGAATAGATCTCTATTTTTATTGTATTATTGACCAACAATGAAAACCTATCCAAATACCTCATTTTTTATTAAAGTGACAAGTATTTTGACTAATAAATTCTGAGCAAAATAATGACTCACTTGACATCTTCGACGAATTTCTCTAGTTTCTCGGTGACTGGCACGTCGGACATTCTGAACTGAATGGTCGGCTTGCCTTCGCGAATGATTTCGGCCAGAACCACGTCTGGCCCATACAGCCTCTGCACCACCTCGTCTGTTATTGTCTCCGAAATGTTCGCTGCAAATGAAAGACAATCATCAGAAAACTGTGCAAGTTCATGAAGTATAAAGTTCATCCAAAACATCTTCAAAACATAAAGAATGGCTTATGTATACCCATATTAGTCAGCATTATTTTCTACGTGTATCGGCATTATTTTCGACGTTCATGTATCGACATGTAAATATTTATAGATATATATAACATGTAGGCTATATAGATACATGTCGATATAATAACAGCTAATAATGAAAAAAGAGGAAATTTCAGTTCTCGTTAGAAAAACCCATTGGTAGAGTATTACGAACAAAGTCGAAAAATAAAAATGAATGATTAATTTTATTCACATATACTCTTTGATAGAGACATATGTTTAAAATAACATTGTTGGTGAAAACTGTTAATATAAAGCCAAATTAATTTGTTGTAACAAGCAATTTTCAAAACCAACCGTTACTAAGGTAGTTTAAAACATAAATTAATGCCCGGTTTCTAGGACAATCATTAAATTAATGCCAAACTAAACTAATGACATCTGACTGATCCTACTTTAGCCTACTCAAGAGAAGGAAAATATTGACGCTTATATTATTACATTAATTTAATTTGACGCTTGGCATTAGATTGATAGAAAGATAGAGATAGATAGAGAGATATTATTTCTTGACGTTGCTGATGACCGTAGAGTACGATGGCAAAGAAACAATATCTCTCTATCTATCTAATGAAAGTTATTCGCCATCCGCCAACTTAAATGAATACTACTGCACATTATGTTTAATTAAGTTTAAATATCCTTCCTACTCCAACTACAAAGTTGAATATTTCAAAAACAATTATAATTCACATGAAAAATATGTCAACTCACGGTATGAGAAAGTGACGATAGTTTACACTAGGTGGAAGACATAATCAGACTGACTGAGCAATAAGTATTCCCTAAGGAGACTGTATACTATATTATTACATCACAGTTTTTGTAGTATTCTCTAGTTCATGGTATTTGGGTGGGGAATTTGGTGAAGGGTGGGGGAGCTGGTTGAGCGGTAGATTTGAATTTTCGCTCATTGTTGCAAAAAGGCTTATATTGGGTCCTTGGGTAGTACTGTGACTAAACGTGACCAATATCGTTTTGTCTTGTCTTGACTAACCGGTGTACGCCTAGCCTTAGGTTTAGGCGCCATAAATGGCTTCATCACCCTTAGGCTAGGCGTACACCGGTTAGTCAAGACAAGACGAGATTAGTCACGTTTAGTCACAGTACTTCACATAGTTGCTTATGATGCAACAAACACCGATTAGTCATTGCATCAGTGTGTGCTGCTCCATAAGCAACTATGTGAAGTACTGTGACTAAACGTGACTAATCTCGTCTTGTCTTGTTTTGACTAACCGGTGTACGCCTAGCCTATGAAGCCGCTTAAAACATGTTGAACACAACCAACTTCGGTCTCAAGTTGGCAATTTCACTGTTTCACAAGACTACTATTTCTGACACGGGCACATGGATTTATACAGGTGTCCCAAAAAATAGTGACGCAAGTACTACCACGGTATTCTACTAGTCAAAACAAACAGAAAATGTCGTTGGAAAAATGCTGATTTCTCCTTAGTTTACCTGTAATCCGCCACTTCATTTTGTGTTTTAATATTTTTCATCATACATCTCGTTGAAAAAACAAGATTTTCTCATGAAATTTGGTAGGGTATAATTAAAGGTGTGGTTTACAAAATACATATCAATAATTTCAATATCTGTTTTTTCCAAAATGGCGCCCGACCAAAATCTTGTCAATTGTCTTACTGGTGAAATATTGCTTTTACGATAAAACGTAGAAAACAAAATGTAGAGAATTTTATTCTGAATAAAATGGAATATATTTTAGAGAATCGATAATAAATAAATTTCGAGATATGGCTATTTGAAATCACCACTTCTATGTTTCTTCATTGCTTCAGCAGAGACATGAGAATAAACTATGAATGCAAAACATATGTTTCGCCTCAATCTTGAACATGTTATCATGGCTACTGTAAATCATATTTTCACATTCATGAAATTTATCAATTGGTTGTTCCATCCAATAATAAATTGAGAACGTTCGAGTGACAAAGATAGGCAAACATATGTATGCAAACAAAATGGCGGATTACAGGTAAACTAAGGAGAAATCAGCATTTTGCCAACGACATTTTCTGTCTGTTTTGACTTGTAGAATACCGTGGTAGTACTTGCGTCACTATTTTTTGGGACACCCTGTATAGCCGATTCAATGTTGTTCTCACCTGCACTGTGCACGAGCGTGTGCGCCGCCAACAGTTTGAGCATGTGCACCTCGAAGAGCAGCGGATGGAAGAGGAGGTCGTGCGCGGGCGGCCGGGCGGCCGGGTCGCGCGCCAGACAGCGGCGGACCAGGTCGGCCTGCTGCGGGTGGTCGAGGCTGTCGATGGTGCGCTGCACGTGCTCCTCCGTGACCAGCGTGCCCGAGTCGCCGTTGCCCTGGATCTCCAGCGCGGCCATCTCCAGCGCGCACATGCCGAACGAGTAGACGTCGATCGCCGGTGTCACGCACGCTGCAACGACACACAATTCACTTATGCAATTCAGTTATCAGTTATACAATCCAGTTATAAATTATACAATTCAGTTATAAATTATACAATTCAGTTATAAATTATACAATCCAGTTATAAATTATACAATCCAGTTATAAATTGTACAATCCAGTTATAAATTATACAATCCAGTTATAAATTATACAATTCAGTTATAAATTATACAATCCAGTCACAAATTATACAATTCAGTTATAAATTATACAATCCAGTTATAAATTAGGGTGTTTCAGAACTCCTTGCCAATATTCCTTATAAAAGTGAAATAAAGAGATTTGTCGTGATATTCGTTTCAGGTGCCTCTCATTATATTTTATTTTTAACAAAATTCCAATTGATTTAAGGTGATGTGCTTCTCACACTCTTTTCTGTAAAAGAGCTATTAAATAGTTATTTGAACTAAATGACACTTGGATTGTCAGGAACATTTTAAGGTAGAGTATAGCAGGATCCAATTAACTTGTCATAAATCAGCTGATCCAGTAATAATTAAACAGTGATTTCGACACAATAATCAAAAGGCTTGAAAGTCTTAAAGACCTTTAAAGTCTTAAAGACCTTTAAAGTCTTTAAAAGACCTTTTTAAAGAAGACCTTTCAAAGAATAACTTTTTAAAAGACATTTTCAATAATCTGCGAGATTCAGCATTTGTAGGTTAAGTATTGTGATCATATGCTCGTCGATCAGCTGATTTATGACAAGTTAATTGGATCCTGCTATACAAAAATTCATAATGGTTAATGCTAGAAAAGATTGGAATACTTTTATTAAATAAAAGTATTAATAAAAAATAATCAATTAATTACTTATTAAAATTTTTAATAAGTAATTAATTGATTATTTTTTATTGTATATCATGAGGTCTGAAGTTACTGATCTATCTTTCATATGTTTCTTGTTTTATTTTATTATTATATCTCAAAATGGTTTCGTTTGCGCTGCAGGTATTTTTATTTGTAATATTTGTATTATGCCTCACTAGACTCACTTTCACTTTTGTTTTGTAAGTATTGAAATAGTTGCACACCGGGACCACATTTACTGGTTATGGTGGGTCGTTAATTTCTAAATATTAACTAGTACTAATATTGTATTTTGTATTTTATATGGATGGAAATAAATGCATTATTATTAATTTAGGCATTGTCTCAAGAAACCATATCTGAATCATATTGTTTGTCCGAAGTCCCATGGATAAACAGCTGTGTGAGTACAATTGACTTCTGGACAATTTAAATATGATATATATAAAGATATAATATATATTTATTTATGATATATGAGGTATGGTATGATATATAGATATGGTTTTTACCCAGGAACAATGCCCTAGAATATTGGTAGGGAGTTCTGAAATACTCTGTACAATTCAGTTGTGCAATTCAATACAATACGATGCAATGGTTATTGCCACAGAAATAAATAAATCAGAAATCAATCATTACAATAAAATACTATATTCATTGCCAAAAATAAATCACTGAAATGCTAGAAACAATATTCATTCATTACAATAAAATACAATCCAATATTTATTAACAAAGTGAAAACGAAATCAGTTAATCACTATAGTCTGTTCGGGAAAAGGAGAGACGATGTAACTTTTTCACTGAATAAACTATGTAACTCAGTTACTAGCAATTAACACTATACTGTATTATCATAAGAAAAATAATAAGCATTTAATACACCCCAACTCATATCTTTATAGCGGGGTGTATACTTATTCATAAAAATATTCAGAAATGATTCAGGGCCGCTTTCCCCAACGCTGCTTAAGCAATACATCTGGCTTAAGCCTCATTCGGAGAATAGGAAAAGTATAGAAAAAAATTGAGCGTCAGCTGTTATTACTTAAGCAGCGTTGGGGAAAGCGGCCCTCAATGTATAAAATTTCTTTGCTCTATTTGTATTATTTGTTTAGTTTCTACTTGTTGATACTTTCTACAAATTTTCAAATAGTGCATGCAAAAACCTAGTTACTCACCTCCATACTCGGGCGCAATGAAGTGCATATTCTTCATGTTCTCCCTACATGTCTTAACATGGTGGTGTATCGTGTCAGGAGCCACTGAAAGGGCAGAACAGAGACAGAGATCAGTCGAGGATGAACGGTGGAGAGAGAGAACAGACCACACACCCAGAACAGACCACAAACTGACCCCCACCCCCCTCCTAATGTGTATCCCCCCAAACGGACGAACATACCCCCCACCCTCCTCGCGACCCCTAGCGCCCTGCGATCAGCATCTGGTCTATTTTGAAGAGTGCGGTCTGTACTCGTGATGAATTGGGATTGTCACAAACACATATGAATACCTAGGTAGAACTGTAAGTCTACAGTTTCTCAAAACATACATAAGTATCATATAAAACAGTTAACTAATGAAAAAAGACTTTGATTTCTATTGTTATAGTTTAGCGGAGGTTTGGTTTGACAGTTATAGCGACTTTACCTGATCCTATTTTCACGAGGCCATTGTGTTGAATAAATATCGTATCACACGTCAGATTCCCGTGGATGATAGGTGGTGAACAGGAGTGCAAGTAACTGGAAAAAGAAATCAACACCATTTACCCCTCCCCTTCGAAAATAGGCATTCATCACGAGAGATTGATTGAGAGGAAGAGTAAGAGAAGAGGAAGAGGAAGAAGACACACTCTTCGCTCTTCTCTCTTCGATTCAGAGTTTTGACTGCAGGCGGCGGCGGCTGCTGAAACAACTGGGCACTGTCACGTGATACACACACCATCAACACACTGAGGATAGATCGGCAGAAAAAGCACATCTAATCAATGCGCTGCAATATTGATTATATGAATGTAATGTATGAATTTCTTCTTTGACTGAGAATAAATCTTTTATTTATTTATTATTATTTATATTATATCTCTGCTATGAAAATTGATAAGCAGAATGCAAAATCAAAAGACATAGAGTCGACTAACGACGGGGAAATTCGATAGAAATTCAATGGAGTACAATATCTCTGGAATCAGAAGCACGACAATGACTAGGGGTTAAAGTAAATCAGCATGTTACAAATAAACAGTATTTGAAAATTATTGTGTTGTTTCAGTTTAAGCTTGAAAATTATAATTGACTTAAGATTGCTGGTATATCAATTGGTGTTATAACACGTATGAGGTTTTCGAATTTGAATTTGTATTCTGCTTTAAAATTGAATAAAGTTAAAGATAATGTTCAAATATGAATTAAACTAATCTTATTTGATAAATGATTCTCTAAATATTTCATTTTCATTTTAATTGTAAAAATGTGATCTATAATCAAATCAAAATTAAAAACTGATACTTTACTAAATTGTATTGTGAATTTACCAATCAGAGATATTGGAAGCACTCCGATACATTGAGAAATATTACATCAATTCAATTCAAATTTATTCCATCTGAATACAAGTTTGAATACATCATTAAAGAATAAATCAAACAAAGAATTTCTATCGAGAAAAGGAGTGAATTCATGTGCAAATTCTATTAAGAATAAAAGTCTTCAGAATGCGATATGCAATGTACGTCAAAAGAAGAAGTTAAATTCGGGAATTTAATATAAGTAATAAATAATACTTAGAAGAATTTGAAAGAATGAATAAAGACTTAGGACAGTTCTGCCAATCCATCCTCAATACACATTAATCAACATCATCTACACATCTTACCTTATGCTGCTAATAACACAAAAAAATATATAAATTGAAATATAATTCACATTAAGCTGCAAGAAAAATTACAATCAAATTGGTATTCAATAAGAAATATAGTTTCAATACACTTATATCTAATTCAAATTATAGTTTCATATATATACCAATCGTTCAACATTTTTCTTTTTGTAAGAAGATCATAATGGTCTAATATGAATCTGAACAGTTCCGAAAAAAATTCAAATAGCTCTGAAAAACTTTAAACTTGATCTGACGAAAATTTAAAATATCAAACCAATTGTGATGAGTTGTTTCATTTTAATAATGAAAGCCTAATGTAATTTAAAAGCATTATTCAACATAAATCAATACTGAAATGAAATCTTAATAATGGAAAGTGCACAAATTTGAATAATACTTGAAAAACAGTGAAAAATCTAGGGAATGAGACATTTTCAAAAGAACAATACATAGAAGGGATAATTCCTAGTATACATTTTAAATCATGAAAAATTGGTAAAATCAAGTGATAGCCCTTGGGTGAATTCTGATAGTATACTTGCCCTAATAAAGGGTTTTTAATAAAATATTAATTGGTATTTCTATATCATTCATGTAGAATATTCAAATATTGCATTAAAACACATTAAATTCCACTTTGGTATTTTACAAAGTTTCAATATTTTTTATCAAACACGTTTCCAAAGGAAAATATCAAGAATTAATCCTAAAGAGAAACTTTTCATCATTTTAAAGTTATTTATCATCAGTACATCATTTTGAAAAATAATTTCAATTATCAGATTTATATATCTAAGAATTCTGGTTAGAATAAATGCAAAGACAAACAATTTAATTTAAGGAAAAATTCAACAAAGAATGATGAAAAGTTTTTTCATTGTGTAAAATGGACTCTTTTCTATTCTGCACCTATTGACTTCATATCAAAAGAGAAAAAATACTGAATGAGTGAAATTCAACTAAATACTTACATTTTAATAATGAAAGCCTAATGTCATTTAAAAGCATTAGTCAACGTTAAATTCAAAATACTGACAACAGTGAAACACATCACATTACTCATTTATTGAGAAATTCTGTTGAAAGTGCAAAACTGCATGAATGAAAAACAACAATATCTGCTGGGTGACAGCATTTATGTGAAACAATACATTTCCTGGAGAAAATATGTGCTACTTTTCAAAAAAATAGCCTACTTGGAGATTGGAAATAAATGGTGAATTAGGAATGAATCTATGATTTTCATTGAATTTTTCCTTATATTTTTCCAATGCTGGAGAGACCATTGATGAGCTTATATTATTTGAGCACGATTATCTCACCGTTTGAGCCATGCTGAGAAGTTCAATGTTTTAAAAATCTTCCAATTTAAATTTGACAAATTATTTGTTCAATTCGAACAATTCAATTCAATTTTAGTTCAGTTCAATTTCAATTTGAACATTTTCAAAGCATTATAAAACATGTTCATTTATGATTCGATCATTTATTATTCATTGAGAGTGCAGAATAGAAAAAGATTTCATCCAACTTTGAATTTCCAAGATCAAGAGGGGAATTTATATATAAAAAATTCAAATACTGTACATAATTTACAAGAGTTGATTACAAGTGATAATTAGTTATTCAAATAAACATTATTAGTATTATTCTTGATTACCTTCAAGAATAAGAGACCCATCTACAAGTATACCAATTCGACACAACAAATATTATAATAAATATTATCATTAATAATAAACCATTATTGATTAATGATGATGTTCATATCCAAAAGCATTTTTAGTGCTGTTTTCTTAATTTGAAAGCAAAATTCCCAGTAATGGAAAATCTAAATAAGAATCGGATCATGCACATAGAACGAAAAAAAAAACAATTAAAACGAAATAAGTATAATTGTAGATGAGTTTCAGAAAAGCTGAAATCCACCTGAAACAAATTCAGAAATCAAAATTATGCATTAATAGAATAGCACTAGTTATAAATGAGTAGATTTTAACCGTCAATTCTTTTCAGCTCATTTTATAGTGTGAAATATTAATGAAAATTATTTGAAATGGAAAAAACATCACTTCGACAATAATAAATATTGCAGCTATGATTAGCTGGAAAATATGGTTCAAAAAATTACTAAAATATTTTGTGGAGTGATGTAGAAAAGATTAATACTATTATTATAGGTATAATCAAAAAATGTCAAAGTACAGACAATTAATCTAAATCTTCACGATCTCAATGTTCACAATTAATTTTTTTTTAATTGTGAGCTAGATGCTTTGCATTTCAT
The DNA here is from genome assembly GCA_017141395.1 of Laodelphax striatellus. NCBI lineage: Eukaryota > Metazoa > Arthropoda > Insecta > Hemiptera > Delphacidae > Laodelphax > Laodelphax striatellus. The sequence goes on along the minus strand of CM029539.1, from coordinate 25,529,845 downwards.
TAACAAACGAATTATTAAAACCGTCTTGTTCATTCAAAAAGATGGATGAATTTACAAAGGCATTAACAGATATTCAATCCATCTACTTTGAAAGAAAAAGATTACTCGCTTAATAATTTCGAAAATGATTTTCAGTAAAAAAGATTGAGAGTTATTAAACATTATTATCATAATAAGTAATAGCAATATGTTATGGCCAACATTAAGCTAGCCAATGGTATTTTGTTAGATTATTTCTAAACTATACAAATACGAATAAACACAATAATTATTAAGAGATGACACAAAAAATGAGAAAAATAGAGCCTGGTAGTGAGAGAAAATTGCGATTTTCCTTTGGATGACATACCTGAGCGCGGAAAGTATTTGAGAGCACCATCTCTTCCATGCTTGCAGTGGCAGTTTCTTCACATTCCTTTTCGTTCTCTTGAGGAACTGTTTTAATGAGCCGGATGACATGTATTCCGTTATAAAAATTACCTGCAAATAGAATCGTACATAAATTAATTACCATAGAATTTTGGTGATAAGTCATACATATTACTCATTATGTAATCAAACTCATAATAAATTCACATAAACTCAAAATCAAAAATAACAGTTAATATTGCTGAAGTAGCCCAATACATTTTCACAATTGTCGTAAACCTTATATTTAATGATGGACAGAAAGGTTTTGGCTGGTACAGACATTTCTCTGATTGAAATATTATTAATTCTATAGAGCTTACAGGAAGCCCTATCTACCATAATATAAGAATATATTGTAGACAAACAATATAGTGCAAAATAAATGTTTTATAGATCAATTATTCTATCCCTCTAGCGGAAAGCTATTTCAGGGGAATTTCTATTGAATGTAATCATAAAATTTCATCATTTATCGTTCATCAAATTTCGTATTTCAAGCATTTGAAATGAAATTCATAAATTTACTTGCATCACGAAAATACAAATTAATGAGATTCCACAATATTCCATACAGAATTCATATTCACAAAAGAATTACAAATATCCTAGTTTTTCCTTCAATGTCTTACTATTTGGATGTCTGAAACATTCATTACAATTTTTCCTGATAGTGAGCCTGCAAAAGAGCTAAAACACTATTAAAACTCATGAATGATGAAAGGAAATCAATGCAAGAAAGGTAGAAACATAGATCAAATATAATTACTGTTATTGGGGGTTTAGAATAAATTTTATTTTGAAGAACAGAGAATACACAAAGTTAATGAACAAAATATCAATAAGAAATAGCTTGAGCAAAAGAAGATTTTACCTAAATGGGAGTTGAGGCTTACAGAAAAGAGGTAGAAATTACTAAACAATTACTCGAGTAAATAAAGCGAAGTATTACAAATAAACAATTGGACTTGGAAAACCTCAGTGTTTTTATACCCCGCTCATTAGAAACACTTTGGAAGATTGCAAAGGAAGCTATAAGGGCTCTCTTAAACTCAAACCGCAATTAGAGCTTGTGAAAGAGCCCATGCAACCTCCAGTCCATGCTTTTCAAGTCTGTTTTCTACTCACTAGACTAATAATTGCAACTGAAATCTGAGGCACTTGTACAAATACAGTAACATGGAGTACTAGATGCACTAATGTATTAACAAGACAAATTAGATTTTTCCTCTCAAGGTGACATTAGAGTACCAAACTAAATTTGAAAACAAAACTACACACCAATAAACGAAATTAGGTGAAATAGTTGTCATTTACTCCACATTTAATATCAATTTGGTTCAATCAGAGAGGAGAGAGTAGTCTCTCTCCTATGTGGTTCAATATTCCAATTATTGTGATTCATTTTACTGTCGTCTGTGCAAACCAAAGAATTAAACTTTGTGAATCATACGAGTAGAATACTAGAATGAAGATTAAAATAATAGAATTTATCATTTGGCAAATAGGAATACAACAATAAATTCATCTCTCATCAGCTTTCCCATTACCTAAGCACAAGCCTGGAGCTCATCCTCAAAAATAACAATAAATTACCTCATCACAGCCTTTTACAATGATAAAAGTGCATAAAAGAGTCCATTCACTATTGAAGTTTTTTCAGTTTATCTGATAGATAATAATTTGACACCTTGTGAGACAGCACTCTCTATAAGGCAGCCTTATTAATATTGTATATATAGTATATTCTTAGTATAAAGAAAACGATATTGTCAATTTCAATTTATTAGTTTACACTTGAATACAGGACCATGGTTTCATGTTTTTACCAATACATCATCGGCTGTACATCGGCAGTACAGCCGATGATAAGACAACCATGGTCATGTAAAATTGACAAAATCATTTTCTTTATTCTAATGACTCTTTATTCTAATTTATTCTAATGATTCTTTATTCTTGACTCAGCAGCTGTTTCAGTGTGCATTGAACTATTGGTTTGTATAGCACGATCCATTTAACTTGTCAGAAATCAGCTGTTTCGGTAATAATTAAACAGTGACTTCGACACAATAATCAAAAGGCTTAAAAGTCTTAAAGACATTTAGGGCCGGTTCATGAGCTCGGGATTTAGCCAAGTCCTAGACTAAAACGACAAACGATAGCCTCGTCACTATGTACTAAGGGCTCTCTCAACTAACCAGTCGAGACAAACGTTTGTCGATGCTACGGTAGCCACCCGTTTTAGTCTAGGACTTGGGTAAAACCCGAGCTCATGAACCGGCCCTTAAAGTATTTGAAAGACCTTTTCAAAGAAGACCTTTCAAAGAATAAACTTTTTAAAAGACCTTATCAATAATCTGCGAGATTCAGCATTTGTAGGTTAAGTATTGTGATATTGCTCGTTAAAATCATATGTTTTCTGACAAGTTAAAAGGATCCTGCTATATAGAGTAGAAGATCATATGACCCATATGTTGCTTGCTTCGGTGTACGATCCTGTAAGGATTAGGTGGTTAGTTGGCTACTGACCCTAGGTTTGTCGTTATGCGTGTCCGTCCAATAGCGATGGAACTTGACAATGTTGGGATGCTCGAGCTGAGTGAGGTTCTCGAACACGGTCTGTATCTTCTCCTCCTGCGCCTTGAAGTTCTTGCGCTCGCTGAACTGCACCTCGTTCCACACCACCTCCACCCCCTCCTCTGTGTCCATGGCCAGGTAGGCGCTGTCAATGCCAGGCACATCTCGTTGCTCCACCTGAACAAAAACACAATCGATTAGACAAAAACGCAACGCACTGACTTGTTTCAAAATAACAAAGCAAAAAGAATAATAATCATTTATTGAATCAAGCAATACAATCTTATAGGAAAGAAAAAACAGGTGTTAACCCAAAACTTCTTCTGTTCCAAAATTCAGTCTGATAAACTGTTCAAATTAATATATAATGAAAACACTAGGATGCAATCAAAAAATATCACTGTATTTGGTAGAATTTACATTTAAACTTTTAGTTTCTTAGTACACTGAAGATGGCACAATGATGCCGAAATATGTTTGTAAATTCTACCAAATACAGTGATATTTTTTGACTACATCCTAGTGTTTTCATTATGTATTATAAATATCACAACATCTCACCAGACACTGTGTCAGTGTTCAAATTAAGGTTATGTACACTAGTTTGACCAACAATTATTGTCTGAAAACATCGGCTGGCTGTTTTATTCGATTATTTTGAAAATTAAATTAATTATTTTCACAATTTGAATTATTTGACGGTGCCCAGGTCCAGATCTATAGACTGTGGTATAGACACAAAAAAAATCCTTTACACTATTTTGATGTAACTTCCGACTCGGCGTAGCAAGTGTAAGAAAAGGAATAACCTGTTTCCGGATCGAAAGTTACATCAAATAGAGTATAAAGTGAAAGGAAAGGGCAAATATATTGTCAAACCGCTTATTATGATTTAAAGATTACAGTACCATAATTTCATGGCATAACCTGCCACATCCTCAGCTGTACTTGGTGTGATAGGTTATGCCATGAAGCCAAAGATATTGTCAAACCACTTGGTTAATATAAATTAAACATAACAGTACCATTGTTTCATGACATATAGCAGGATTCTTTTAAATTGTCATGAAACAGCTGATTGATGTACGCTCGTTTACTAACGTTGAATCAGCTGTTTTCTGACAAGTTAGAAGAATCCTGCTATAACCTGCCACATCCTCAGCTGTAGCAGGTTATGCCATGAAACCATGGTACCTAAATGTTCAATTCATAATAAATAAGTGGCTTGACAATATATTTGTCCTTTTCTCTCATTAAGGATAAACACCACAATATCATATCACACACAAGTTTCTTTTCATAATGCAGTGTCAATAACAACCTATTACACAAATGCCAAATGAATTCTACAGCTGTGTAATTTCTTCATTTTTAAGGGAACCCATACAAGAAAATCCCTATTGAACTTTGTTAAAAAAATGATGTCATTTTACGGCTGTTAAGTGTAATTGACATTTGTGCAAGTCGAACGAAAGTGTTCTATAGAAAAACAGAGTTTTCTATACAAAAACAAAGTATTCTACATTAAAACATACTGTTGAACACAAAAAACGAAGTGTTCAACCCAGAAACATGGTCTGCTAGACAAAAATAAGGTATTTGATAATATAGGCCTCTCTGGTGTTAATTCTATAAATATAATGTCAACAATAACACTCAATTTGATTTCTTTAATTCTCAATTTGAAAATTATTGACAAATACAATGTCAATTAATTGAATAACACTGACGTAACATTGTCCATATTTTGTACAACAACACATCAATGAGACTTCATTGACACTTGAAACAAGCTAGGGAAAACTGATAAATGATTGACTCCTCATATCTTATTTACTAAATAGTTGAATAATTCATTAATGAATGTTGAAGCCGTTTACTACAATCAACAAGCAAACTTCCGGCTAAAAGCACATACTTCATTCATATTTTTGAGTAGGCCTACTAGACTGTTCAATTTCGATTGAACAGAATATTTGTAGATAAGACATTAGAGGAAAAATTGATTTAACAGAACTGAGATACAGAAAACACGTGAGAGGAAGTGAAAGAGAGAGAGAGAGAAAGAGTGTGAGAGAGCATGAACGGAAGCATTTATAGACACTATTATCAGTGACAACAAGGTATAGTTGATAACCAGTGAAATGCTAACTTGTTTTCTTTTTTCAAAAGTTTCGTATAATAAAATTAATTTAATACATACTAATTGATAGAAAATCAACATTGAGTTCCCTCGTAGAGTCAGGATCAGTTACAGGTTGAAAGTCTTAATGGGGAGAACTAATGGGGAAGACGAGCCTGATTAATTATTGGTAAACCAAGCAAACAAATAATTATGTTACAGCAAAGCAAAGACAATTAGAATACTTAGTTTAGATAATAGTTTCCTATCGTCTTTGGTTACAGCTTCTTGGTGCTTCTCCTCTGGCACCTTATTGAATTTAGTTTTCATTTCAGTGGATTTGTTTCAACGTTGTATGTAGAGGTAATCTTAATTATCAAATTAAAAGTAAGTATTCCATATTGTCCAAAATAGAAACAACCCTTGTGAAACAACGCACTCTATTCAACATTTTTTTCAACTTTGGCAGTTGAAATTGGCATAAACCCTATTGAAATTATATTGAATCCTAAGGCTAGGCGTACACCGGTTAGTCAAGACAAGACAAGACGAGATTAGTCACGTTTAGTCACAGTAATTCACATACTTGCTTATGAAGCAGCACACACCGATGCAATGACTAATCGGTGTGTGTTGCTTCATAAGCATCTATGTGAAGTACTTTGACTAAACGTGACTAATCTCGTCTTGTCTTGACTAACTAGTGTACGCCTAGCCTTAATCGTAGCCCATAGAACATCAACTGAAGCACAAAATACAGTTTTAGGAATGATACCCACATGAGCTATGGGCTTGTGCGTGGGTAATGGGAAGAGTAATGGAAAGAAATGAATTTGACTGCTTTTTGAACAGCAGAGACCGACGGCTTAACTTGTTCTCCCAAGGTGGCTTGAGAAAAATATCTTGGAGTAAAGTGGGATCAAACCAGGCATGGGCTCAGCAGACCAGTGATAAACCTAATCGATTATAGCCACCTTATTCTTATACTGTAGTACAGTATTTGCTATTATCCTATTATTATTATATTTATTATTATCCTATACTATATATAATTATAGTTAATATATTATAATTTATTATTACTATATTATTATTATTATCCTATTATATTACCATCAAACAGTGTTGAGTTTCTATTGCAATCAAAAAGCCAAAAAAACAGCTAAGAATGAGTCATATTGGGAAAGAGAGAAAGATAGAAAGTAGAAAAGAAAAAAGTTTCTAAACGATGTTCATCAGTTGTACATGCAATTTCAACTTTTCACCAACTGAATGGACATATTTATTGCAGATACCGCCAATGAGATAAGGCAGGACTGCTGAAACTGCATTGCCAATAAACGATTAAAACTTCCCTATCGTAAAGATAAACCGGAAACTTTCTATGGCATAGAACATAATATTTCCATATGTTTTGCCATGACTGAAGGCACAGAAAGTCAGACAGACGCTTTGTGTCACGAACAACTAGACTCTTGAACGTATTTAGAAAGTATTGAATAAATTTTATGATCAATATGTCTGGATTACACAATCAGCTGCTTAATATCCTTCCTTCAAGTCATTATCATGAAACTGGTTTCAATTATTAGACTATTATTGATAAAATCAATCAAAAATCGTACGTTTCTTTGGCAAGTCAACATTGTATCTTGGAAATAATGATGAAAAAAAGCATTAGTGTTACGATAACTTGGAAACAAAAATTAAATAAATAAATCACCAAACTCAATGAAAAAAACTAAAGAAGAAAATTGAAATCAAAGAACTAGAAATATACAAAAAAACTTAAGACTTGATAGAGTGGACTTAGCAAGAGAATATTCCAGGCTGAAGCACCTTATATGTACTTGGATGATTCATCAGTCTTATGATGGAATATTCATGAATTCCAGGACTTACGATGATAAAGTATCTTGGCACAAGTATCAAATGAGATACCTAAATCGGTAGAACAACCTTGAAAGGTTATTCCACTAAATTAAGGATCTTAGATATGATACAATAAAAAATAGATATTTCTATTCATATCAATAACGAATAGGAGTTCAAAAGCGTTCATCCTTGACAAATTCTAAACTGGTTTCTATCAACTACTCAAATTTTTACCACCATTTCGATAGTATCAAAAACTATTTTTGTATTATATAAACGATCAGAAGGACTACAGCATGATAAAATTTGAAAATCGAATAGAAAAATTAGAATTCTTGAAGATTTCATCAGAATATTGCTAACTAACGTGATAATAACTTCTAGCTTAGACCACGAAAAAAGTTAGAAATGTGAGACAAATAAATACATCTACATTTTTTAATAAATCAAACATTTAAATTTGATTTACAAATTTAATTCAGATCTGCTTTCAAGAGTTATCAGATTACCCCTGACTCAATAGAAACAATCTGTCATAGCTTTTCAATGAAATAAATTAGTTCAACTACCTGGAATTTCTACAGAAAACTAATCGAACAAAAATGAGCGTTTTAAAGCGAAAAGATAAGTCAGGTACATGCTACCACTACACTACGTGTAGGTTATACTGTAGCTAGTCAATGATGCTACTTGATCAACAGATGACAGAGTGGATTTCCTAGTACTGTAAAGTAATCGAATATCCTATAGACACTACGCCGACAGTACCCAACCTTGTATAATTCAAGGTGGAAAAATACGGAGGCTATTAAGTGTGTTCCAAATTAATCTCTAAATTATGTTCAACAGCATGGAAGAACCCTTATCTAACAATATTCAAGTAGACCCATTACAAATTTGTCTATTCGATTACCTTTATCTGGCCGATTGAAAAATGTATAAAGTATTCACTTATCTAGTGATGAGTGACTTTAAACGATAGAAAGTGAGCATGTATGAGGCAATAATCCTTTGTTCGAAGATTAATAATTTATCCCCCTTTTTTAATATTCATTATCACTCTTTAATAATTTCTGCAATCAATATGCGAGCGGAATCTGTTGAGTTTGAAAACAATGTGCATTTTCTTTAAAAATGAATAAGTAGCATTGTCTGATAAACAAGAATTCAATGTCAACGGATAACAACTGTGTAGTATTTGTGGTCTGACTCCAGCATTAATAAATAAACAAGATCAATTTTCTGTAATTGCTCAATTTTCATTCACAAGCGCGCCTCACCTTTTGAATAATTTACAGATCGTGAAAATAACTGAGCGAAAATACTACTATTGATTACACAGGAAACCTGAGCTTGGATACTGAATTCTATCTACGAGAAAAGCTGAACGTGACATGAAATTCATCTTTTAATCTGCAAAGTAATTTGCAAAACATGTACTCCTGAACGTACAATAATTTTCCAGTATGTTTTTAACCACGGCCGCCACTTATCTGATAGCCTTTTAAAAACAAACTAGAAAAAACTTCCCATGTTATTAAATAAGTTGAAATTTATTTATTTATCAATGGAGACAACGGGTTACCCCAAATCTGTCTCCTTTACATAACAATTTCACAATGGAATATAATAATTTATAGTACAAGAGAAATAAGAAAAAAAATTAAAAGTTACAAACTAGTCAAATAATGAATAAATTTGGTTTTTGAAAAAATGTGTTTTTTATTATCATTTGAAAATAGGGAGGTTTTTTTGCCGCACCCTGTACAATAATGCGAGTAGTAAGTAATTGAGATCGCTTTATGAGTGTTGAGCAGCAAAAACTTCTTCAGCTATTACAAATAATGCAAATAATAATAAATAATTGATAAATAAAAATAATACGAGTATTACAAATAATAAGTCAAGTAACGTATGGTGAGGCCTCAAACGGAAAAGGTGGCCACCCACAGTCTACTTCCCTATTTCACATCCTGTGTTGAATATTGAGTGTGAAGTCCTATTTCCAACAACATGCAATCATTCAAACTGATTCAAATCGCGAAATTGGACATGGTCCGATAAGCAGAATAATTCAACATTGACCGTCAAATCACACAAATACTGTACATGGCATTGACATTGGGAAAAACTACACAGAGAACTCAACAATGATCAAATTATTCATTTCTTTTTAAATATTCAACGATCGAAAATATAATCAATTATGGATTTCTTTTTCAAACTAAAAATACAATTCAAATTAAATTTAAATAAAATTTTCAAATTGAAATATTAAATTCAAATTAAAATTAAAGTATCACAGTCAATGGGAGACTAGCGACTTCAGTGACATTAGTATGACCTTGACATTGTTCTCCACTAACCTGACTATCATGTTGATTACATTCACATTTCTTATGGTGGAAATAAATAATAATTTTATTGTGTCAACTATAAGGTGATCTAAAGGGGGCCTCTGTTTTCAACAATTTTTTGGATAACCGAATTTTCTAATATTTTTTAATAATATTTTACATTTTTATCATCATTATTATTGGCCAATTATTTTTGCAATATTTTTTTGTGAGGGTGAAGCCCACATCTGCGTGGTAATATCAACACCCTTCATAGATTCGAATGCGGTGTTACAATATCAACACAAGACAAACATAATATCATAGAATCTATTAAAATCTAATAAAACTCTAATAAAATCATGGAGAAATATGGATTAGAAAAAAAATCTAATTCAGATGAGATACAACGTTGCCTTTTTTAAATTTCCAGTTATCTTGTCTCGATAAAAATAAATCGTTCCAGAAAATCCGGTATGAAGTATGCTGTCCTATGACTCATGAAACCACAACAAGAATCAACTACGGTACTAGACTGGACTCCATAAATAAAACACGAGACAAAGTATACTGCTGCTGCAGACTTGAATGTGGATAAATGTTCTAAATAGGATAATGATAGTTGTTGTGAGTTATTCTAGGAACGACCACAGCACGAATATAGACAGAGAGATCTTCTTATTGAGGAAAGCAAATCTTGTTACTCAGGTATATATTGAATGTCCGCGGTTTCAAGTACAGGCATACTTCTTCACTAGCCTTGGCATTCGCATTACACTGTTTACCAGACTGGTACTGTATATAATATCATATACATATACGATATACTCACCAAATAATGCCTTATCTGTGATAATATTCAATGGAGGAGACGCTGCTAAAAACAGTCTACTTTCAACAACACTTGAGTTTTATGATTTCCACAAAAAATAGATTTTATGAGACTGAAATTGATACTGCAGGCAGCTGTGATGAGAATGTATAGAAAGATATTGTTAGGGGTGTTTAGATGCTGAATTTTTAGTTATTTGTTAGTTTGGATTACATTTTCTGGATTGTGCTGATTATTTGAAAACTCCTGTTAAAATTCTTTATAACGCTTGAATTCAAACCTGCTTGAATGGCAAATCCTGATTACCATATTGGAAATAGAAAATTTGTTCATTATTATTATAGAATTTGGATACAGTAGTTCATCATATTCATTAAAAATCACTACTAAATATTATATCATTACCACTTTTTATTACAATATTAGACTATTACAATATAATAGGCAGACTGGACCATAAATTCGAAATCGAAGACCCCAGTATATAATATTTTGTTGAAAATAGTTCACAATCAAATTAGAAGTACAAAAAAATTGCAAATTCTTTTGATTTCACGAAGTAGATATCCCATGCTTGAACATGGGATGAACATATTATGAGCTTCAACACTAAAAAAAATAGGTATAATCTTAATATAAATCTTATATAAATTGTATCACTAATTTAAAATCTCGTCTAAAGATTTGTAATCTAAAATCTTGCCTATGAGAAGGTTTGTTTACTAAATCACAACAAAAATCACTGTATTTTTTCCTTCTATTATCTTCTCTTTTCTACTTATTAATCTTCAAGTGCTATTTCTCTCTCACATACATTCCTTATATATGAGTATATGGGTATGTATATAGGTATACATTCCCTTTTTCTCACCCTTTTTCACGTCTACAGGTACGATAAGAATGTGCTAATCTCAACTACTGATCGAAGTTACGGGCTCCCTACCCTCTTCCTTGCAACTTTAGCACACGAAATAAATTCACAAATAAACTGAAGCTCTGCACGACTGGGAATCCTCCCTCCTACACCCTTTCTCTACCCTACAACACCCCCTCCTCCTCATCAAACATTCACCTACCCAAATAGTCTTGTCTGGCACGCTAGAAAACGTACTTCACACCGAATACAGTGCTGCATTGTCGTAATGTAAAGGTATGGTGTTCACGCCCAGTCAGTTTAGACGAGACAACACACAAGTTGTTCGCAAAAAACGACAAATTTTTCACGCGTCTGGATTGAATTTTTCCTTCTTGCATCTTTTTTCTTTATTCTCTTCTAACATACTTCTCTATCTTACTCTCTCTCTATCTCACACAATCTTTCTCTTTCATGTCATTACCATTCTCTCTTCATTTTACTCTATCTTTGTCAGTCACTCACATTTTTACTCTTTTCTGACATATAGCACGATACATTTAACTTGTCAGAAATCAGATGTTTTGGTAATAATTAAACAGTGACTTCGACACAATAATCAAAAGGCTTTAAAGTCTTGAAGACATTTAAAATCTTTAAAAGACCTTTTTAAAGAAGACCTTTCAAAGAATAACGTTTTGAAAGACCTTTTCAATAATCTGCGAGATTCAGCATTTGTAGGTTAAGTATTGTGATATTGCTCGTCAAATCATATGTTTTCTGACAAGTTAAAAGGATCCTACTATACATTTTGCAACTCTGTTTTACCTCTCTTACATCTTACTCACACTACTCACCCTACTTGCTCTCTATCAAACCATCATCTTCAATTTGATTGATTCTCTCTATCTCTGTCTTCATCCCTCTTTTAAATCTTTAGAGCCTTCCTCTTTCTTACTTCTCCCTCAATTCAATTCATCATCTTTCTTCTGATTCTTTCTCTTCCTCTCATCACTTGCCCATCTCTTACTCTCTTGCACTCTATTCCTTTATCTCTCTACCTCTCTTTCTCATCTAATCACTCTCTTTCTCACTCCCTTTCTTTTCAGCACTTCACTTTATATTTTTTTATTCTTTGGTTCTCCCACTTCTTACCTTCTTTTATTCTCCCTGCCACCTTATTACGTGTCTCTTACTCTAACACTCACTCTCACTCTCTCTCACTCCAACATAATCCATTATACTTCTTATCTTCTGTTTCTCAAAACACACCTTTCCACCTCATTCTCTCGTATTTCTCATTCTTCTTCTGTCACTCTTTTATCAAGATCTATTTTCTATCTTCAACGAAGTTTCATACCTCTCTTTGATATTGTTCTCTCTCTTGGGTTCTTTTCTGTTTCTCATTGTATTATCACCTCTCTTCTTCTTCTTCTTCTTCTTCTTCTTCTTCTTCTTCTTCTTCTTCTTCTTCTTCTTCTTCTTCTTCTTCTTCTTCTTCTTCTTCTTCTTTCTTCTTCTCTTCTTCTTCTTCTTCTTCTTCTTCTTCTTCTTCTTCTTCTTCTTCTTCTTCTTCTTCTTCTTCTTCTTCTTCTTCTTCTTCTTCTTCTTCTTCTTCTTCTTCTTCTTCTTCTTCTTCTTCTTCTTCTTCTTCTTCTTCTTCTTCTTCTTCTTCTTCTTCTTCTTCTTCTTCTTCTTCTTCTTCTTCTTCTTCTTCTTCTTCTTCTTCTTCTTCTTCTTCTTCTTCTTCTTCTTCTCTTCTTCTTCTTCTTCTTCTCTTCTTCTTCTTCTTCTTCTTCTTCTTCTTCTCTTCTTCTTCTTCTTCTTCTTCTCTTCTTCTTCTTCTTCTTCTTCTTCTTCTTCTTCTTCTTCTTCTTCTTCTTCTCTACAAAGCATCCCTTGCTTTTTCTTTTTTGATTCTCGCCTTTTTCCAAATGAATTCCCTTCTCGCAATCTCGCAATTGAATTTGACTTTTTTCGTCAAGCGTGGTGCCCAACAAGATAGAAGCAATCCAACTGATGTCTGTCCACTCCACTGTACAGTCCAATACATGATTGAAATTCCATTTCCACTAATTGAATTGAATTTTTCAACATATTCCTACGGATAGGACTTTTCACCAAGCAATTGATTCCACAACCCACCTCCTCAATACTTCTGATCTAATAATCAATCAAGGCACTTGTAGTATTTTTCAATTGTTCAATATCTGTTAAAAATGTATTATCTTCTATTTCACCATTTCATTACACTAACCAAAAACAGCAGTGCCAGCAAAAATTCTTCACAAACCGTAAAAGGTGAATCATAAAAACAGTATAAAAAAGACACAAAAATACAAAACATTAATATAAGATTCAACTTACGCTAAATATGTATGGAAGTAAATTGCTGAATAGAGATAAAGACAATAATTTATGTGATGTGACAATGAATTGTATTGACAATGATAATAATTAGACTTCATATTAAATACTAGTCTCTTCTATAGTAGTCACTTCTATAATGAATAAAGAAACTTGATGAATAATAAATGACCCACATATTAATACAAAATAAGTAAAAAACGTTGAAAAAATATATACATTATAATCATATCATTAATTGAAAAATAGAGAATGCACTCTAATTTACTGAAATGTGTATTTTTTACTGGAGTAGCCCATGATCCAAAATTTCTTACAAAACTTTCTGGTTGCTGAAAGATACAGTACCAACCCGCTTATCTGGATGCAGTATGTGATCTTGATCTATCCACATCCCCACATCTAAGCTCGCCTCAACCACTCCATCCTATCTACCCTGTCTATGCTCCCCTAACATCTTAGAACCCTGCGTCGGTTGTCAAGTTGCCACTCTATACTCATTCATCACGTTGCCATGATTACGTGACTTCTCTCACGTAGGGCCTACTAACTCACTAGCAGTCCACACAAAAAGCTGTACATTACAAGCCAAGCATTTTAGTTAGTGTACACCAGTTAGTCAAGACAAGACAAGATTAGTCACGTTTTCATGTCACATAGTTATTAGCCAACACACACCGATTAGTCATTGCATCGGTGTGTGCTGCTTCATAAGCAACTATGTGAATTACTGTGACTAAACGTGACTAATCTTGTCTTGTCTTGTCTAACCGGTGTACGCCTAGCCTAACATTGGAATGGGAGTTTAATAAATGCAATAAAGATGAATTTGTATTCAGGTATTTGACGAATAAGTCAAACATTTTAAAAGAAAGCTAATTCTTCCTTCCATTGAAATATTAGCTTATTATTTAAATTCGATAGAGATGAATTTCTATTGAGTTATTTGATAAATGAATCCAACATTTTTAAAGAAAGCTATTTCTCTTAAAGAACTTCTAAAATGTTCCAGTTCCAGTATACCTCGCTCTCTCTTCTTTTCAGATGCTTCGATACGATTTCTGAGAATAAAAAATGTCGATTGATTTTTATTCTGATAAAACATAGGATGAAAGTGTACTTCTGTAAAGATAGAATAATATTCTGATAGTAGAGACAATGAGTCACTAAATTAGTATACTTATGAAGCATATGTTTAATAAATTAAGTTTGTTATGTTTTATCATAGAAGAACCAAATAAGAATGGGTTTATCTATGGTTTAATGTTTTAAATACAATTCTTAAGAGAGATGAGGTGGGCTGACGTAAGCATCAAATCAAGAAGGGGCCTTGCGATTGAATGAATAAATGATTTTCTTGAAGCAATTAAGTTGGATATTTTTGAAGCTGCATTTAAAATAAGTTATTGAATTAAGCTTATTATATTATTGAAAGAATAAAACTAACAGGTATTGTCACGAAAAATGATGAAATAATGAATGAAATTAACACAGAAGTAAAAGGATATTGGGACATATTTTCACTTGGCACGTACAATATTGTGTTAAAGAGTAAACAACATTACGTAATACCAGAAGTCATGAATGGGACATACTCAACTGGGTCATGAGGATAGCATAGTGTGTTTAGAGAAGCTTTGTTCAACTTTCTTGAGAAGGTCAAGCAAGGATTAATGGATAAGCACAAAAAACCCAATGAACAAAATTAAGTTTTGGAAATCTAATTAAAAACCTTCAAGCTAGGCAAATCAAGGTGAACCACACTTCACCGAAAACACAAGTCATTAAAAATATTAAGCGCACGTGATACTTGTTACTTATAAGGCTTTGTGATGTTAGCTGTATTACAGTAACATTGTAGCTTAGGTAGAATATACGTTTTTACCACATCGTATAGAATTTTATATAATGTTGTACAGATAAAATAAACGTTGGATGATTGGTAAACGCTGTTAATTTTGGTTAATGATTGTTCCCATTCTCTACTAAGAAATTGAGGATTTCCCAAACAACTCTCCTTGCAACAACTGTAAAATCGGTTTCTGTCGAGATTTCCTGAACAGTGAATAATCACGAGCAGAATGAATCAGCACAGGCTATGTACAACAAAAAATGTTGCAACTTGAGTATTAAGTTGAGTATAAACAATGTTGTTGTTTGACGAGGAAAAGCTCTCAAATAAATAATGTTTACTGGAATTGTAGCTTTTGACGACTGTATTTTCTTAGGAAAATAACTTTGGAACATCGAAGTAGTTGTTTACTAACATTTTAATGGTAAACATTGAACTACCTACGATTTCATTTCAACACTCAGCATAGAATCAGAATATAAAATAATATGAATCAGCATATATTTTAATCAGCATAACTAGGAAAACTATTTCAAATTCAAGAATAAAATAATATACAGGGTGGCGCATACAGAACGGATGTTTTTGAAAGTGTTATAAGAAAGTTTATGTAGTGTAATTTAATTTCAGTACTACAGGCGGATGTAAGATGAGAGATAAATAGTGAAAATTGTGGGTCAAAATAATTAACATTTTTAGAAAATACTGTAACTATACGACTTTATTTGAGCAGCACTTTCCTTCCTAATCACCATCTTCAAGAACTTTCAAGTTTTTCAATGTTTTAAAAATAGCAACTGATTTATTCAAGTCATGTCGATGACAACGCAAACCACAATATCAATGATGAGAATCCTTCAAATATCATTCAGATAAATTCCAGAAAACCAGTTCGATATTTGAAAAACATCTATAACAAATTTAATAGACGTGACTCTCAACATGAATCATCTCAATGAATAAGATTCTCAACAGGAAAATTTCATAAAATTTCTATAAATAGTGATGTTTTTTAATACAACACGAAGTATTTCAAGATGTAATACACATCTTATTAATGTTTTACATCTCAATGAATAAGATTCTCAACAGGAAAATTTCATAAAATTTCTATAGATATGTTTATTAATACAACACGAAGTTTTTCAAGATGTAAAACATCTGATTAATGTTTTACACAATTTTAAGAGGAAAATCCTATATTTCAATAAGTAGATACTGTATCCTAATGTTAGCCTGTGAATGTCAAAGAAATCCTGAATCATTCATGACAACTTAATTAAATTGAAAGCCAGCTCAATATTCAAATTGAATAAAAAATCAACGAACATTTAACATAAGTTTACTAAATATTCCTATAAACAGCAACCAACATATCACACCATCAACAAGAATTCAAATTCAAAAAGACGAACTTGGATGTGTTGGAGATTGGAATAATACATTGGAGTCCTATTAATTTACACTGGTAAAATGTGATTATACAATATTGAGAATCGTGCTCAGAGAGTATAAAAGAAGAATATTATTCTTCAAGTATGGAAGAGTATAGAAGAAGAATTAATTATTCTTCTATTCTCTCAGATCGTGCTAGATGGCACGTATTGGTAGAACACCTTATACAAAATGGATAAATAGACAAACTAACACTCTTGTCGTATCTTTGAATCTACTATTGAAACCTCAAAAACAGACAAAATATTCTTGAAGTAGGCTACATCTATGGTAGAACGTACATCTATTATTGTAATCAGAAAGTTTTAAATGATAAGAATTTTACTTCTATTCTCGCCTGATTATTGCCTCCAGTTGATAGGCTATCACTACGTCGCAGAACCTACGAGGATGATGTCCTCGTTTTGAAACCAGCACACATACAACAACAACAACAGCAACAAGAGGCTAAAAATAGCTCCA
Organism: Laodelphax striatellus; assembly: GCA_017141395.1. Classification (NCBI taxonomy): domain Eukaryota; kingdom Metazoa; phylum Arthropoda; class Insecta; order Hemiptera; family Delphacidae; genus Laodelphax; species Laodelphax striatellus. Next base: position 25,512,703 of record CM029539.1, on the reverse strand, counting down.
CCGACAGGATGACACGAAGACGGCCTCTCGCCACCGATAAATGTGATTGCACAAGAAAGACCTGCCGGTTGCCACCGCCTATGATCGTGACAATGATACCACCAGGTATAGCAGGATCCTCTTAACTTGTCAGAAATCAGCTGTTTCGGTAATAATTAAACAGTGATTTCGACACAATAATCAAAAGGCTTAAAAGTCTTAAAGACCTTTTCAATAATCTGCGAGATTCAGCATTTGTAGGTTAAGTATTGTACTGGTGGCCGAGTAAAACATATGTTTTCTGACAAGTTAAAAGGATCCTGCTATAGTGAGGCCTCAACTATTGGGGATAGGCACAGCTACTGAATGGGCAATCAGCAATACTGCAGAAGGAAGAGCATATTTTTGGTGAGGTTTTGATTAGTCATTATCAGTAGATACTGCGAATGTATAATCAGTAATCACTGTAACTATTTATATAGTGCGATTCACGTCAAGAAGTCAGCATTGCTTAGATGGGAGTTTGCTATCCTTGTTCAGCACAAGGCAGTTGCTGATGTCTCTATCCTATTCGCACTGTGCATAGTTGCCGCACTGTGCATTGTTGTCGCACACAGTCCCAACAAACACGTTTGGTGCTGTTTTCTCTTTCTCTCTCAATGAAACTTGGCATCAATGCTCCTCATATAAACAATGCTGACTTCTTGACGTGAATCGGACTATAGGGAGGCCTCAACTATTGGGGATAGGCACAGCTACTGAATGGGCAATCAGAAATACTGCAGAAGGAAGAGCATATTTTGGAAGAGGTTTTGATTGGTCATTATTAGAGCCCGGATGTTCAGGCATTTATAATACTTAAAATAGGCAGGCAAAAAGGCACTAAAAAACACAAAAATAGGCGCTTAAAAATCGAAAAAAGGCATAGTGTATTCCTATACAGTTTTGGTAAAATAATACAAGAACATTGAAAAACTTATATTCTACTGGTTGCACATGATTAATATGTGTTTCTTGAAGTTTTTTGACTCTGAATATTGTTTTCTTTCTGAAAGATCATAGACTTATTCTCATGTACACATTCTTATATGCACGCTCGATTTTCTTCTTCCAGTCATCTATTACTTTTTAAATATTTCAAATTAAAAAATTGGTAATCATATTGGCAAAACATATAAAATAGGATGAAATAAGCTATTGATATTGAAATAGGCACTAACACCCGAAAAAGGCAGAATAGGCAAAATTAAGGCATTTTGCCTAACATCCGGGCTCTAGTCATTATCAGTAGATACTGCGAATGTATAATCAGTAATCACTGTAACTATTTATAGTATGTTTAATTAAAAAACATACTATAAATTAATATAGTACCAAAGACGATAGGACACTATTGGGATTCTAAGGAAACTTAGGATTTCAAATATCTAAGGATTTATATAAGAAACTAAGTATTCTAATTGTCTTTGATAGTACCGAGTACCAACATAATGTATGAAACTGGGAGGCCAACCAGCAATATTGCAGAAAGAAGAGAATATTTTAGAAGAGGTTTTGATCAGTCATATCAGTACATACTGCTAATGTAAGATATCTACAACTATTCAGAACTCTTGATTGACCAAAAACTTACATAAATTTATATACAGTAGTACTGTACCACCATAATGTATGAAACTGAAATAACATGAGGTTCCTTGTGAAGACATTTTCTCTTCATTTTCTCAAATTATGAAACTAGTCCTCAAAATATAACAATGATAAATCATCATCGTCGTCATAAATTATAATCAGTAGATTAACTCTTTATTAGAAAAAAAACTGTACTATAAATTCAATAAAGTACCACAATAATGCTTGACACTTCACTGACAGAAGTGTTCCTTGTGAAGAGCTCTCTACATTTTCTCAAATTAGGAAATATTCCTCAAAAGATATTCGAATCGGATACAATGACAGCCTTTATTTTTTGCCTTATTTTACCAAAAAATTTACCTCCTTTACCTACTTCAATTACAAAAATGTTCACACTTTCGCTAATTTTTCTATTATTTATCTATTGTTCTTCTATTATTTTTTATCTCAATGCTCATTTTCAAATTTCAATCTAGAAAGTGAACCACATACACAAGTGCATATGTATTTTTGCAATATTTTGACGGCTAAATTTGTGGGGTGCAGGAGGGGGGGCGAGGTCAAGGTCGTTTGGCTGGCGTCTGAGTCCTTCGCAGGAATTTCGCTAACCCCCCATACTTACCGCCCCCCCCCCACCTACCAGCTACTTTCGTCATTGGCCTTTTTCGAGTCTATTTATACGTAATCTCTGACGGCTGCTGCGCTAAATGTCCCGTTAGGTTGGCTGCATTGAGAAAAAATAAAACTAGTCCAACTTGTTTGCATCCTGCAATTTTTCAACGACTGTCAATATTATCTTATTTGAAAGAGTGCGTTGACAGGAAGGTTGCTTCATTGATGATTTAATTTGGACCTTGAAAAACTACAAGAAAACAGCAATCGAGAAGAAATTAGCAATTAAGATTCAATCAAATTTCAACTATTTTCAACTAATTTCAATTACTGTATTGGAATGACAAGATCCTTGTGCATCTAGCCAATCGCATTGTACAGTTTGCGAAGAAATTAAATGTATAGAATTAAATTTGAGAAGTTAAAATGATTGGAATGACACTATGACAGGGTTCATGTTAATCTAGCTTACTCAAGTGACATAAGGCTAGGCGTACACCGGTTAGTCAAGACAAGATTAGTCACGTTTAGTCACAGTACTTTACACAGTTGCTAATGAAGCAACACACGCCGAATAGTCATAGCATCAGTGTGTGCTGCTTCATAAGGAACTATGTGAATTACTGTGACTAAACGTGACTAATCTCGTCTTGACTAACCAGTGTACGCCTAGCCTAACTGTAATTAGTGGAAACGTTTTAAATAAGTTATTCGACAGCCGCCTTCCTAAAAACATTGAACTCTATCTTTGATGTATCAAAGGGTGTTCAAGAACTCATGAATTCAATGGATTGAACAATTATAAATATCAACAACTACAATACTTATCCTCTTGGTTTATATTGATCTTTATCACTTTTCTTTATATTAGTCTTGGTTTATGATAATTTATGAAGTTTATATTGATCACATAGAAAAAGAAGAAACTAGGAGGACAGAACGGAACCGGAGAAAAAAGATTATGGGGACAAAAGGAAGAAAGTTTTGCACAGGAATGGAAGTTACTGCGCTACTGTCACAAGAAGTGACATTCCAAATTCAATCAGTGTCTCATCGAAAAGTATTGATGGAACATGATTAACCCAAAAAAGGGAAAACAGCTGTTGTTTCCTTGTTGAAAATGGAACAATGACTAGAACAGTATTCTTGGATCTGCTTTGCACAAAAACGGCACGATCAAGAAGTGGAAATGGCATTTATATGGCATTAAATAGGAATTTCGTTCAATTAATTATTATAAGTGGAAACATTTTAAAAGTGTTTTGTAGAAAAAGTTAATTAAAACTAAGCAAGTTTAATTCTAGAGTAGAGCTTCAACAGTCAATTATATTGAACTGGAAAAAATATTGATAATTCTTCCAAAAGTTGCACACATAATAAATGAAACACATTTCCAAGTCCAAAAATAAACATCATGTAGTATTTGAAGCTACATTTCAAAAGTACCAACTTAGGCTAGGCGTACTTTTGAAATATTTCTTTATATTTAAATATTTTGAAATATTTCTTTATTTCTAAAATATTTTGAAATATTATAACTTTCACTACTAAATCGGCGTTCACCGGTTAGTCAAGACAAGACAAGACGAGATTAGTCATTAGCCAGTACTTCACATAGTTGCTTATGAAGCAACACACACCGATTAGTCATTGCATCGATGTGTGCTGCTTCATAAGCAACTATATGAATTACTGTGACTAAACGTGACTGATCTCGTCTTGTCTTGACTAACCGGTGTACGCCTAGCCTAAGGTATGAAAAGGAAGTCTAATTTATAACAACGTTGATTAAAAATTAATAAATGAGAATATACATATATAATACCTTACATGCATAAATTACTTTTCATTGACTTTATATCTTTGATACAATATTGAGATTTTTAAAGGCGGTATTTGAAAACCAGACAAACCGTATGGGTAGATTTTTAATACTACTAATCAATAATCTTTGTTATGAAATCATCTATTCAATATAATTAAGTATAGGTTTCCAAGTATGGAGGGGAACAAGACCATAGAACAAGAAAATAGAAGTAAACTAGAGAATGAGTGAAAATGTGTCCCTTGAATGGATTTTGAACTCGAGTTGAAGTGGAACATCGTGTAACACTATTTCTATACAAGTGCCTGTATTATGAGAGTGTACCGACTAAGTGCATTCACACCCATGGGCATTTCAACTCCTTACATGACTTAGCTCCTTGTTCTAGGAAGAGAAGTTTCAAAATTTGGGGTTTTCTCACACCTAGAGGAATGGAACCCGTACGTTTTGAATGAAATTTCGACACATTGTACAATACAAAACATTCATAAACGAATTGTCTTTCTGTAAATGATAATTCTTTGATGCAGGATGCCAGAAATAGATAGAAAATCGAAAACCATTTCATATGCAATAGGATTCGGAGACATAGGATACATTTCATGAATTCATTCATAAACAGAAATAGCTAATTTTCAAGTCATTTCATTATCGTAGAAACCAAGGTCTAATGTTAACATTATTAAAACCTTGAAGATAATTTTATGTAAAAATGACTCAGAATTTCCAAGCACAGGTATGTTGTGCGTTATCAATTTGCATTAAAATGTTTTCCATGTGCTATTTTTGGTTCTGCTTCTCAGAAATTGACTGTTAAGTGAGCACTTCAAAGTAAAAATTCAAGTAGAGAACTAATAATCTTTTATTATAATGTCAGTAGAATAGCTATCAAACAATTGAATCCAAGTACAACCACCGATAACACGAGAATCTTGGTCTACGGCAGAACTCTGAATAAGTAATTATGTTTTCATGATTTCAATTCCTAATTGACCATAAGCAATAATAGTCTTCACTCTACAATACAGCTCCATAATAACCCTGATATTTTTGAGCTTAATGTTAAAGAGTTTCAAGTGGTTCCAATATGGAAGCATAATAGACTTCCTAGTCCTAAACTCCTGTTTACTGATATAGGCAGAGAACATGATCTCACCCTTTCAACTACTGTATACATCTATATCTCTAGATTTCTAATATAGTCGTAGACTAAACGAAGTACAGTATCTCATGTTTTCCACTACATAGTTGAACAGACTAAACGAAGTATCGAGGTCACTGTTCAATCTTCCGGGCTCACTTTTAGAATCGAAGGTCAACGGTTCATATTTCAGCTGGCCTTTATTAATTATTATTGCTATTACGGAATTAATAAACGGTATCAAATTCCGGGTGTATACGATTTCGCTATGTGATATACGATAATCCCGCAGAATCTCTTGTATCTCTATTGAAAATATAAAATAACCTCTAACTTAACAGAGATAAATCCATCCATTTATAGACTATCCATTATTTGGTTAGTCTATGCCTCTACTATTATTGGGAGCGCTCAGATAATATTGGTAACAATAACTTTGTAATTGTAATTAATATTCAGTATGTGGACTGACTCAATTTATCTTCTTGTTGACCGATTGTATTGTTTTGTCCAATTATTACTAGGATTAACTTTCAATTATTACTGAATGCAGCACGTCTCCTATGATAAATTCATTATTAGGGTATGAATTCAGTATCTAATTTGATCAGAACCCTACCAGAAAGTTCGTTTGAGCCGTACAGAAGTAATTATACTGCATTCTGAATTCAAAATACAAAGTGATAATAGAGATGGATACTCTCGAAGAAGAAACCTGACAAAAACCGGGTTTATTTTAATTTCAGAATCTACACTATCAACTAGTAAAAAGGAACAACCAAGAAGCAATGAGGAATTGGAAAATCATAAACATGAAAAACATTAGAACTCATTGAAAAGTGATAGATATCCGAACTTTTGCAGAATTATAACTTTACTTTTTACACATCTAGTTCCAGGCGGGATTTGAACCAACAATTCAATCACAGTGAAACAGATGAGTTTATTTGGTCATTCACTTTGAGATACAGTTTCTCCTAGTTCCAGGTTAGATGATATCATGGACGCACGATAAGATTCTTCTGCGCATATTTGGGTACTTTGAATTCTCATCATGCAAAAGTTTAATAAACTGTATTGCACGATTGTACAATAATTACTTACACGGATACAGTATCTAGGGTGTAAAATAGGTAATGAATGAAAAAACTCGAAGTTGTCATAGCCAAAAATTTATTAGAATATCGAGATACCGGTTTCGGTTGTTATACCATTATCAATCCTCTGTCTACTTTTGTGGATGTTTGGGATGTAGTGAAAAACTAAACTAAACTAATCTCTGGTAAACTCCTGGAAACAACCGGAACCGCTTGATATTTTAATAAATTTCTTAATTCTTAAATCTTTAACCCAAAGTATGAGGAAAAAGGATCATTGGATACAGATTTATCTGTAGTCCTGTATAGAAAATATGGATTTGGAATAAAATAGGTATGACGAAAATAAATAAGAGATTTATTCCGAGGAAATCTCAGCCGAAAACCGAAGCTGAATAAAGTCGACCTATCATAGAGGTTTACGTGCTTTCAAATCCCAGAGGTGCATATTTGCACAGGCAAATAAGACAGCAACCGTGGTATAGGGGATGATTGATGTTTACCTAGCATTGTGGGCGGGTAAATTTATTATTCCCATTTGTGGTCCGGGAGGGAATTTCACGTCTGCTAGACACCACGACAGCCCTGCGTCACCCTCCCTTCAGCCGTCTGATATAGGGGATGCAACAGTTAAATGGTCGGGGGGTGGGGGGGATGAACGCAAGACAGAATCAATACACCCATCTACCATCCCTCCTGTCCACAATCCACCCCCTACTGATGTCCAACTCACTCAAATATACCTTCTCTTTTCAACCACTCCCTAAAGGATTTCCTTTCTCACTCGCAAAATCAACCCTCTTATTTCAACCCCCTCACCAAGATAAAACTAGTCTCTCTCACTTAGACATCCATCTCACTTGGAAATCCCACTCAGTACTTGAAGAATTTCCTATCCTTCTTGTACACTCCCTCACAAAATCAACCCTCTCATTTCAACCTCCCCACCTTAACTGTAGTCTCTCTCATTTCTACAGCCTCACTCATTTGGAAATCTTTCTCTTTTCAACCATACCTTGAAAGATTTTCTATCCTTTTCTCATATACACACCCACACAGAATCAACCTACTCACTTCAAAAACTCCTTCTCTCTCACACATTGTCTCTCTCTCACTTGTACAACCAACTCACTTGGAAATCCCTCTCTCCATCTACTCCGAAACCTTTTCATTCTACCTCTCTTTTTCACTCTCTCCCTCATACAACCCCTCATAGAACAACCCTCTTTTTCCCTTAAAAGTTCCCTCTATCTCTCTCACACACACCACTTCACTCATTCAACCTTCTTCTTTCAACCAATCCCAACTACCTTTTCTATCTCATTCAAACACCCTGTTAGTCTTAATTCTCTCCTTGTTGCTCCCTACCTTACAGTGAATCTTTCTCTCTCACACTGTTCTGTCTCACGAATTCTTTCTCCCTCCTTGTTGCTCTTTTCCTATTAGTTAATCGATCTCTCTCACTCGGTTCTTTCTCTCTCAATTCGGTCGATATTAACACGTTGCTTTTGAAACGCCGGCCGGCAAATCCTAAATCCTATAGCTTTTACAAAGCAACTGCTGTAACAATCCTAGTATAGCTTTACACAAAGCAGTAACACAGCATACAGTTACACAAAGCAGTAACTAGTTGACGGTTATTGCACAACCGTTACGTTATGATTTTCAAAACGATTATAAGTTTTGAAACAAAAATTAATAAGCTGTCGGTCTTCACATTTGTGACAAAGCAAGGCGTGTGCTCAAGTTGATTTATTACACAACTATCAAGTACGGTACTATTCCTAATCAGAATTACGGAAGGAAGGAACTTAAACTTATTTTCGGAAGGAAGTTTTGAAGGAAAAATAACTACTGTATAACGAACTTCAAAGTCAATGACCGTATATGTCAATGTAGTATGTGTGCTACAGTTGAACTATTGCACAGCTATTGTGTTATAATTCACAACTATTTTCTCATCAAAATTTCTAGTTTTGAAAAAACTTGACGAACTTTTACAACAGTAACGGAGCGTGTTATGATGTTTGCTTTTTGTACTACCAATAGGATTTTGACTGAGAATCTGAACAGAAACACAGATGATTTCATAGAATATGTTCCAGAAATAACAATAATATTAATCTTGAAAATTTCATCAAATACCCTAAAAGGAATTCCAACTCATCGTATATGAGAAACATCTTTGAGATAATATTAACGAATGTGGGCTTCAATAGATTCAAGTCATCTAACATTTTCTTGAAAATGGAAGAAAGAATTGTCTTTGGTTCTACTGAAACAATGTAATTTCACATCAGCCTGATTTACGAGCCAGGGTAACGTTCAGCTATCGATTTCAAGTTTTGAAAAAAGCATAAACCAACAAATTATCTGTTATTCTTATAACGTCTCTGTTATTCTTGAGCTATTCATCCAGAAATAATAAAATCATAGAATTTCATAAAGAAGTATTCAGTAGTAAGTAATAGTAGAAAAGTAGGAACCTATCAAATTAGAAGGTGTAAAAGTATCATCCATACAAGAAATTTTTATGAAGGATTAATAATTCTCCTAAAAGATGTAATTTACACCAAGTTCACATTTCATCAGTTGCTATTTCGATAGTCAAGAAAAAGGTTACTGTTCTGATTACGAAGTAATACCAATAAACTTGACGTTTTTTAGAGGAATTCAGTGATGGATAATGAAAATTTGGGAACTTTACCACAATGAATTATTTAGTTTTCTACCTTTTTGACGATGTCATCGAAAATCCGGATAAGACTGAACAAGCTCCTTACTCACCTGGAAAAAATAAAAAATACATTATAAGATATATAATTTTCAATAAAATAAGACATATTTATAAAACAATAACATTCAAAATAACAAATTGAACTCAAAGACGCTGAAATCATTGAAAAAGATAACTTTGTTCTTTTTTAATTACGTGTCATGGTTTTAAAAATGTCGTCGGCTACATAAAAATAATAAAATTAGTTGAATTACAAATGTTCTAGTTCAGATATTGCAATGCAACATGATAATTCAATAATTATACTCTAACTTGACAAACAAATTAGAATATTCAATTACTTGATGTTGCAGGACGCATGGTACAGAATAACTGCAACGAAAATTGCCTCCCAAAACCGAAATAATAGAATTTAATCCGTGACTACCCATCTAATTATCGCAAATATGATTAAGTATTGAGAGCAACGGGCTGCACTCAATGTGTGCCCAAGCATAGATGACAATGGAGGTTTTACGAGCAATGAAATGGATGTTAGCATACATCACACGTATGTGATGACCTATTAAATGGATCATTTTATTTGGGGCTCATTTTTACGACTTGGCAACCAGCATGAATACAATGCGAGTTGGGGCTCGTAATTTTCCGGGGTGAAAAGAGAAGGCTGAATGGAGACCATAGCGCATGCGTAGAACTCGGGTCCGGTCTCATATAAATCGGTCAATCACCCTGCATAAACATGCTACAAGTTATAACCAGCTTACACCAACCACTAGCCGCATAATTGTAGTTGATTTGTGGTTAACAGCCATAAATCAACAATATATAAGTCTTGAATTTTGTAATTTTGGTCTTGCATTACTAATAACTAGATAGCTTTTAGATAGATAAGAAAATGATACCTAATCCAAAACTAGAGATATTTTATTTATAATCGCATAAGAGTATAATATTGAATTTTAAGAGTATTTATATTGAAATACTCTTCTCGTCTTCAATTCTTCAATGAAGAAGTGTATTTTTTCAATCACTCATGAAAATCGATTAGCGATTTTATATGGCAAGCTCAAAATATATATTTTCAAGTCTTCAATCTAAATTTTTTCTTTTCAATATATTTGACAAAATAAATATTGTCTTAATGATTAGAACTTTAGACATTTATGCAAATATTTCGTTCCATATAACCATTATGAAATCAAACCACTACAATGAACCTAAAAATTGTGAGCAAAAGAGAACACCATATTTTTCACAAATTCTCAAGTATATTCAATTCTCAATTGATAGGCAAATTATATTTGGTGAATATTTAACAATTCGATGCCTAAATAACTTTTTGTGAATTATTGAACGTTATATCTCCTTCCCTTTTCTATCAGCATAATTTTTCCTCGTAACGAATATTTTATGAATTTTCCCCACCTAACCCCCATTAAAAGTGAGTCATATACGAAAAAAACGAGCAAAAAATCACTCAGCAATTTTCAAGTGCAAAAGCGACGACAACATTCACTTTCACTTGAGAAGTTCGCGTGACAGATATCATCATCGCCTGGGGAAGGGGGGAATTTTCGGTCGCCAAGGTTGGCAATAACCAGCCCATTATCTGCACACACAAAACGCATCCGCGGAGCGGTGAGGTGTCGGAAGGGGAGGGGGGAGAGTGCGGAATTTAAACGCATAGGATGGCGAGAGAGCAGAGGGACGACCGTAGACAATCGATTACAGTGTGGCCTAGGTCACGGTAGCTGATGCCTTCTACTCTATCAGACTACTTGCTGATAAAATAATACAAGGCAGATTCGGACGGCTTCTTGCTAGCTGCTCTTATATCAACTGCATAACTTGATGTACATTTATGTTAACCTTAATAATTATAGTAAATAATTAAAATGAAAACACAAGGATTATGGAACAGTTCTACAATCTCAATAGTGACTCTTTAGAATTTTTTATTGTAGTAAATGTATCCCCACTTAGTAATACCTTTGGGGATGCCTATTTAGACAATAGACAACATTGTTTCTTTCCTGAGAATGTAATTTTTGAACTTGCTTATTTTGACTGTACAGTGTTTGTTTGTCGAATAAATTACTTATTATTTACGAAAATATCACGTAGCCTGTATTATGTGTACCCACGGTCTTCGCCGGAACAAGATACAGCCAGAGACAATCCTAATTATTAAATAAATTAGACTAAATTTTAGTGTAAGATGTAGTAGATGTGGTATTTTTCTAGAAATATTACGTAGAGACAATCCAGGTACGAAAACGTATAATGTTGGATTTTCGCGGTCTTATAACTTGAAATAAACGTATATTTCAAAAATAGTACGTGGACTCTATCAAGTGTTTTCAAGGACTTCACAAGACACTACAGTTAGACGAGATTCAAATCGGATCTTCTTGACGTTGTCAAGAAGACTTCCACCGTCAAGATAGACTTCCAAATACTACGGCTGTTGATTGAAAGAGACGTAATAAAAAACAGATTGAAAGAGGCCTAGGACGATGGCAAGATGTGATATCATTGTGTACCACTACTGTTTGTCACTCGAAAGATTACAGGTAATGCAATACAGTATGTATTCAAGTTGAAATTGCAATTCATTCACTACAACTTCTAAAAAAAATTCTCAAAGGAACCTCTCAAAGATATTTTTCAATATAAAGGCAAACGGAATGTCTGTAACTGATGATTTTAATGAGAAAATCACTTTACTTCAGTTGCATTCTATATTCCTACACGTTTAAGCATTAAGAGCTCCTCCACCATACTGTATTTAAGCTTTTTCTTATTCTTTCTTTTTTGCTTTATCACAGACATTATTTTCTTGTTCTTTCTTTTTAACCATTTGCTTAAGCACAACCATCATCACTTTCCAATATTTCATCTATTCCTTCTCTTATTTCTCCAGAACATCACGTTCCTTCCCAACTATCTTCCCTCTTTCTCCTTCTCATTCTTATTCATTTGCCAACTATTATCATCCTCTATTTTTCCTTCTTCTCCTTCATCCACCACCCACTATTCGATTTCCTTTCTCTTTTCTTTCATTGACAACTCAATGAATCAATCCACACCAAACTCTTCTTCCATGCTCCATACAGTGATCATGAGGTTAAATCAAGAACACTCAAGACTGATCTTGGATGTAATGGGTGACAGAGCAAGGAGGAACCTACTCGTAAGTCTCCCCACCTATAAAAAGCCATACGAAAACATTTTATACTTTGAATACATCTTCACCTATTACACAATCTATTAAACTACCACTTGAAAGCGCTTCACAAACAACTACCCCATTAAACCCCATTCAAACCTAATTTTTCGCACCACTCAAGACGACTCCTAATCAAACAGTTGACTGGCTGCTCTTCCCGTTTAGTCGCGAATCTCGCCAGACTGAAACTCATCCGTCCTTGCATGTTGTTATCCCCACTCCAGTCATAATATCCATCAATTCATCTGATGAATAGGAAGTGACCAATCAGAGCACAAGTACTCTTCACCTTGGCTGGCAAACGTAGCGATGTTGATTCGACGTTGCTAGTTGAATAAACGGTTATTTGGTAATCAAAGATTCAACTGTTTTCTTCCAACCAGTTGCGGACTCAACTGTAATCACAGTCATTTAAGGCTAGGCGTTGTCAAGACAACAGTTGGAGTAGTGAAGCCAACACACCGATAGTAGCTAAGCATGAATTATTGTGACTAAACGTGACCTAATCTCGTCTTGTCTTCTGACCAACCACTATAGAATAACGCTTGGAGTAGTGAATGCAAATAATAAAATATGAAAATTTCAAGGATATAGCTACAACGTTTTGACTAAATAAGAGACTTCATTATTATATTGTTCGATTTGTATTAGATTCCAATTGCTGAATATACTCCATTGTAAGGAATAATCATGTCAATTTCTGACATAACTACATGTCACTTGTAATTTAATATCAAATTTGATTAAATTCAGGTGATCAATAGAAGACACACTTTTAAAAACAAGACAGACTGTCTTGAGCTTAAGAATCTTCAATACAATTTGACTGGTGAGAATGAAGATTTCACCTATTTCAGTCGAACCTTCTCAAGACTAATTTCAAGGTTTAGGAAACATTCATCTTTTCGAAGTATTAGTAATAAAGAGGTTCGTACAAAGAAGGTTCGACTGTACTAAACACAAATTCAGTACTAAACATCACGTTACAGTTTCAACTGGTTCATCTTCTAGTTGATGTCTATTCCAGAGCAGTTGAAGCCGTTGATGTTGAAGTCGTCAACGACCCATAACTACTGGCGACAGTATAGCATACAGCAAGCGGAATAGGCCCATTAATCGTGTCAATTTAGGCTGCTTTGCTCTGCAATTGTCGTCTGGACGTCGCCCTGTTGCTTGTTTTTCTCTCTCACAAACACACACTGATCAATTTGAAGGTCACAATTGACCATGATAGTATTGTAAGTCTCCTTCAACCCACTTCTCTCCACACACACCAAAATTGTAACTTAGTAAAGCTTACAAACAGTCCTAATGTATCGAGATTTCATTGTTGTTGCATCATTATTCAAAACCACTCACAAGCAGAGAGTATAGAATAAGAACTTCTATTCTCTCTGCTCACAAGCTGTCCAAATTGGTCCAAATTTTGCTTAGAATAGGAAAGTTTCAGGTACAGCCACTGTTTTCAAGTTGGAGTTTATTGCAAGTAGAAAAACAAAATGGAAAATGAAGAATTGTCCATAAACTTTAGGGTGGAATTGGATGGGTTAACTTCAGTGGTAAACTGAAAGCATAGGAGAAGTATGATTTATGTTTCATGCTTATGCTTTATGCTTGACATATGCTTTCTCTATGCTAAAACTCAACATGTTTAGAGTTTTGATTTCAAGCTCAACACTGAAGATGACGCCATTAGTAACAAACTTTGTTTGTTGTTTGAATAAATCATTGTAGAATAGACAACATTTGTCTCATTCCTTTACTTTACTATGGAGAAATTCCACAACATCTCTGAATCAAGAGTACATTTCATAATACATTATTGTACATTGAATTCACTTTCTCCAGAAAGCTTATCATTCTGAAGAACCGCCGTACAAGAATTATCACTTGACAAGAGATTGGAACGAAAACTACAATATCCCAATACTTATGAATACTGAAAAAACGTTAAAAAAGACTTTGAGAAGTCAGAAACAGGGGAATATAAGTAAAATTTTCCTATACTCTCTGGTCAGAAACCAAGGGTGCAACATCAATACTGCACTCTTGCTGCACTAAATCCTTCTATTAGTGGCGAAGACCAAATAAGCATAAAACGCTTCGCCACGGCCTTCTATCTCGTACAACTCTGATAAAATGAAAACATGATAAGATGAAAATGATAATAATCATATTTCCATCAATCTAAATCAATTACTTATAATGAATTAGAATACGAAACAAATCTAAAAGAAATCCGGTTAAAAACCGCTGAAGCAAATTGATTACAATCCTAGATTGATTCAGCTCTGATTACAGAATCATAAATGCTGTAACCGAATGTATTCATTGAATGTAACCGAAGATTCATTGAAAAACAAAAGTGGTTCTGAAGCTAAACTAGAAAGAACAAGTGAAAAGACAGTGAGAAAGAAGGTCTACTCAAATTACAGTCATACCTAACCCAATACTGGGCGGTATCCCCGGATCCTGACATTCACTGGTTGAAACCAGTGTACAGCATCCGATTAGAGAGAGAGAGAGATCCTCGAGCCACAGACAGAGACAGAGACCAAATATTTGAGAGAGACTACGGAATTCAGCCTTCGAAAACTTACTCATCACTCAACAATTCTCTCCCACTCCCACACAGACGAGTCATGTATCTTCATTCACTCTCTTTTTCTCTTACATCTTGTTTTACATCTCTTTTTCTCTTCTTATCTTACTCTTGCTCACTCCGCTTTTTCTCTCTCTCTCACTCACTCACACTCTCTCAATGTAGCTAACTCTCTAAAAAAATGTAATACTTCTTTTCCCTCTGATCTTTTTGAGTCGAGTAGAGATCATAAATATTTCATTATTCAAATCATTTATTCAGGAGAGTATCATTCCATTTATATCATTTTGAAAGGAGAGTAGGACAGGCTTATTTCTCAAAACTGTTCTTCGAATTCACAAATAAAATGTGAGATCCAAAATATTCTTAATACTGTTGAATGATATGATAGTTTGAAGAGTATTACTTAATAGTAAATAATTTTCAATAACCAAACTCTATGTAAATTGACATCAATGAGAAGATAGAATCACAGAGAACAGATTAGTAAGCTTAGAGAGTATAGCTTCTCAATGATAGAATCTACTAAAATTTTTCTGCAACTGCAAAAAGTCCAGTAATCCAGCATATCTATGCTATCTCTCATGCTTACAAATTACCTTGGCAAGCATTACAAAATATTGACAAATAACATAATCTATTCATGAATCAGGAGTAATTATTAATGATTAAACATTTTGCACAGATACTGCATACTACCATAGAGAAGAGATAGTTCTAATATGTTATCTATGATACTACATTGTGAAGATTGTGGAGCTACTGCAATGAAATTTATACACCATATACGATTTTAATGATTCTGAATCTAAAAAGATGTCTTCATTTTATGCAGATACAGAATACTGTATTGAGAAGATCTTGGAGCTAGTGATATACATTTATGTATCATAAAAAACAGTCCTACTACTTAGATTAATCTTACTTATAGATTAAATACCATGAATGTTTGTAGACCAATCTTCATTGACGCAAAATCATTTGTAAGCTATACCAAAAATTCAAATCCAAAAGCTTAACAAATCAAATAAAGCATATTGCACTTACAACTCTCACCCAAGCTTCGATCACCTCTCTTTTTATCATCTACCACCTCTCTTTTCATCATACGTTTCTCTCTCACTCCCTCTACCCCTCTCCCCTTTTCTCAAACTTCCTTCTTTGGTGATGTCTTCCAGGTGACTCATCCAGCCACACTCTCACTCTTTTTCTGGCTCACTCTCTCCAACAATTATTCTCACTCTATCTTTCTCTATTTACATCATTCTCTAACATCCTCTCTAAAACTCTCACTCTACTTCTCTCTATCAATCCCTCTTTTTCTATGACTCTCAACTATTCTGTGATTCAGTTCAGACTCCTGCCATGTGACTCATGCTCAAACCAGACACATCCAGCATTGTTTTTTCGGCGCGGCATCACTTCTTCATAAAGATAAAAAGGAATGTACGTCCGGCATTTTTAATCGCTAATGGTCATCTGAAGTTGGGAGACCTACTAAGAAAACTCAGGTAGCACCTACTGAATAGTAATCAAGCACTTGCGAATCGCTGTGAAGAACCACATTCTTCAACAATGGAGTTCCTCTAAGCATTCCTACATGTAACAAGTGCCCAAAATGCCGGGGAAGAATTTTAGGCAAGGCTTCAATAGCGTTGATAAGGTATGTTGATGAACTTACTGATTAAATCCTAGTAACTTATAGTAATATCTTTACCAACTATAATCCTACTAGTTTAGTAGGGTCTGTCTTAAAACTCAGGAGGTTAGAGATATATACAATATAAACAATTGAAAATCATAAATCCTGAGTTCTCAATATCTGTATAAGAACAGTTTATTCTTTTTAATCATTTTGCTATGCTCTAATTTCAAGTTTCAATAATTTTACTTCTATCTGTAGAGAAATAAATAATTTATATCATTATCATTCATTTAAGAACACGAGGAAATGTAATATCCAGACTTTGCAAATTTACATGTAACGAAGCCTATTTTTCTAGATAAATTGTACCACAAACTCTATCTATCGGAGGAAAAAGTAAACAAGTGAGCTGGTAGTGCTCGACTCCCATTGGCCAGCCATTTTCTCTCCGCGTTGAAAGTGGGAGAGAAGTCTCGCCCAATCACAGAGCTCGTAGTCTGCCATTTCGTTTTCAAAGGCAGTGTCTCTAATGCTCGACTCCCATTGGCCAGCCACTTTCTCCCAGTGTTGAAAGAGGGAGTGAGAGCTCTCGTCCAATCACAGAGCTCCATCGTAGCCTGCCATTTCGTTTTCAAAGGCAGCCATATTCTTGGTTTGACAGGAGAAATATTGTTGAAAACGTTTTTCAAACTCATTTGATATTGACAGTCACTGACTCAACAAGTACTGAACTGTATTCAGTTTTGAAGAGGATTTTAGTCTGCAATTTAATCTAGCAAGCATGGAAAATTAAACGAAAAATGATGAGAACAGGCTGAGAAGTAAAAAGGTAGCATTAATATTAAAAGAAAAAATCCTGTAAAGGCTGGTTTTGTACATAAAAATCACACGATAACATGATAACATAGAAAAGAGTATCCAGGGACAGACTGTCTTCAATTACTGGAATGCCTGAGAAAAAACTTAAATAAAACTTGTAATAAATTAAATTACTATATACTAATCATACTATATAAGATATTATAATATTGATATTGTTAAGTTGGACAATCATCAGTTAGAATTCTAGTTTCTACTTCCATCCACAACCACACAAAGGATAGATAAACTTATGTCATGCATACATTAGCTATGCTCGATGTGTTTCTGAATGAAACATTACATAAATTACTGTAATGCGTGAGACATTGCGTAGGATACAATTCCTGGTCCAGCTACATTCCTGCTTGCAATACATTATTGTACAGGAACTCGCTTTCTATATGGTTTCATTTTCTATCCAATAAACTATGCAAGGTGGCAGCTAGACAACTGCATTTACATCTACCCAATGAACTAGATCCTAGACAAGATTCTAGTCTAAAGTAGTGTAGGAATGTAAAATAGCATCCTACACGAATAGGATTCGATCAAGTTAAAGTTGACTTTGATCAATGCTTGTCACCAGCCTTAATTTACAAAGAAGTCGCCTATAAACCTGCCAATCAAACCTTGAAATAATTTAGCTCAATGAAGTCTCACTCAGGAAGTAGTTATTTTTTGATGAATAATTAATCATACAGCTACACTACACATGCTACTGTAATGATGCCAAGTATGTAGGCGTACCAAATGCTAAATGAGTCCTGGCGAGTTTTTCATGGTAAGTAGGAGTGAAAACGTTGCTAAATGTACCAATGTCAATGTGAATAATTTTAAAGGAAGTAGTAAGGATGGCCTTGTATGATGAATCTTAGAATGGACACTTAACGTGGGCTTTGGAATGTTCATGGTTTGTTCATCAATGAGAATAAATAGTTGAATTTCAAGTAACTAGGTTGAATTTCGTGATAAACTAGTCTGATTGAAAGAATACGCCATAATAATTGAGATTCGTCCATCAGTGAAAAGAAATAGAAGTGTTCTTACTAATAGACTGGGGACTAATAGAAAGGATATGCCCTAATAATTGAAATTTGTCCAATGACAAGGAATAGTAGAATAGTGGCCCGGGATATTTCCTATAGGAAATATCTCCTGAATTATCAGGTGACCAGAAATAGATAATAGTCTGCTAAATAGTTGTAATAGACTAATAGACTGGGGAGTGATAAGAAGTATACAGTATCTCATAATTTGGAGATTCCTAATGAGTATTCTTGTTAAGCTGGCACAAATATCTGGGGTTCTTGAAAAATAATGGATTGGAAACTGATACAAATCTTAGATAAAACAACATAATACAGAGAACTATCATGTTTACCAGAACATGATAGTAGAACTATCCAGATGGTAGAACTATCATTCATACCATGAAAACTGGGCAATTTGGAACTTTGGAAAACTAGGAAATTCGCTTTCCCATGTTCATTAGTTTTGAATAAAAAGACGTAGAATTGTACATGAAAATAGAAAACTACAATGTTCTTGAAAATTCTATACATTTTTCGAATCTTTTATTGGAAAGATACATCATAAACACAAAATTATTATGTACCTTCTAATAGAATATTTATATGAACAGAATACATCAACCTTACCTCTCCATTCAGAAGATGATTCATATTCCTATAAACGATGATAGAAATACACGAAAAAAGAAAAATTGGTCCCATCAGAATAAAAATGTTCCCATAATACTATACCTTTCAAAATACAAATATCGAAAATATCTAAAACGAAAAATATCGAAAACGTTTTGGTCATCAAATAAGAAAAACATCATAGTAAGTACTAATAGAAAGTACCATTCCTTTCAGAAGATGATTCATTTCCTATAAAGGATAATAAAAATTCACGAAAAAAAGAAAAATTGGACCCAAAAGAATAAAAATGTTCCATAATAATACTATGCCTTTCAAAATTCTGAGGGTTGAGTGTAAGAGGGGGCCGACTGCGCCCTAACTTCGCCCTCCCAGGTTAAAAATGAAGGCAGTCTTCTAATTTAATTCAAAATACATGAAATATCAAAAACATCGAAAACAAAAAATATCGGAAATATCGAAAACGTTTTGGTCATCAAATAAGAAAAACGTAATACCAAAGACGATAGGAACTATTAGTATACTATAAGTATTCCAATTGTCTCTGGTAATACCAAAGCGATAACTCACCCCATAGAAGGACGGAAGTCCGATGAAATTATCGTCTATCTAATGTGTTCATTGATTCCATACCAACATCCCCAAGGGTTTCGGAGAATCGTCCATTAGCTTCTTTAGAAAATTATAACGCTCGAGGCTCTATTGGAGCAGAAAGAAGGCGATGGACAAGTTGACAATAGAGGTCAGAGTTCTTTGGCCCAAAAATGGGCCTTACATGGCCCACAATACCATTACAATAACAAAGGGGGCCACTTATTTCTGACCGGCAGCTATTGGCGAGGTGTCAATGCTGACAAAGGGTGTTTCCTGTAAAACATGTGCATGATGATCAACAACAACAACCATTCAATTTAGCGTGTCAAGGTCCCAGCGAAGCTGATTCAATTTGGGCTGCAGGTCATCTCTTTGTCACATACTTGGATCCAATCTGTACTTCAATTACGAGAAGTGGTTCAGAAGGTTTTCAAATCAACGAGAGCAGCTAACAAACTGCACACTTGAAATTTGAACTTCACTTAACTGAGGTAACTCTTTTTTCATAAGGAGTTAAACAAGATTAGAGTAAGATGAGGAGAGAAAAGATTGGAGTTTCCTTGACGGGGAGTTTTAATTCATTATAGAAATTGACAAGATTGATTACATTATTCATGACACAGTATTTTCAGGTTAAGAGGAAATATCAAAGACACTGAAAGATTTGTTTGATACTAATGTTTCCACTAAAGATATTGACACATGGATACAGTATAATAACTTCACAAATTAATGTACTCACTGGACTGAATTTCAAGTTGAAAGACTTTGAAGACTCTTTTCACATTCAAAGGAACTTGAAAGGCGCTTTCAGTGTAACATTTATGTTATTTACAGTAAAATTTGACTGCATGTCGTCAATTCTAGTGTGGAAACAATAGTGTTAACTTCGCAGTTCGTCATGGATCCAAAAATTCAGAATTTGTTTAATATAGAAAATTCTAAAGATACGTTTACACATGGATACATTCCCCATATAAAATCTTCACACAAGTCAAAAATTTAATAATTTTCACTAACAAAGTAAAAAATTTCAAAAACAAGCATTATAATCAACGTAATTGATAAGTTTGAATTATAATCAACGTAATTGATAAGTTTGAATTATTATCAACGTAATTGATAAGTTTCAATTATAATCAACGTAATTGATAAGATTGAATTATAATCAACGTAATTGATAAGTTTGTAGATGCTTTAAAACATTAATTTAGATGGGGAAAAAGGTGATGAAGCTGGGGATGAAACACTGTATTAATAATTTTATTCTAAAACGGAATCATCTCGAAATTCCAGTGATAAAATTCTGTAGAAACCATTAGACGAGAAAATGAATAGGAGGGACATCTCTTTGAAAAGGACCTGGATTAGAGGCCTGTCATTTTATACCCTCTGAAATCACTAGTCTGTAAAAGGAATCTTTTTATACAAAAATACTTTGTAAAAAGAGAGCCGTTCTATCTAAATCAACTCCTATGTAGAGGAGGGATTACTTCTTTAAAAGAGGGGTTGCTGCTTTACACAGCCAGTCACGACTGAAATATTACAGCAATGGATCACAAGAGAACATCACTCTGAAAAAATAGTTCAACTTTATGTCATTAATTACGAGAATGGATTATGGAAGAGCCGTAAAAATTCGAAAATTAGATATATTAGGATAAGAAAGGAAGACATAATCTGCTTTTAGTCCAGTTTTACTTTCGAAAGTATAATACTGTATTGATGTCTTAAATTATTAAGAAAATAGATTATCATAGGAGCATAAAACTTCTGAGTTAGATCCTCATCGTTTCAGTAGTGGAAGGGATGATTATTCAACTCAGAAAAACGTTTAATATTTTCTAGATCTCTTGTAGAATAAATTAATTCTCCAACTCTCCATCTCACTTATCCACTTTGAAGATCTCTTCATCTCTCTCTTTCTCTCTATCTCTATCTTTCTTCCACCACTCTTCTTGAACTCATGAAACTCCATTCGCATACTAGCGCATTACCGGAATAATTTGACAAACTTCCATACCACGGCACGTTCAAATAATAATTGAAACGTTGTACAATAAATTCGAAAAGTACAGCTATAAAAACGGGTAACTCAATGCAGAGGCATTCCGAATCACATGAACTTGACTGACAAATTTTTCCGACCTTGAGTATAACACCGAGAATCGATTTACATTTGCCTGGTCCCGGCTAGTACCGTCTATAAATTGTAACAACTTTTTGAATAAAAACGGGGCTTTCCCTAGCAGGAATAGGAGGGGCTAAACCTGTCACCACTGAAACAAAACCATCGCGTTTGAAAAGGGACAGATTGGATAAGTTATTAAACAACTGAATTTATTTGCAAAACTACAGGTGGAGCGCCTGAAATAGTTTCTGCACGATACATACTAGCTGGTTAATAAAAACAATAGACATAGGAAAAAAGGATGAGAAAAGGGAGTAAGAAAAGGTGGTGGAGGAGAAAGAGATGTCGAAGAGGAGAAGAAAGAAAAAAGAAGAGAAGAGAGGAATAAAATAAGAAGCATGAAGTAAAACGTGGAGGAAGAGAAGAATGAGTTGGACGAGGAGGAGATGACGAAGAAAAAAGAAAGAAACAACTAGAGAGAAATGAAAAAAGAAAAAAGTTCAAAGGACATGGAGGAAGAAAAGGAAGGAATAGGGAGAAGGAGGAGGAGAAGGAGTATGATGAGGAAAGAGATAACGAAGAGGGGGAGGAGGTAAAGGAGTAAAAGAAGTAGAGGATGAGTAGCAGGAGGAAGTGGAGGATGAGGTGGGAAGGCAAAGGAGAATGAGAAGAAGGCAGAGACTGGTAACGAGGAAGAAGAGAAGGTGGAAGAGAATAGGATGGAGAATAAAGTGAAGGATGAAAAAAGAAGAGGAGAAAAGTAGTAGAGAAGAGATGAAGGTAAAGGAGGACAAGAAGGAGCTAAAAGAGAGGAAGAAGAGGGGAGGAGAAGGAGGAATAAGTGAAGAAGGAATTCGAGAAGGAGGAGTAGGAAAAGGAGACAAAGAAGGAAAAAGAAGCAGTATAAGAAAATGAAAGAAAATAACGGATGAGGCACGAGGTATCAACTGCAATAAAATACCTAACAATCAACAATGTACAGTACACGTTATGGTTAAAAGTTTGCAAGGAGTTTATAAGGGCAAAGGTTAGTACATTTATGGCCCCAGGTTTGGGTATCTGCTGCTTTGATTTTCAACCTTGAACTTGATATGCAAAAGCCACCACCCCCTCCCCACAACCTGGTCCCAAACCAAATTTCCGTATTCATCACAATAGTATTCACGTTATTTCCCATCCCATTCCTATGGTCTGCTCTTTATTGTTAGTTTCTGATGGAATATTGATTCACTTTATATTCGTACTGATTTGCATACTTTAAATAGAAAACAAATCACTGGAGAAAATTTATTGAAACAGCATTGCAGCCTGGTTTTAGGTGAAATTATTCTAAAAATGTAGCATTCCTTATTATCACACGATAATATTCAGCCAGACATTATGAAGGTCGGATGAACTGTTGAATATTCTATTAATAATTAAACTAAAAAGCAAGTAATATAGTACCATATTACTTGTAAATCACTGTATAAGAGTACTTAATATTGACTGTATTTTCAACTTGGAGAGAATACATTATCTGGAATAAAATCTCATTCGCTTTATGTAACGTCAAACTATGAAACATTCACAAACTCAGACTTCATAACCTATGATTTCCAAGTCCTGCAATACTATTGGCTATTCCCTATTGGCTGTCATAGCAAAATGGATTCCAAACACAAAATGGTGGAGCTCAATTGCGATGATGAGCTGTGATTGGCTGTTAATGACGCTGTGGGAGGAGCCAACCAATCACGTCTAGGGATATAAAAAAAATGGCCGATGAGTGAGAAGTAGGCCTATCACAACTGAATACACGAAGTTGCATGGATGGAAAGTGAAGAGATGGACAGATAAATAATGGGAATGAACTAATAAACTCAAAATCTCCGGAATAATAATGTACAATTATAAGATTTACTTGAAAACATCATAAATTATACTGATCAACACCTAAAGAAGCTAACAAGCTTTTTTGTTGATAAATATGTTAATAAATATGTTCTGCGATATTCAACACTTGAATACGGTTTATTGGAAAAAATACTTTTCAACGCTATAAACAAGCTACTAATTCACATAAATATCTTGAACAAAAAATATATGCTCGACTTTATTCAACACTGAAATTTGAGAACAAATCGAAAAAATTCACAAATTATCCTATTATATTAAGCGAGCAATTTCTGTATGTTTATATTTATGTTTATATGTTTATATGTTTGTATATATGTTTATATGTTTGTATGTCCAACTGATCTCGAAAACGGCTCCAACGATTTTGACGAAATTTGGAATATAGGAGGTTTGTGATACAAAAATTAGTTTGCGCCGGGTCTCATCCCTGGGATAACTCGCTGAAGGACCTAAAAAAGGAGAAATTGATCCTTTAAGAATCAGCTGACAGAAGAAAGAAATTTCCGTCGGCTGTAAATGATGAGAAAGAGTGAGAGCGAGTGAGTGTGTGAGTGAGACAAGATTATTATTTCAGCTACTGAGACTGTGACAGAGAATCAGCTGACAGAAGAAACAATTTTCCGTCGGTTCTTGATGTTGAGAGAGAGTGAGTGCGAGTGAGAGAAGATTATAATTATCAGCTGTTGAGATAATTCGTTTCAATCATCTGACCATAATATGTAAAATACGAACGCAATCTCCGACTACAGTCATTAACTTCCTTTGTAAAAATTTGAGAAAAAAATGCAAAATTGAGAAAATGCAGAAGCACATCAGCTCTTCCTATTTCCTTCTGGATTCAAATTCATTAATTTAAAATTAAAAGGGATTAAAATCATTAAAATAAAAAGGGATTAAAATCATTAAAATTAAGAGGAATTAAAAACATTGAAAATATTTATATTGTAGCCTATCCTATTATATTAAGCGAGCAATTTCTGTATGTATGTCCAACAACGGATCTCAAAACAGCTCTAACGATTTTAAAACCATGCAGTTCCATTACTAGAATTGAGAAAAATATCGAAACACATAAGCTGCTCCTATTCCCCTTTCTATTTCTGATTTTTATTTATATATAGAAAATTGAAAGGAATTAGAAATTTTGAAAATATTCCATATTGTACTGTATTGTTATTTTTAAATTTGAGGCATGAAGTTAGCCATGTGATCTGTATTTATTTATTTGAGAAAAAATCTTCAAAAGTTAATCAAAACAGCTGAGCTAAAATTATTTGTAGCAGAATATTTTAAGTTGTCATAATGCAGCCGATTGATGTATGCTCGGTTAATGACGATAAATCAGCTGTTTTCTGACAAGTTAAAATGATCCTACTATATCACCCCATATTATTATTTCTATGAAGCAAAATTTTATAAGTGAGATTTTTCAAATGATATGCATTCTAACTCGATTATTCATAATATTTCGAAAGCTGAGATTGATTTTTTATAGTGCAATGATGATTCAGTGCATAAGACTGATGGCTGTACATGAAAAATTGTTTAATTTCATTCCTTTTTTCCTTTTAAATTTCCATTCCTGTGCCTTTTTAGGCCTACCCCCGAGCAGAGCTCGGTACCCCGATATTAAATAACTAACTCCAAAGAACACTCTACTCTCTAAATCTAAAACTAACATTACTATCCCTGCAAATAAATATTTCATATAAAAATAGGGGTAGTCGAAGAAATTGAAAGAATAAATAAACAAGAAATAACAAGACAACATCAAACTGAATAACACGAATAAAATTATTTCAAATAAATATCCTGAACAATAGTATAAATCGGTTGAGCCTGGACAGTCTGAACTGAATCTTCTCTTCGAATAAAACACTCTCGCCACATGCAAACCTAGCCGGCCACCACAAGAAGCTAAGTACTAAAATTCACTGTGGTTAACTTACGCCATAAAATTAATCAATATCACCGTCAACAAGACAAGAGCGATATTAGAGTGGACATCCTGACTGCTGCCAGAATCTATTTACACAAATTCCTTGCAACGAAATCTGTTCACACCAATCTTGAAAATATACAGTAATAGTTCAACAGTTTGCCATGTATAAATACTACCTAAATACAGTAATAGTACTTTGCTAAATATACAGTGATACTAATTTATCAGATGGTAGCACTATCATCTACCAAAACTGAAATATAGTAATATTGTTGGGTTAACAGTTGGTATGTATTATTTCTAAATATATAGTGATAGTGTAACAGTTTGCTAAATATGATATAGTAATAATCATAACTTATCAGATGGTAACACTATCATCTACCAAAACTCAATACAGTAATAGTGTAACTGTTGTATTCTTTATAAACACAGTGATATTGCAACAGTTTGTATAGTATATAGCAATGATTTAGCACATGGCAACAGTTCAGAAAACGTTTTAGACGAAATAAATCAAACACGGCCGACTTTCTGGGAGGGTGAGAGGGAGGGGGGTCGCAAGTCACCAAACTCGTGGTGGTATTTAGGGTTCAACCCTGTCCATGTTCGAAAAACCCCCAACAGCTTCGATGAAATATATATTTCTTTTCTGTTTTGATCAACCATCGCACTTGGAGCGTAACGCTTTTAACGACGTACCAGCTGTCCTAATTGCTCTCCAAACGGTTTTTCCAAAGCGCCATTACCACAGATTTCTTTCTGCGCCCTTTCTTTTATACCAACTAAATCAATTCTTACTCTATTTTTTCATCAAATTCTACCTTGTTACATCGACTATTGAAGAAACATTGTAATCCTATTGTTGCAGGACTTCATCGTTATTATCTAGTACTAGTTCTTCCTTTATTAGTGGAAGAAGTGACTTCATACATAGTGGAAAAGGGACTTATACTTTAATTCATACTAATTCCATTCTCATACTCACTCCATACTTATAGGAACTTTATGAATCATATAATGAAAATTATCGGCAGAAATTTTCAAATAGAAATTGAATATTACTTCAAATTTTGAATTGCTTGTGTAAAGCTTTATAAATTTGCCTTTAAAGCTATTCTTTCGAAATTCAAATGGATTTCTGTGCTCGAAATCAACAAAAATATGAAAATAAGCTAAAATTTGTAGAGTTTATGTTTATATTGTGAAACCTCTCCATAATTAGAATAAAGAAAACGATGTTGTAAAGTTTTACCTTATTAGATTAACTTAGAATACAGGACCATGGTTTCATGTTGGTACAGCCGATGATGTGTTGGTAAAAACATGAAACTATGGTCCAGTATTCTACGTTAATCTAATAAAGTGAAATTTGACAACATCGTTTTCTTTATTCTAATTAAGCTAAAATTGGTAAAACTTTGGTAAAAACGGCTTTCTAATAATTGTAATGATTTGTCACTTTGTGTATCTATGAATGATGGATAATATGCCTAATCTTCATGATTCATGAACTAGAATCTTTTCATTTCTCGTTGAATTATTTATTAACTCGCTCAATTTGATTTACGTCTCTATCTTTTTCTTCCACAGAATTTTCAGAAAATATTTCAAACTGAACAAACTCACAGATAAATCGTGATAATGATTATTATCATAGATAACAGATTAGACTATCTCTTCTCTATGTTATTATTTACAAAATTTGGGAGAGAAACAGGCTTTGGGCTAAGCCTGTTGTTTTCTCCCAAAACTTATTGTCGTGAATTGTGTATTAATAAATGAAATGATGATGATGATGTTGATGTTAATGATCACGACGACGATTCAGCCAAATTAATTAGAACAGAAAGTGCATGCTATAATATCATCTCTACCAACGCGAAGTCACACATGTGGAAATGAATTGATGGGATTATATTCAACCTCTCTTTTCCCCCCACTAAAAACTACAAACCCTCAGTGATAAAAAATAAAGGCGCCAAGCTAATTTTAATCCAGCCGGTCGTGAGCCAAGACATGTATCAAAACTACAAAAATTCCCGTCGTTGTTTATCAAAGCAACTGCTGCTCATCTTAATAGAGCGGCGAATTTACTGGGATTGAAACGTCATTTTTTCAGATGAATTTTTTTATAATGAAAGATTTTATTTCCTGGGCCAACCAACTATGCTTAAAACACATTAATGGATAATTAATTATACATGGGCCACCCAACACATTCATGGATAATTTATAATACAATAAATGGATAATAGACTAATCGATTGTTTCTCATGATGAACGCAGTGATAGTTCATGATATCAATCAATGAAACATTCTTGGATTCTGGAAGTTGGACCCAGAAGAACCTCGTTAAATATATAGATTTACATTTAGATGCGATCAAATCAATCAATTTGATTACGTTCTTATTGTATATATGACCGTCGATTTCTATGAAAAATACTGCATCACTTTACTTTTGAACGTAGGACTATCATGTACGTTTACAATATAAATGGTACCAATTTTTCTTCCAACCTAATTGAGCAATAAGTTTGTCAAAAACAAAATTTTGAATTCGTTGTTGAGTCATGATAATATTAAATGAGATATTTATCAATTGAATCAAGCGAAATAATACAGATGAAATTCCCAAAATTTCTATTTGAGAACAAAGAGTGTGAATTAAAATTGTTCACTTCAACAACTTTCACAAAATAATTCAACAAAATTAATTTGTCAATTTCGAGATGAAATATCAGGTAATGAAAGAGTAATGGATCATTTTCGTTCCATAACTAGATAACTAATTAAATTTGAACGTCAATAGCATAGAATTATTTATGTGATACTGCATTTAATTACTAGTTTTCAATAATTTTATTTTTCTGTATTATTTTCCAGAGCTACTATTTCTCCTCAAGTGTTTCTAGTGTTTCAAGTGTCTCCTCAAGTGAAAAGCTTCTCTTTTCTACTTTACTATCTTTCTCTTCGCACTTTCCCTTTTCTGTACTTTTTCCACTATCTAAATGACAAAAGAAACTGAGTCAAGAAAACAAAATATTCCAAACAAAAAATCATGACCTCAGTCAATAGATGGTATAGCACATGGCAACCTACCAACTTAACATTACAGAAGTTTCATCATACAAAGTTGCTCAAACTTTGAGATAAATCTTATCGTCTCAAGGTGTTCAAATGCACTTGTCCGTGAATTTGATAACACTATTAGCCTTTCAAGTGTGGAGCTCTTTTGAAGATTAATGAAAAAAACACTAGAAGAAATTAAAAACAAAAGTGTTGTTCATTAGCATTGTAATACGCAGTGAATAGACGTTTGCTATTTTTAATTTACAACTAGACGTAAGACCTCGACGTGTAGGTTGAGGTGAAGAGATGCCATGCAAAAACGTTATACTGTAGCTATATACATCTAAAACTATACTAAACAGCTATTAAAGAAACATACATTCGATACATGAGACTACACTATATCTATACAGACAAGAACTCTATCGAAAGCTGGCTGTATTGTATCATTGTCTCCGCCTCTTTAAATCTTAACGGAATGTGGCAAAAGTCCAAGGTGTCGATGAATTCTTCTCATTTTCAGCTTCTGTTAATATTCTTATTACTGTTATTACTTCAATATAATATTGTATTTATCTAAGAGCTGCACGAGTTTTCTATGAGTTATATGGTCATAAAAATCATAATATGGAGCATTCATGTCACACAACTCATTTTTCAAGGTCTGTTACTAACACAAGGGTGGGTATAATTCGATGAAAATGGTATGGTTCCAAAATATGAAAACAGAGTGCAGCACATTTAAATGATCCAGTCCGAGACATCAATCAAGCAATCCACGATCTATTATTATTGATGGGCTTTGTTTTAAATCCATTTCAATTGTTATTTATTTATATACATAATTATGTCTATGGATAAACCACAACGTTTTCGAAAAGGTATTCCCTAAGAAACAATTTAACTGAACTGAAGAAACTTGTCAATCATTGTCAGAATGCATGGTAATAATTTCTAATGCCTTAATAAGATAGTCTTAAAAGCAGTACTATGTAACTACAATATGAAGAACTAGTCAAATAGCTTCGAAAACGGAAATATTTCATTTTAGAATCAATGTATTTTGAAAGGAAAACCGCTAGACCTCAATATTATGACAGGAATTGATAAGCTCAGGTATCATCAAGCCTTTGAAAATCTTCCTCATTTTCTTAAATATAGGCCTACATTATATCAAATTCATTCAACTTTTTCCTCAGTAATACGTTTCTATTCTCGATATATTTTCCTCGATCCAATCTATATTTGGACAAAAATTTTCCTGCTTCCTTTCACATGAATTCGAACGTATTTCGTAGGAAAATTTTTGGTTCAAAAATAGAGAACAGTTAACTCATCAATGAAAAATCTCGTCTCACAAATATTTCAAGTATCTGTAAAATCTACTTGAAACTATCTGCCTGAATTGTCATCTAAAATGTGAATACAGTACTAGTTTTCCTTCCAGCTTCATTCTAATGGTAGGCGCACACACATCGTCATCGGACGGCACGCATCGGACGGATCAGAAGATTAGATTTGATGCATAATATCCTGATCCGTCCGATGACGATATGTGTGCGCCTACCTTAAATCTTAATCCAAATTTAATACAAAAAATATACCCGCGGATCTCCTAATAGTAGCATTCCAAGACTCCAGCTTCAAATTCAATTCCCAATTTTGGTAAAACTTCATGAAACTTTCCAAAACTTTCCGATCGACTTGAAAAAGTGATCGATTTTCAAGCATAGATGAAATATTCCGATTTTTCTTAATATAACTTATATGGACGATAAAATTGCAGCTTTAATTCATCCACTAAAAACAGTACAAAGACAAAACAAACCTGTTCAGTGTCCAAGTGCAGCTAAAAAGAGTACTGCATCAACTAAAAAAAACTGAAGCAAGAAATCCAAGAAGCAGCGCATTAGAAATTAAATGGGCGCCACACTGAGACAAATTCGCACCAAATATAACATGTCCGCGAACCAATGAACCTTAACCTTGACCGAAAGAAACAATTATTCAAATGGCAATCGCGTAAGTAAATTTAGCATAAGGACAACACTTGGCAAATCTGCAACTCTTCTTGTCTAGCCTCGGCCAATAGCAATGCTAGGGCCCATTTAACAAGCGATATACAGTAATATCCAGTATATAAAGTAATAATACTTATCCGCAATGTGTCTTGCACTACCGCACTGCTTGACCGTGAATTTTGAAAGCCATCGTAAAAATAACTAAGAAAGAAGCATTCTTGTACAAATGCACCAAATCATTTGCTTGATAGAGGTCTCAGCCGGGCTATACTCCCATAAAGTTATCGATGCTGGTTTTATCCGTAGTTTACAAACGATTTGCTTCAAGAGAGTTATGATTGGTTCAGAAGTTATTGAAAAGTTTGTAGCTGGATTGTGATTTCGGTAATGTAGCGTACATTAGGAGACGTTTAGCTAGTAATTTATTACAGACATACTTCAAAAAATGTGCTGTAAATTTGATGAAATTGGGCAAGCAATACAACAGTTTCCTCGAATGTTTAAACTCTCATACATCATATCTGATTGATTTATAACATTTTAAAAATACAAATTCAAATAAAGTACAGACCCCTATATATTCTGAGTTTTACTTAGGCTTCTTTCACACCGGTGCAATCCGGGCCCAGATTGGACGGGGTGAAAATGTTTTGACTGATGGGTGTATATAGAAGCTCTAGTGTAATTAAACCCATTAAGATATTCATCAGTAATCCCGTCCGATCAGGGCCCGGACTACACTAGTGTAAGAGAGGCCTAATATTAGTTTCGAAATAGAAAGTAATGGGAAACAAACGTCATAACTCGCAGTGAAAAAATAAAAAAATTGAAACTTCATTCGATTGAAAAAGAATCCAAATAGAGAAACATACAAGGTTTGGGGAAAATGAGAAAGTACTTACTTCAAGCGAATTTGAACACAGAATTCAATACATCCTGTTACACAAAATTTATCCAGTGAATAATTGCATCCTTTTACAGTATATAGGCTATTTTTCAATAGAATTCTATAAATGTTCAACACTTGGAAATACAGGGAGGTGAAAAATATTTCAACAATTGAATCTACAAGCAAGAGTTCGGTAATAAATGTGGAATGATTACAAAGCATTTGTTAACTAATTACAATGTTAGTCAATTTGTTTCATGGAGGTGGAAGTGTACATTACTGGATAAATACGTTGTCAATCCATTGAACTGTGACCTAACTAAACATTTATCCATCAATTCCAGCAAAAGCATTCGATCAAGTGTGGGATGGAATTACCCCGATAGGCGAATTTCGCCGAAACAAATTAAACTGCTCTATTTCACAACATGGCCAACTTTGAATCAAGGGTGAAGAGAGAAAGGGGGGACTGAGGGAGAGAGAGTGACAGAGGGGGGAAGGGGGGTAGAGAATCATGTCAGCCTTACCAGAGGAATTAGTTGTAGCCCCCCAAGTGAGTGACAGGTGCAATTATGATACGAGCTCCCTTACTTGTACAGGAAAAGGGAGGTTTTACACCTACACAAACACACCACCCAACAGAAAACAACCGGTGGAAAACTGAGAGACGAGGTGAGAGTATAGTCATGAAATAAAAAAAAATCAAATTGTAAAAAAGAGATAGGAATTGAGAGTTTGATAGGGATGCGTAGGAGTAAGATTGATGGAAATGTGCGAGGAAAGGAGAGACTACACTGGGAAAAACTGAAATGCGAGTGATTGAAAGGAATGAAGTTTCGATCAAAACTGAGACCGGAAAATACTTTCAAATGCTGAAGTGATTTAAAGGAAAATTGCTTTTGTGAAGGGCGTATTCAAGGAGCATCCTCTCAAGTTTGAAACCATCTTACTCTACGCGATGAAATCCCGGAAAAATGAGTGAGAACCTAGGAGGGCGAACTTATGATGCAGTCTACCCTCTCATACATTTAACCCTCAAAGGAGAGAGAAAGAGAGAGAGAAAAGAGAATGATATAAAAATTATGAAGAATAAGAGGAACAACTCGATTCCATCTATAAGCAATTTATGAGGAAAATAAAGAGTCTCGATACTCGTATTCCAAGTATGCAGTTCTTTTTTGTTTCCCGATCTACGCTATTCGAGTTCATAGAAAATTCTCATAGAATTTCCATAATTTCACGAAAATTTCAATTCATAATTTGTTATTTAATTCAGTCAATTCGTATTTTGATATTAGTATATCTTCACAATATTTATTTCAATGCAAAATTATATTATTATAATTATTCAGTTGTCTACTGAAAACTATTGACATTATCAAGACAAAATTTCAGATAACTAATAATCGTTCAAGTGACGTCAAGATTCATATCGGATAACTGTCTCTTCAACACTCCACTACTATACTTCTTATAGATATATTCACTCCTCTCTAGTATTTCTAAGTGCGTTCTCAAGCACTCAATCTGTCATAAAATACACCTGCAACACTCAGCTTACTATCAAACCGTAAAACGTCAATCCGAAATAAAAAAAAATACGCAAATCACTCAGTCAAGTGGCCTACCGTACTTGATCTTAATTCAGCAACAAAAACAACATAAATCACAATACGACGTATCACCTTATCAATTACCGGGTCTGCACTACCTGGCGTCAGATTATTTTCCAAGTCAAGTCTAGCACAAACCTGTAAACAACCAGCAGCATTGTCATCAAGAGCAGCTAAGCACCTATTGTTCTGGATTCATTGCTTCCCGTCACTGATACACTAACTTTCAATAATAAGACGTCAGAGTACTGTTGCAAATTGTGAGAAACAAGATTCAACGTCAGATTGGTCGAAAGTCATAAACTAGATATACAGTTAAAATATTAATACATCATTAAATAGGTTGTCCTTAGATTTATGGAACAACCGTAACTTCTAGCTTCAACAGTAGACAGTGGGCCTCTCACTATTTATGTTAATACAGTCTATATTACAGCCTGTATTTTATAGGATCCTGCAAACCTACTATCACAGACAACACAGTGTTAGTATATTGTATAGTTGGTCTATACTCACTCAACTATCTTACTACTCAAATAGTTGAATTAAAAAAAAACACTTAGTAGCGTTTCTAACTAGTTTTATGCTGACTTGAATAAAGTTTTCTCCTCAAAATATCGTCGACATCAGTTAAAAATTCATTTAAAAAACAATTTCTCTGTAAATAAACCGATACAACGGACCCAACATGGTATAGTGTACAAAAATTAAGATAATTTATTTCTTCTATATATTTACAGTTGATAAAAAATATTATTCTCAAAAACATTTCTTAATATTACTTAAATTAATATTCTTGAATTATAATATTACTTGAACAATGAAATTACAGACGCATAATTAGTCAAATAATGTCAAAATCAAATGCAAAAAAGTTGCCAAGAGCAATATTCGAACCGCGGTCCTTGTTCCGTGCACAGTACATTTTGAGGTAAAAAAATTAGTAAAATACCTTCTTTTATGCTTGTAACATTTTCAAAATTCAACCCTCAATCTTCAAAATCAATAGGCTTCTTACTTGATCTAAACATGTATTGTACTGTATTTCAAATTTCATAAGTGTACGATATTTCGTTCGCTAGATATCTTGCGTAAAGATGGACAGACAGACACCAATAAGTACGATCGCAATAAGGCTCTATCGGGTCCTTAAATATAAAATGTTAGGAATATATGACTGGGAGCCCGCCCGAGCTCTCAGGTAAATTGAACGAATGAAACTGTAGGAAACACTTTTCAACATGAAGTTGGTTGGAATTCTGTCTTGAAGAGAATATTGGTTAATACCATAGCCCCCTCTGAACTACAGTAGTTTAGAGGGGGCTATATTAATACTCTTCGATTTAATGGTTCACTAAAAGCCGTCTCACAAAATTATGATCTCTAGTTAATTTCAGGTCTAGGAAATGGAGTCCGGCAAAACTCATTCCATAACAGTCATAAACATTTTATGGTATTTGAAAGTTTTCCCAACCTTTCCCCCTCCATCATCTACTTTTATGACTAGTTCCCCATTTCTACTCAACCCCTTTCCACCCTTACACACGAATATTGAAGCACCCCACTGACCCCACGAAGTTCTTTGACCCCACCGCGTGCAACAAACCCCCAAGTTGTGCAATTCCGTTTCAACGGCAGTCGGTTGCATAATCGCCAATCAAAGTTGATCTTACTTCAATCGCCAATCATGGATCTTAATTCATAAAAGCACAATGAAATCTCTGATGAATTGGGAATGTGGACATAACTTTCAATAGAAATATTTATCAAAGATCGATCAAAATTTGATCACGGATCACTAATGAAAGTAATCCAAATAGTTCAAGAATTGTGAATGTGTAATAAACCTTGAAAGGGTTGCAAGATTTATCGAAATTTTAAAAAAGCTTGAGAATTAGATATGACTTTCTAGACCTAATAAAGGATATTCATCTCATTTTGGACATTTCTGTCCTGTCATTTAAGATTTCCATCAAGTGAATCTGTACATGCTCCGATATAGGTTAAATATCTTTAGAGCAGATATTAAAACATGAGCAAGGAAATGGCGGAATAGTAGAACCTAAATTTTTAATAGATTTCACACCATCAATATTTTTCCACTGACAAAATTTGAGTTTCATAACCTGATAGCAAAAGGTCTAGTAATATTAAAGATCAACTTCGCTCAAGCTTAATCTTTGTTAGCTGAACCTAAGATCTAAATCTAAACTTTAAAGCTTAAACCAAGTAAAACGCACAAAAAACTGTCTGTACCTTCAGTGTTTGTGGATGATTCGATTCCTCTTCAGATCACCTCTCAAATAGTATCATAATTCACCTTAAAACCCGAGCGCGAACAATAAAATAGTACTTGTAACGTTGGTAACAATAATTCCAAACACTTCGTACCATTTCTTCTATCAGTACTGTATATCAATGATTGAATTCAATGAAACCATTCTCAATGGGAAAATATAATTCATCTATTTCTCCATTGATATTCTTTTCAATTTCGTTCCCCATCAATTCAAATACAAACTTCCTTTTTCTTCCGACCTGCATTTTTAAAAAAACACCGTGAATGATCCCAAGAATCCATCATCTTTTGTTGCTGTACACGGCTTTCAAATGGAAATCAAACGGGGGTATTGATCAAACTTTTTTGAGGCCTTTGTGGAGCATTTCTAATCTTTTGTTACACTATACACCACACTGTCAGATCCCCTATCTAACACCACCTTTAATAATGAAATATTTCTATTTCAAGATCACCCCCTATTCCTGAACCCATAGATTTCAGTTGATTAAAAGACACAATTCTTAAAACCTACCATGTTCCATGTTGAAACCTTTCTTTTCAATCTAGTGAATTATACAAATGTAGGGTAGCTGCTACCATGCTACTATTCATTGGCTGATATGGTTGTATTGTGTATTTTATAGAAATGATTTTTCCTCGTGAATTGCTGAACCTTAACATTCTCCACCTTTAGAATAGTAGGCCTGTAGGAGAAACGGATTACTGTATATTCAAAAACTGTTTTAAATTGTTGGTTTTTATGTCGTCAAATCCCATTGAAAACATAAAAACCATCCTTCACAATAATTTACAGGAATCAGCTTTAAATTGAACTATATTATCGATTTGAATTCATAGCTTTTGATTATGTGATAATAGTCCCTGAATATCAAAATAATCATGAAGAGCACCGTTTTATTACTGTATTTAGACCAGCAACACTTCCATGTTGACTCTCCAACGCCCTCACACTTACCCTAAAACCCTCTCACCCCCTCTACTGCCCTCTTTCTCACTCACTAAAACTCTCACACCCTTTCTCTCTCCTTCTATCTTTCTTACTCACTACCACTCTCTCACCCACTGTCT
Source organism: Laodelphax striatellus (assembly GCA_017141395.1). Lineage (NCBI taxonomy): Eukaryota > Metazoa > Arthropoda > Insecta > Hemiptera > Delphacidae > Laodelphax > Laodelphax striatellus. Next base: position 25,476,141 of record CM029539.1, on the reverse strand, counting down.
CACTCTCTCTCACTTAATATCATTCTCTCTCCCTCACTCTCTATCTCTCTTTCTCTCAATGCCATGTCATATACGACGCTGTCTGCTAAAAGCAACGTGACGTCACAGTTTGCCCCACCCTCCAAATCATCGGGGTCCCCCTAGATCTATTTTGAGACATATTTATACACTAGTCGAAAGCGTCTGTGAACAAAATTGTTCCACTTCAATAACCCTTAACATATTAGATATTTCAGTTCACTGTGAAGACAGCTCAGCTCAACAGATTACAGTTCAATGGTATTGTCTTTGCTTTCATCGAAATAACCACAAGTAATAAAATAATAAATTTAAACTTCCTGATGAATTTTCTCAATGGTATTGTCTTTGCTTTCATCTAGATAACCGCAAGTAACCTAATAAAATATGAAATTTAAACTTCCTGTTGAATTTTTCCAACTGTCAATTGCCATTAGAAATTGCGTTTGTTGAAGGGTTTTGTGTGTGTGACAGCGCACCGGATCATTGTTTCATCCTTTCAACCCTCCAGTGACAGTGTAGACTTTTATTTGCGAGATTCTATGCAAATTAGAATGTGGGCGCATGATTGTGGGCGGGCGTGCGTGGGAGATGAGAGAGAGAAAGTCCACACGTGACATTATTTGTATTGGCATGCTTACTTGAAAATAATCGATAATATAGTACTGCATGTTATTGGTATAGATAGGAGCTCATGTCTGTGTAATAAAATTAGGTTATTGATGTAGTATAAAACTGTTAATTAATTGGTGAATTGAATATCCAGCCATATAGCAGATAAATCACGATTAATTATGAACTTTCAGTAACAAAAATGTTGAAAAAATTGATTACAAAAAAAGTAAATGACATCATTATTTTAGGAGATCAATAAAATCAATTTAGAAAGCATATCGAAGATACAAAACTTCAAAGAAAAGTGACAAATATTTTTGAAAATTTGATCAAGTTAAAAATCAATTGAAGATCGTCAAAAATGCAATAATTTAGTTGGAGGTTCTACGAATACTACAGTATCATTAAATGATAGTAGAAATTTTCTATAAGAAAAAAAGCCCATTGAAGAGGAGGAAAAGCATTATCATACTTCGAATGCAATGAAAGAAAGGCAAAGACACTCCAGGAGAATGAAAACATCTTGAAAGAGAAAGTGAATTAAATGTAGAGTGAAAAGTTAATGAATTTAGAGAATTTAAAGAAGCGCTTTACGAAAAATATACAAACGGCAAACACTTATAATTTTATTCGAAATACATGCAGTGTATTCAGTAATTCAATAAAATGAAAAATAATTAAAGTAAGACGTTAACTTTATCGTTTCGGAGCATTTTTTCTATTTTTCTTTCTGATGTAACGTTAAGCCGTCGGTCCCGGCTGCCTAAAAGGGATTCGTCATCTCTCATCATCAGCTTCCTATTACACACACGCCTAGAGCTCATGTGGGTATCAACCTCACAAAAAAAAGGGAAAACATGGGATAGAAAGAATACACCATAATTTAATCTCAACAGATTGCAATCTGTATAGTTTTCAATTAATTTTTCAATTTCATCAGTACAAAACTGAATCAACAAACTCATGAAACGAGCACAACTGTTGTTGAAAAATCCTCATGACAAAATGAGCTAACAGAAGCTTCTAACTTCAACATAGCACTGTGTGCATTGACACCAATACTGTAACTGAATTCAACTGAAGCATTCGTTTGTTTGGACTTTTTCGCTCCAAATGAATTAAATTGGCTGCACGTGCTAATGAATGAAGTTCACAATCATTCACAGACACACTTTGCCCAATGTTGTAATCGAACAAACGATTCATAGCATTATTTGCCCTACAAAGACTCTCAAACGCAGTCTATATTGTCAATGCATGCATTATGTGCTACTTTTTTGCTACTTGGATGATTTTTTTCTAAATTTTAAATTTTTAAACGAAAATACTTTACTCTGAAATGCAATACATCGAAAGTAGAACAGGACAAGTAGTAAGGGTTGGAAAATGTTTTTAAATTAAACAATGACTTCAAGGCTTATAATGACTTCCAGAAATTGTATCTTCTTCAAATTACTGTTGCAAAGCGTGTTTTATAAATTAATTCAATGGTACTATCCACTATATACAGTATTATAAAATGGATGCATTCAGCTCTATTCATCACCTTTCCCATTACCCATGCACAACCAAAGCCCTAAATGGGGATCACCACAGCAAAAAAAAAAAACAGTCACTATCCAGAAATACAAACAGAAAAATGCAATAGAGGAATGTAAAAATGTTAATTGGTACATCAAAACAACGTAAAAATATTATACAAAAGTTGAAACATACAATGTTAGGATGAGCTCCTAAACAATTAACATCCTAGCTGATGTAACTATGATATAGCATCAGAATGACACAAAGAAATACTTGTAAATAAAAATGTTGTAGAACTTGAATGAAAAAATTGTAAAAACTTGAGTAAAATCAAGAGTTCTTGACGTTTACAGAAATATTTCAAGTTCTTGACGTTTGAAGTGGCCTACTGTAACATGACATTCTTTTGGCAAGGTGATAATTAATTGTGTGGCTGTCACTGAAAAACCCACGCAAAAAGAAGAGTTGGGAAATTCTTAATTACAATGTGCTGAAGCGAACTTTGTAGATATTTTAATCTTAGAAAACCAATTCAAGCCAAATGCTAAATGTATATGGTGTAAAAGACCATATGAAGTCTAGTGATTTGTGGATTTGTATTACAGATTGTATTTACAGTGTTTCTTCTAAGAACTTCAAGATATTAAGATGACTCCTTGTTTTATTATTATTTTTTACTTTTTGCACACTGATCACATATACTTGTAAAAGTTATCAGTTTAATTTCCAAGTAATTATACACTTGTTTTTAAAGTTTTTTTTTTAGAGGGAAATAGAATTCATTTATTCATTTTTATATTTAATAATATATTAATGTGTAATATATTATTACACAATCAGACCCATCCCTAATAGAAGTTGAACAGCTTCGGAAGGGTGGGTCCATAGCAGAATCAGCAGCACATTTGCTGCTGGAATGTCCAGCACTCTTGCAAATGAGGAGGAGACTTCTTGGAAAGGCAACCCTCCTACCAGATGCAAGAGAACTGGACTTCAAGGCCCTGAGTAAATTCTGCTCCGGCCTTGGATTATGGAACATGGCATAAGCCAAAGAGGGGATGCCACAAAAGATCGAATAGCGGTCGCGGTGGCTAAGGGCTACAAAGCCCAACCCAATAAAAAAAAAAAAAAAAAATTAATGTGTAATAGGAAAATAAATTGATAAAATCATCAATTATTGGACAAAATTGAATATGTTTTATATATTCGATTCCATATACAGTACAGTACAATATTTCCAAGTTCATAGCGAATGGGTAGTTTTTAGCATATAAATAAAAAAAAATCTATTTGGAGATCTCGTTCGTCTATGAAACACAAAAAAATTACACCACTCGAGATTGGGCAGGTATTAACCTACTTTCGACCCATTCTGAACACGGGTACAATTTCCTACAAATTCTGTAGAAAATTGAATGAAGGAAATAGTGGTGTGCCATTCCAGGAACATGCAGTAACTGAGAAAATTAGCGAACAAGGGAAGAAATAAAAAAAAAGGTGAAGAAGAAAAGAAAGGAAAAGGAGGAGAGGAGGCAAGGAGTAAAGGAAGAAAGATATGATTACTTCAAGAGCAAAAAAGAAAAAAGTAGTGCTTTTGTGCGTTGACAATGACTTGACCTAGAAAGTCAACGATGCCGATGCCAGATTCTGCCCTGATTTGATTATTTCACAATGCGGTGGGGCTTATTAAACTCAATTCACTAAAAAAAAAATGAGACCTACATTCAAAAGCATTCAAATAATTGAATTGGCAAGTCGACCGTAATGCTGATAACGATTCAAAAGTCCCTGCAAAGTACTTGATTGGGTAACAAAGTTGTTGAATGTAGAAGATGTTTTTTAATCAAAGATTTTCAGCCAGTTACAAGAAAATCCAATTGAATTTAACCACCATAAAATGACGTCATACACTGACGTCCGCTTCGTGTTCCTCGTTGCATTGGTTCCGTTAAATGACATTATTTTATGGCAGTTTTAAATTCAATTTAGTGCAACTGGTGTGTATGTTCAAAGATTCTCATTTCTCGCCAATAAAAATATTCCTGTATGATTTGTATTTCCTTGATCATTACAGTTTCTATTAAAATATTTTTGCAATTTTTCCCTGCGCACAGTATGATTCCTTGAAGGTTAATTGATCATTTAATTCTCCACAATGTAAGTTTGTTTAATTTTGATTCAAGATTTACGTGTTTTATTTTTGATTCGACAGTAATTGCATAGAACTATGAGTTTTTTCATCCTGAATAGTCTGCAATCATGTCTTATAGAACTATAAAGAACTAACAATAGAGTATGGCATCCTCTATATTACACAATCCCAGTGAATTTAAATGCATAAACTGTCAAAAACGTTGCGTCTCACTCACCTCTTAGAATAATTGCATTTGAAAAAGTGACAAGAATTTGAAATAATTCTTAGTAAGAATTGGATTCTCAAGACTTTAGCTTCAGGTAATTGTTCACGTATTGTCTGTTAGTAAAGTGTCAATTGTTGCATGCAAATTTCAATTGTTAGTGTGAGTCATGTCCTTTGCACCACTTGCGACTTGTGACACAAATTAACGCTAGTCACAATCACAAAGTAATACCGTACTTCTTGGAAAAATCAACAAACCTAATTAGCATCCAAATCTGATTTTCCTCGAACACACTTCAAAACAACTTATTATTTTGTTCAGTTCAAACTTAACGAGTACCCTCAAAATGGCAAATCAATTTGGATTAAAAACATGCATTGAAATTGACGTTAACACATAACATGAATAATCTATGAACAAAATGTTCTATTGTTTTATTCCAAATCAGAAGCGTTTTTACTTTTAAAAAAATGCAGAAATTGTTCACGGGGAACATAATATTCATAACATACACATATCCATCACATATTACATAATCATTCATAACATAAAAAGTAAATCATTCAAACATATTAATAATCATGTTAATTTTATCAATAGTTTTCCACATATTATACACTCATTCATAACATAAGTGAATCATTCAAACATATTACAGTAACAGCCATGTTAATTTGATCAACAGTTTTCCGCATATTACACATTCATTCATAACATGAAAGTAAATCATTCACACATATTATACACTCATTCATAACATAACAGGTGAATCATTCAAACATATCACAGTAACAGCCATGTTAATTTTATCAGTGGATTTCCACATATTATACACTCATTCATAACATAAGTGAATCATTCAAACATATTACAGTAACAGCCATGTTAATTTTATCAACAGTTTTCCACATATTATACATTCATTCATAACATAAAAGTAAATCATTCAAACATATTAATAGCCATGTTAATTTTATCAATAATTTTCCACATATTATACACTCATTCATAACATAACAAGTAAATCATTCAAACATATTAATAGCCATGTTAATCTATCAATAGTTTTCCACATATTATATACACTTATTCATAACATAACAAGTAAATCATTCAAACATATTAATAGCCACGTTAATTTAATCAACAGATTTCCGCATATTATACACTCATTCATAACATAACAAGTGAATCATTCAAACTTCCATATCAATAGTAATAGCTATGTTCATTTTATCAATAGTTTTCCACACACTATACACTCATTCATAACATAACAAGTAAATCATTCAAACACATTTATAGTCGTGTTGGGCTAGGCGTACACCGGTTAGTCAAAACAAGACAAGACGAGATTAGTCACGTTCAGTCACAGTAATTCACATAGTTGCTTATAGCCAACACACACCGAGTAGTCATAGATCGGTGTGTGCCTGCTCATAAGCCGCGTGAATATCACGACCAATCTTGTCTTGTCTTGTCTTGACTAACCGGTGTACGCCTAGCCTTAATTTTATCCATAGTTTTCCAGCATCTACAATGACTAGACACACACTACACGATAGATAGCTTGATTGATTGTAGGTTGTAGTCCATATTATTATCATCCTTTGTCAGGTTTTGGTGGACCACCTACGACAAGCAACAAAATATGAGGTACATTTGACAATGTTTTAGATCAGGTTAATACAGAACAGAATTGTCTATTTTCCAAGTTCAATTGCCTATATTTGACCAGTTGCTTCAAAAATGCAACTAGCAGTGTGAAGATCCAGTCAAAATCGACCAGTTGCTACAGAAATTCAACTAGAGCCCAAGCCCCTGCGCCCACTTCGCAACTGCTATCTGATTTCAGTCAGCAACCGAATGTTGCCAGATGACATTTGGCTGTTTTTCGCAGCGACCACATAATACAAATACATTTAATACATTTGTAATACAATAATACATAATACATTTGTATTATGTGGTCGCTGGTTTTTCGGGTAATCGGCTAATCTAACATATCAGCCAAAGTCATCTGGCAACGCTGGGTTGCTGACTGAAATCAGATAGCAGTTGCTTAGTGAGCGCAGAATTCCCAAAACGTGACACAAACTCAAAACATCCATTTAGAAAGCAACAACAATCATTTGTTGAAACTTGCAAGCATGGTGGACACAAACTTTCCGAAAAAGCACAACTGAATCGATTCTGTGTTTTTCTGGACGTCTAAAAATAATTTTTAGAAAATGAATAGCAGTTGAAGTGAAGCAAGCAGCAGCCAGTGGCTGATGAACTGTTATCACGCCAACCCACGTCAGTCACTCACTTCCTGACCCAGTGCATCCACCTCCTGCCCTGCCCTTGAATCTCCCAACAAATTTCTCGTCTATCAATAGGACAAGAGTGGACCAGACAATCGATAGAATCCTCATCTTGAGCCACTTATCTCGAGCTTTTCATCATTTTACTTCTCTCGATTCATCTTTCATTCCATCCACAGATATTTATTTTCAAATATATCTCAAGCTTTTCATCATTTTCCTTCTCTCGATTTATCTTTTATACCATCCACAGATATAGCAGGATTATTTTAACTTGTCAGAAAACAGCTGATTTAACGTCAGTAAACGAGCGTACATCAATCAGCTGTTTTCTGACAATTTAAAATAATCCTGCTATATTTATTTTCGAATATAATGGTCTATCAATAGGAAAAGAGTGGAACCAAAGACTATTCTATTTGCTGGAACATTCGATAAAATCAAAGAAAATTCAACTATTAACTATTCAACAATTTAACCAAGTAGTTGAATTGACATTGATAAAATCCTCTTATTTAGCAACTTATCTCAGTTATTTCACTTTTCCTTTCCTATTTCACCTTTTACATCCAGCCACAAACATCTATTCAAAACTTATCAAACTGATAATGATTAACTATATATCAGATTGTTTAAAATTTTGTTTATGCTAATTTCAATATTTTCTAATCTTTACTCGTCTTTTATGCCATCCATCAACGTCTATTTCCAATCGGATAATGATTAGATATCAGATTGCTTTTTTGTAATTCATTTCATGCTACTTTCAATTTTCTCTCATTTTTCTTCTTTGAAGTCATTTTACCAAGAACTACAACAATTTCCCATCGAGGAACATTGAGGTTATTTTGCCGGTGGAACTTCCTTATGGGACTCCCCACCAGTTATGGCATACGCTAATAATAATAATAATTTGACAATACACCAACCAACATCTATTTTCAACCTATTCCTAATGATATTATTTCAAACCAAATAAATCACTTTATAAACATCAACTGGAAAACAGCACTCAACGTGAGAAAAGTGTGGAGAATTTGTCAATAATAGCTGGCTTGAGTAATCAGGGGTCTATCAATTTCATAAATAATTAGGTGCCCTATAGAAAGGGGGAAAAGTTTTCAAAACAGCGTGTAATTATAATGGATAAGAATTTTGAGTATGATTTTTAAAAAATAAAGAAGCAAATAGGATAATAATGTAATACAATTTGCAAAAAATATAAAGCGTTTTACCTTACACAGCGCAGTAGAGTCGATTTACAATAGGATAAGTTTCTTACCTGCAACAAACCACACAATATTAGTGACAGATAAATTAAAGAACTAAAAGAGCATTGAATAATAATAATTGTTCATTATTTTTTATCCACCATGACTATAGAACAAACTATAGATGAATTATTATGAATTCATCTAATTACAATTGATAATATTACACTAGTGAAAATCCGACAATCAATCTTCCTTCAACCACACTACTGCCAAAAATTCTTGTGCAGAGAAACCCTCAATAAATAACCAACTAGAAATTGTCAAACGTTTGCAATACGATGCACACAATAGGTCACACATAATTGCTTGAGTTTCGGTATTTTGACAGTCTGAATCCCTCCATTAAACAACACTCTGACGTGTTTGGGAAACAAGAAACTAAATACAGCAATAATTAATTCGAATGTAATTTTCTCAGCTGACTGTTAAACGCGGGCCAATTAATAATGCCTAAACTGCGCTACACACACATTAATTATTTGTTAAACTGCATTCTTAAAAAAACACTTCAGAGAGATTTTGTTTCACTTTCGGTAGCGACTTTCCTTGCACAAAAACTATAACACAAATCAAAATAACAAAAATACGGCTTGTTTATTGCTGTTCATCAGTTTTAAAAGAGAATTACTCTAGTTATTCATTGAAACCTGTCTATTTTCCACAAATAAATTAGTTACCGCACACGTATTCAACGTATTGTTTGTAGTTGCAAACTGCAATACTAATTAAAATCATGGAAAAGTTTACAAGTAACAAAATCGCCTGGTAACAAATTTCACTCTAAGCAGTAAATTTCCAGTGAATTTTGCTACAAACACGTACTAAAATCAAATTATTTATTACTGCCCACTCTATTAAAAATTATTCTTCCACGCCTCCAACTCTTATAACTAGGAAACTAATTTATAAATAGAAAATGACATCCGTTTTAAAAATAAATTTGGTGACGCTAACAGAAGTTGAAGCATGTTTTTGAAAAATCTATTCACATTAATATCTAATTGATTTCAAAAAGCCTAATACGTTTCAAAAATGTCTAAAACAGTTTTTGTTACAGTTGCTCACTCCTCAACATCAACAATTCTTACCAAATGATTAAAATCAAATTAAATTATCAAATTCTGATAAACTTGAATACAACCGGCTACAAGAACAAAATACATTTCTAGCAATATAGTACTACACTAATACCAGATTATTATACTACGTGGTAGCCTATTTATAACTTACATTATTACATTGATATAATAATATAGCTCATTCATCCTCATAAAATCGATCCTCAATAAATAATTTGAATACTCAAGTTACAGAATGCTCTCAACAAAAAAGTCTTATATTAAGATCTTATTTTGTTCCAACAACCATATTTTAGCAACTCTAGCTACAGTAACAATAATAGAAGCTTTCAAAATGTCTAAACACATGTCTTATAAACACATGAAAAACAAGTTATCTCAGTATCTGTTCATGTAACGAATAATCAACAACAATTTAATTCGGGTGGAGGCTATTAAAAATTTGAGCCACAGATAAAAAACAAGTACATAATCTCAGTATCTGTTCATGTAACGAACAACCAACACAACATATATTTAATTCGGGTGGAGACTTTAAAAAAATCGAGCCAGCGCCTGGGGTGTGCGGAAACGAAAGGCCTCTCAGTATTTTTGCAACAGCCAACAGCCTTGATTCGAATTAGATATTAACGCAAAAATGCCCAGCCAGTGTCAAGTTTAAATTCGCTGACCGTTTGCCATCTTATTAAGAGCAGAAACTAGTAGCAAGTTGTAGAAGTAGTCTACGTCAACTCGGCTACGGCTGGATTGAAGGGTAGGTCAAGTTCTAGAGAAAAAAAAAACAGTTTGCAAAAAATAAATAGCAACAGACTTCGCAGCACATTTGCCAAATAAACTGAACGTTCTTCATGTAACTGCTTCGCTTTTAGTGGTTTGGATGAAATGACTATCAATTTTTCAATATTATCTTTACATCTTGAAGAACATCCAAACGACGAGGTGGAGGGCTAAAGATACACTAAGTGCATTTATTCAAAGATCTTCATTATTCTTGCACATGACAAAAAAATCTACCATGATTGCATGAACGACTGTTGAAGTAGTGTAGCAGCACTTCTTTTCACGCTTTTCTTTTACTTCTGCTTTTTTACTTGATTTCACCACATAGGCCTACTATTTTACTTGTTCTCAATTGAAGAAAGGTTGAAACTTGATAAATAAAATAAATATTTAAAATTCACTTTAAAGCATACTAGAAGGGGGAAAACCAAAAAATTGAAGTTTAATCACAATATCACTAATAACCCCTAAGGTTGTAAGAGACTCACAGAATAGAATAATAGCAATAATAGCAAGTAAGGCTAGGCGTACACCGGTTAGTCAAGACAAGACAAGACGAGATTAGTCACGTTTAGTCACAATACTTCACATAGTTGCTTATGAAGCAACACACACCAATTAGTCATTGCATCAGTGTGTGCTGCTTCATAAGCAACTATGTGAATTATTGTGACTAAACGTGACTAATCTTGTCTTGTCTTGACTAACCGGTGTACGCTGTACGCCTAGCCTGAGCGAGTTCAACTTTAGGATCAGCAGCTGTCCCCAAATGTTACACTACATACTACAATCAATCAAAAATTAGAATAAATAGTAAATTAACCCCCACCCCCATAGGCCTGAAAACCAACCACGCTATCCTTCGTGAAACATGCGGGTTTCTTCAACTCTCTCAGCCTGTTGAATCCCAATGTTGTTTATTCGAGGAGAAACAAGTGTTCCGAACCTATCATCGACATGCCAGAGCAGTGAGTAAAATATTGTTCAGAACAGAAAATCGAAGTTGTTGTTATCAGTGCACCAGCTGTTCACTGAGGAGAATTCTTTTCCCAACTGAGAAAATGCAACAGGATGGGTCAATGCACGGCAAAGCATCAGAGAAAGCCAGCCTGTAATCAACTGGGAGACGCCTCTAGAAAAAAGCATCCACTTCCTTGAAATCTTATCTCAGTCACCACCCTCTGTCGCTGTCATTGCTGCAGTGAAGCAGTCAGGTTCGTTCAACCGGAAAATATACTTTTACTGTAATTTGAGAAAAAGATTGACATTTTCATGAAGGATGATTTCATGAGAAGAAATATTTGCTCTACAACCAATACTTTGTGGAAATAAATTTGAATACAGAACTGAAAGAAAAAGAAATAATAAAGCAAAACTACAGGATTATTGTTTGTGTTGATAAATTTGATACAAAAAGTTTGTGTTTCTGTTTGATAAATTTGAATTTGATATAAAAAGAAAAAACAATAAAGCATAACTACAGGTAAAACTACAGGATTGTAAAGAAATTCATATTATTGGGTAGTTGCAGAATCAATTATCAAAATTATATAGATAATTACAAACTAAAATTGAGTGTCAGTACTTGATTTAAGATCATTTCAGGACCTTTACTTTATGCCTTTCTTCATAACCTTATGCTTTACTTAACTTTACCCCTCCCTCTATTTTATACCTTCATGTTCATGCTTTACTTTTTATAACCTCACTTCATGCTTTGCTATGCTTTTCATGTTTTACACTCTCGTTACATTTAGCTGAGCCAATTCAAAAATGACGTAAAAAAGAGCCTTGACAAATTGATTAATTTTTTCAATGCATCATTTCAACCTAAGAACAACTTGCAGAATACTCATACTTAAAAAATATTCCAGTAAGCACAAGCACAAAATGGAATAAGTGAGAAAATAAAAGAATTATTAATTACACCGTCAATGCCCGTCTAGTAAGGATCTTGAAGATAGCTAAGGCTAGGCGTACATCGGTTAGTCAAGACAAGACGAGATTAGTCACGTTTAGTCACAGTACTTCACATAGTTGCTTACGAAGCAACACACACCGATTAGTCATTGCATCAGTATGTGCTGCTTCATAAGCAACTATGTAAAGTACTGTGACTAAACGTGACTAATCTCGTCTTGTCTTGACTAACCGGTTACAGACCTAAAACTCGAAACTTAATGTCTAGTGTAGATGCATCTCAAAGTCAGCTGTTCCTCTACTATACCCTTGTATTGAAGGTTACTTTCAGGACAACTAAAACCAATGAATACAGAATAGTATACTTATTCTGTATTCATTGCTAACACTCAATATCTAGTGTGGATGCATCTCAAAGTCTGTATTACCGGCACTACTAAATTTTAACGAAACGCCCAGTGGATCAAAATTAAACTCATAACTCAGCCTACAGTAGCCTGTAGGCTGATCCTACAATGATCCCAATGATCCTATGATCCCAAGGATCCCAATGATCCTAGATTCTGATGAACTAGACAATTTTAATCTCGTCGTAAGTTGAAAAAAGTATTCAACCTAAACAGCACTGGCTACTACAACAGTAGACGCTTTTAAAGCAACAAGAAGCACGTGGCCTTATAACTTGATAACAAACACATTTCAGGCGGCGTCTGTCTAGCCAGTCTGACTGTACAAATACCGTTACACAATCACCTCCAGTATCAGTCAAAGGTCTTCTAGATATGAATCACTATTGAGATAGGCAACAATAATATGAAAAGGAACAAAGTTGAAAATGTTAATGCACTTTCAATAGTATTCTATGAATAACTTGGTTATGGAATTCAAATGTAGACGATTTTCGATATGGAATGGAGAATGGATAGGACCACTACAAAAACTCGAAAATAAGAGTTTTTCTGTTTGAATCAACAACAACTATTATAGTCTGGCAACAGACAAAAGAACCTTTGCGCATCGTATCACTGAAGTGATACAGTATCACATAGTACCACTACTCTAGTGAGCGAGTGAGATAAACTGCTGCATTGCATAACGTGCGCTGTCTCTGCGCAGTAGAGTTCTTATTCTGAAGGCTCTTTTGTCAGTGGTCGGATTATAGTAACAATTTGTTCATTGTAGCTATAAGATCGTTCGTTTGAATGTTGATTGAATAGAAACTGAACGACAAGAAAAAGACGCAGAGATTGGGAGATTCTTCAATTATTATTTGAGTGCTTCAAACTCTGTCTCTGGGACAGGTATTTGAGGAGTATTGAATGAAAAGAAACTGAATGACAAGAAAGAGACAAGGATAGGGAAAGGGACTGAACGACAAGAAAAAGACAAAGATGTGAGATTCTTCAATTACTGTATTATTATTTAATTGATGTACAGTACTTCAAACTCTTTCTCTAGGACAGGTATTTGAGGAGTATTGAATGAATAGAAACTGGACGACAAGAAAGAGACAAAGATAAAAGAAATAAAGAGACAAGGATAGAGAGATTCTTCAATTACTGGAGAATCATAATCAATGAATAGAAACTGGACGACAAGAAAGAGACAAAGATAAAAGAAATAAAGAGACAAGGATAGTGAGATTCTTCAATTACTATTCAATTATAGTACTTCAAACTCTGTCTGAAGAGCAGGTATTTGAGGAGAGACGGAGGTAAGAGATGATTGACCACAACATGGTTTGCCTTGACATTGGCCGCAGTTCTCCCATTACTGCCATATCAGCTGACACACGCTTACGTCCGTCCAACTTGGAACACATCGACTTTTTGCACCAACCTTCCTCTTCTTTATCGCACGCGATTGCAGATAGATATTCAATATTTATTCAGTACGACTTTCTGGCAGCCGTCGCATTGTTTACGTCCAAAAAAGAGATCACACAAAAATAACAGTGCAAATTTGAAACGCAAAGCTCGACCCAGACTGAAAGTAATTTGAAAACTTTCCAGAATCCCCCCGATTTTTAAAAGCGCGATCAATTAAAGTGATATAATATATTTTCGAAAAACCATCAACGTTACGTTTGAGAACGTGAGAATAATGTGACGTCTTTCTTAACTTAGGCACTGTGAAGTTTGCGGAAGCTTTCTGAAAATTTATACGTGGGCAATATCTTTCAATTATGATTATAACCTCGGCAATCACTATCCTGGGGAATCAGTGCTTGAACATCTTACGGCCCATTTAGTTTATGAACTCATCCGAATTAATTACGACTCAATTAAACTCTTTTCGTGAGATCCGAGAATTATCTCGTGGCAGATCCTTGTTTGTGTGGTAGGGCTTGCGAGTAGGTTTTTTGGCAATACCATCACACTAATTGCCTCACTTAATCGCTACAGTTCTTTCAGCTGTCGCATTTTCGCCAAGGTCACGACCACGCTAGATACCGTTTTGGCTATTTTCGGGGCAAGTAATTTGTAAAAACTTCTGTTTCGGCCCGGTTTCACTCTCATTCAATCTAATTGAGAAATTGTTTAATTTGTACATCATGCTTGGAAGAGGCGATAAACAAGCAAGGCTAATAGGCTGAATATAACAGACAATTAAAGCGCCAGCTCTTATAAAAGAGGTTCAGACTGGGACACAATAACATAAAACAAGACCTCAACCCTGAATACTCCTGGGGAAGTGTAGCCAAAAATATATTCTATCCGAAAACTAATTTTAACTTCTTTATAAACACTTTAATAGAAAACAACTTCTAACAATGAGTAAAGAGTGGTGAGATCCATGAGTTAACAGTCTAATAAAAACAAAAACAGTCCGCTCTTTTACTGAAATTTCTTACTTTTTTAACCCCTCATACATTTAAGATAATTTCCAATACGACAAGACTCATTTCCCTCGATATATTTGTAGTAGGCCTACTTCTAAAAATTCTGGTAAATGTTCATTGGAATTTCTGAAAATATCCTCAATTATCAAATCAATTCCGTTTTTTAGCCAATAAAAGGCCTATGAGCTGAATTTTGACCAATAATAGACTAGCAAATAAGAGGCGTAGAAGCTGAATTATAACCAATAGGCAACTAGACAACAAGATACATGGGAACAGAATATTATCAAAGTATCATTGTTAGAAATGTTATGAAACAAGCCCTTGGTTAAAAATTACAATATTATAGGTAATAATAACATAATAAATAGCTTAGAAGGGCAGGTAGCGAGCTAGGGAACAGACAAATAACAATAAACTATGATTATAACAATAAACAATGATTGATTGATTGAAAACCCTCAGTGGGAGAAGGAACGCCCTTCAAACTCATTTGACAATTTCCCCCTACTCTTATAAGAAAACTCATTACTGGCTTCCTACGCGTTTCTATCTAGAGAGGGATCATACAGTACTTTAATTATTTCTTCCATCACATTTTCCGAGAAAATTCATTAGGGAATTTTTCACTACTCTGTTGCTCCCTCCCACACATTATCAATACCAAGAGACTGGAATTTCTGTTAAGAATCTCCATGATATTATCAAGAGAAAGTCATCTCTTGTCACTTTCACAGTCATGTCATCAGTGATGCGGAGCTGACCTTATCTTTCCAAGTTGATTCAATTTCGGATTATTAGCGCGGTATTTATCTCAAGAAATACTTGTACTGTAGCTCAACACACATATCTATAGATATACTTCTGTTCCAAGAACGTAACAATGATCAGAAACAGTTGATTTCTGAAATTTTTAGCGATTTAAATCTTGCTATGAAGAGCTATTTGATAAATATTTAATTTATCAAATCTTGCTACGAAGAGCTACTTGATAAGTAATTATCATCTTTCAAAATCAAACGTTCTATTGTCAGTATATTTGAATAGAAATTGTCAAGAAGTATACTTGCTATATAATAACTTATCTAACACAGTCACAGATACTGTACTACTACTGATACTGTATATAAAGCTACTGTACTACTAAGATAAGAGCTCTTGCGCTATGACAAGTAGAATTCCAATAGAAAACCTCAAAAATCAACAGCCCATGGATGCATGTTAAACAATAAAAACATGAAGAAATTTAAGACAAAATGAGGAATTGAAGTGTTAGTGATAAAATAGAATAGAATATCTCTATTTCACTAGCTCAAAAATACACTAGGAAAATTATACAGAGTGACTGAGAACAAATGAAATAAATAGACAATTATAGCACGATCATTTTAACTTGTCAGAAATCAGCATTTTGACACAATAATCAAAAGGTACATTATACAATAGATTTTTCAAATGAATAAGAGTATTGAAATAAAAATAAAAGTTAAATAGAATAAGATAGTACCCTTTTAAGAATATATAAATTATTAATTTAGGCATGATACAGTATTTTACAATTTGCATCTTTTCTGGTTAATGATCATTCACCTCTGCTGATTCAGTCAAGTGGATGTGAAACTGGCAACCAGCTGGTAGGCCTAAGCCCACATAGGGCTGTTGCGCCATTGACATACATACTTATAACAACTTCATGAATCTCTATCTTCTAAATTATTAGTACTTGTCACAAAGAATTTCAGTTACAGCAGGATTATTTTAAATTGTCAGAAAACAGCTGATTGATGTACGCTCGTTTACTGACGTTAAATCAGCTGTTTTATGACAAGTTAAAATGATCCTGCTATACAACAAGCTGCACTAACTGCTCACGGGGATTTCCCCAGAATCAGAGATACAGAACGCGGAACTCCAGACTGCGCCTGTTTGACGTTGAAAGATGTTGCGATACGCGTTTCTCGCTAAATATAGGTTATCGTTCACTAGAAACGCCGCAACTGCTAGCACACACACCACTATTATTTTTAGACATTGCGTAGTGTCAGTTACATAGCCTATATATTCTCAAAACTGCTCAGAAATTATTTTTCGACTCACATCACTTAGAACCCGCTCAACAGATGGGTTCATAGAAATTTCCGGGTGAATCTGTTTCTAATTCTTCAAGAATCTAAAAAAAATCATTCTTAGCTCCAGTGTAGTGTTTCTTGGGAGATTTCGAATGAATCAGTTAATAAATTTGCAAATTTCTCAGTTCTCCACAACAATTCTTGTTGACTGCTGGCAAATTCTTGTATTGATTTATACAAATTTGAATATAAAAAAATCCAAAATAAAAATCAAATGAACTCACAAGACATCTAATTTTCAGATAAATATATAATTTGCAACATTTCAATCTCTTGTTGAATACATTGATATTTCTGGAATTTTTATGTATCTAGTTATTTACGATTTCGTTAATATTACTTTGTTATTTTCCAGCAAAATAATTTGATTTTAAATTCCAGTATTTTATTAAATAACTATTTAACTTGTAATTAGTATAATCTAGAGGAGCCGAGTGAGAGACATGTAATGTTGGACCCGTCATCCAAATTAGATTTGTAGAAGTCAGTCAATTTTTTTCGAAAAAAAAGAAACTATTGCCACTAGTTAAATTGAATCCACATGCTTCTGATAACACATGATTAAACATGCTTCATGGGGACAGATTCATTCATGTCAAAAAAGTTCTGACTTGAAAAAGTAACAAAGAAACCGTTCAATAGGCTTACATGTAAAAAAGGTTATGCTACTGCTCTACCCAATTTTCAAGCGAAAGACATGTTCAATCCAATTAGATCTACTGTACTTTGAATAAATAATATTACTGTTAAGTCATGAGCTTGAATTAGTTATTTCGGCATGAAATGATATAGTAATCGTGACCTAGCAGAATAAAAACAAATGATTTCATTCACGTTGCATGCGTTTATTGCTATCAATTACTATTATTATTATTGAAGTTAAAAGCACGCAAACAGACAAAAACATTCAAGGCAAATGAAGTACAGTACTCACTTTATCGCAATCTTGCATGCAACTACCTTTTTCAATTAATGAAGAATAATAGAATTGAAATTCGGTGTACCTCAAAACTCATGACAGTACAGTAATTGCAAAATTGCAGATGTGGAAGAAAAATTGAAAGTTATAATTCTCTTATTCAGGATAGCTTCGTATTATGCATTAATAAAGTGAGAGAGAAGAAAAAATGAAATTGGAATTCACTCCTCTACAGGGGATGATATCTTAGCTTACTTCGTATTCAAGACTCAATTCCATGCTTACCTGAAAAAAAGAAGAGATAAATATTAATAACATGGCAAATGAAGGAAATACTAGAAAATATCCTATTTTTTCAAGATCCTATTTTTTCGAGATTTATTCATGGAGGATAATCAAAGTGGGAGAAAAATACATAAAAAAATTGTTGCAAATACTTTATAGAATTCAGTAAAATCATCAATACTGTCGATCTGTATTACATTTATATATTATTGCTTGCAAATCTTGGGTCAACTTTTATTAGGTTTTCAAAGACCTTAATTTTATTAATGAAGATAAGCAGTATAATTAGTATGTATACATTGATGAAAATAATTTATTGAAAAGCAACTGATGAGAATAAGGTTCATTGATAACGTCATAACACTCGATATGTGAATGATTGTAAAATAATTCACAGTATAACAATCATTCAATCTGAAATCTTATCTCATTGAAATCTAAATTCTTTCAGAAAGAGTGAGAAACAAAAATTATTAAAATTCTTCAAAAAAACAATGATTATTCAAGTCAAGTGCCAATTCAAATTTAGGCCACAGTCATTGAAATACTGTTCTTCTTTTCCCAAAGCATTCCCGCAACATCTCAATCCATGCAAGCCTAATTCATAAGTACGCACATACTTTGTTTTTGTTTCGGTATATCGGCGACCTTGAAAGGCCTGACAACAACTCCGGTAAACAAAGAAAAGTAATAAAAATTATTTTCAAATGAAATTCACAATCCAGAGTTAACAATAGCTCATTTCCAGTACCTTCTACTGTTATTATGACAGTGTGTATAATCTGCATAAGAGAAGACCGTTTAAAGAGACTCTCAAAATATATACATAGAAGCAGGTGTGTACATGTATCGCGAAATTTTTATGAGAGAGAGAACGTGATCTGAACAATGTAATTAGCATTTTTTGTTGCCTGTTCAAGCTATTTATAGGTTAGTAACGATCGCTAACGAAAAAATCAACACTTTCAAATACGCGAGGAAGGCTATTAAAGAGCGACTACCAGGAAAAGCGAATGGGAAAAGATAATTTAAACAGAATGGAAACATGCAGGAGGGATGTTCAACTTTATGTTCTATCTTATTGGATACAAGATTAATACAGTTGAATAAAAACAAAATCACGCAATAAACTGGATACACGTAGAGTTGCCATAAAATGAATCGATGAGGTTTTTTGTTCATGAATAAAGATGTAGCCTAAGTTCAAGTGAAGAGAACAAGGAGGTAAGACTGCAGTGCAGAGTCAATGCATCAATAATGTGAGAAAATTTATATTCAATGGTGAATTAAATAATATAAATAGGAAAAAACTATTGATTGAGTTACATCCTTTTAAAATGAAACCTAACGATAAAACCACTACAAACGTCAATTGATACAAAACGACTATATTAAATCTGCAGTATTTGAATCAACTAAATAAAAACATTGCAATATCATCCGGAATGATATTACAATAAAACAGGCAGCAAATGACTGCAAGAAAAATAGCAAGTTCAATATTGATGATTATTTACGAGATATCTCATAATGATAAGTGAGACCATAATATATTTTTCATTGTAGAAGTGTTTATTAGTACTGTATCATCAAGTTCAAGTAAATGATGAAGTCATCCTCAAATTCAATGATAATCAAACCCTCTATTATTATGAAGAAAAGCTTCCAACAAAAGTTGGAGCTTCTGTAAAAGTAAAAAATGATTGTAAATAAAAACTAATGAAATAGTTTCTGCATACTGTAATTTGTTTCTAGTTTTGGACTGCATTCTTTTATTTTAGATAAGATTATGTTAACAGTACAATGAATTTTATATATCTTTACTGGAAGCAGTTTCAAAGTCTGTTTCACACATTCTGTTTCTCAAGTTTGTAAATAAATAAACCTCACACAATCTCACCCAATAATTTAATAAATTCAATTCAATTACAAAAAATTCAATAAATAAAAATCGTAACACCTACTTCAACTAAAAAATATGATCACGTAATTCAAGCCGGCCAGACAAAACACAAAAAAAATGCATTGGTGAGGCTTCCTTCTGCGTTGTGCGATTTTCCTAGTGTCTCGGTGTAGTGGGCGTATGCTCTTATTATGACGACATCTATTCCGTATTGTCTGCGACCTTGCCAGCTATTTACCACAAACCTCCTCAACGACATACTACCCCCCCCCCACGCAAACCAACCAATCACTGTAATTGTCCACCCGATATTCTCCGATAACTCATCATCAACCCAGGACTATATTATACAATCTTTCAAGAAGTAAAAGTGGAATATTTTCCATTGGAATCTATAACCTCTATTGGAGTATTATGGTATCATAAATAGCTTTCATTTTTTATAAATTATTAA
This sequence comes from Laodelphax striatellus, assembly GCA_017141395.1. NCBI lineage: Eukaryota > Metazoa > Arthropoda > Insecta > Hemiptera > Delphacidae > Laodelphax > Laodelphax striatellus. The sequence continues at coordinate 25,455,733 of CM029539.1, read as the reverse complement.
TTCTCCTGAATAAGTCGACTGGCAAATACTATTTTGGCTGTACTGACAAATAATATTAATTTGACTTATACTGTACAGTCAAAAAAGTATTTGCCAGTACCTGAAATTTTAGAAATAACACAAAAAACTAGTCGACTGGCATCGTGTAAACAAGACAGAAAGTTCTGAGATCAAACACCGTTCATGGTCGTGCCTTGTACCGCCGCTTGTCTCTGTACAACGTCACTGTTAACGCGAAAATTGATACGCACACTTACACAGTACACACCCCTCATAAAAACAACACAATCTACTACGTAGAGACCTAGTACTAGTTACGTAACTACTACGAAGTTCGCAGACAAAGCGACTACATAACAGAGCGAAAATATAATTAAAGTACTGTAGTGTACCTTCCTCAGGGATAGGGTTACCTTCATAGGATACCTTCCTGGGATAGGATACCTTCCTCAGGGTTCAATAATAACTTGTACTAGACGTAGTGTACCTTCATCAGGGATATAAACAATAATTATTGAGTTCAACAATAATGTTTACTTTTTCTAGGTTGTCTTATGTTTGTGGTAAAAGTTAGTTTATCAATATTCTTTCAATCAGTCAAACAAATACTGTATTTAGGAAAGACAAATATGTAAACTACAGTATTTCTATTCCTGGATTTAGTCATACATTTTAGATCAAATTAACAAGTTATGAACCAATTCCTGTTAATATAATGTTATTTCATAGTTTTGATTTGACAATAACCTACACATCCGAGTGTTTCGATGCCAGATTGTTCCCTATTTTTACGAGATGAATTCAAAATGTGTAATACAAAGTGAACCATCCTAATGTACTACATTGTAGATATATACTACACAATATATCTATGGATTAGCATTCTGCACACTATATCTAAATCAACTGTACCATCTCAAAGCAACAAAATACCCAGTATATATGGATTAGCATACTGGAAACTATAATACATATTTAAATTGTCTGGAACAACTCAACTCAATGTACCAAACTGTCTATCTATGAAGAATCTGTTTACCGAGCACTATATCTATACTATCTGGACCATCTCAATGCATCAAACTACACAGTAAATCTGTGGATCAGCACACTGTGGAAACTATAACTATATTATCTGTGCTATCCAAATCTACCAAACTCCACAGTATATCTATAGGTGTGTGGTTCGTTGCAGCGTGACTTGGAACAATCAGAGAGCAAGTGGAGCGACGGACGCCTCTGTCTCTGGTTGTTGACTTTTCAGAGTGCAATGCTGTGCAGGCCACAATAGAAACCTAGCTCGTGGCTAAATGGAAAATGTGAATGGGAAAACTTCAGCCAATGAACACGTTCATTATTATAACATTGTTGATGCTAATGTAGTTTGCAGTGTAATAGTTTTTATGTACAGTTGCAGTTTGAGGTAACGGATTTCTCATTTTAGAAGGAACGTACTGTTGAAGTTGTGAAGTAGAAATGAATTTGAAAAGTTCAAATAGTAATATAGAATTGTATAATACCGTAAATTTTCTTCACAATAAGGCTAGCACCGGTTAGTCAAGACAAGACGAGATTAGTCACGTTTAGTCACAGTAATTCACATAGTTCCTTATGAAGCAGCACACTCTGATGCAATGACTAATCGGTGTGTGTTGCTTCATAAGCAACTATGTGAAGTACTGTGACTAAACGTGACTAATCTCGTCTTGTCTTGACTAACCGGTGTACGCCTAGCCTTACTCAATATTACCATAGAGAAAGCATACGCTTGCGTATGCTTTCTCTATGATATTACTGTGATACATCCAAAGAGAAGTAAAATTATTCTTCCATACTCCCTGGATGCATCATTACATTTATTAATTTCTAATACATGTCCAGAGTCAAGTAGAATTAGGAACGGACATCCAGCATAGCCCCCTATAATACGTATAATACAGTATAGAAGTATAATACAGTATACATTATAATGTACAGTATACAGTAAAGAGGGGGCTATGACATCCAGTTCACTAAATTCTATCTCAAAAAGAGAAACAAACGAAAATAATTGTCAACGCCTACAGTTTATATAATACTGAAAGTTTCATTTCGGCTGAGTCATTCACTCAATTTGAATATAATTGCTGTCTGGGAGTCTAGCCGCGGCCATCCCAAATTTAATTACAGCTATTATAACGCCTCCCGAAATATTACAGCCCGCTGTAAATACAATTGGTACTAAAACTTTACTGTATGATAATTTGAGCTGGTACAACTTGATATATTTATAGACGCTATGGCTGTAACTTTGATAAGCCGTCTAATTATAAAGCCCTATCTTGAATGGAATCATTGGACCGTTACAGAACTAAATATATCACCGAATCAACAAATCACATACGAGTTTAGAACCCCAGTAAACACTACGAAGTTTGATAATAAACCAGTCATTCATTGGAAAATTTTTCTCTGACTTTTTGATTGTGTACACATCATTCAAACCGATAGTCTGGATATGTCTGGTTTTGGATACTAATTAAACAGATCATAGTTTCATATTTTTGTTCCAAGTCAAACTGATTTATTGCTGGTGGTGCCTATAATAATAATCAAATAATTATACTATCACCTATTGCACGAGATTAGAAGTGGAACAATAATAGACTTGTTATAGTCTAATTTTAATAGAAAAAGTTGTAAACATGATAAAACATTCACAATAAATTTGAATACGTAATAGGTTAGAGACAAATACATCATTGGAAATTGACTAAGCTACAAAGACAATTCTATCTTGAAAGATGTCTCTGCTAGAATCTAGATCTACCAAAGAACAAACTTGATGGCTATGATTTCATACTTCAAGAGCAGAGCTGAATCCAAAAATTAGCCAAACTAAAGAAAATCGTTCTATATTCCTATAATAAGCATTGCTAATCAATCAATCGTCAAAACTGTAAATTCTGTCACATTTTGTTCTAGTAGCTAATGAAATGCCCTCTCTCTAGTGGGGATGCGAAAATTCGTATTGAAGCGCGCGTACGTAAAGTAAAAAAGGAATTAAGACAAAGAGAGGAAGTAAAACGTAAGAGAATGAGAGAAAAGTAGAGAAAGAGAGGCAGAATTAGGAGAGAGAAAGAGAGAGAGAAATGGGAGTTATCACACCACCATTCTGAAATCTCAAAGGTCGTGCAAATAGTGTCACGCGATCAAATCGTGCACAAATAACTAAAAATTCAATCTACTAACTTATCAGGAGAGCAAGATTAGCACAGTAGTCTATTATCCAAAAATCTATTATTGCTACACACAATCCCCATTTGAACAACAAATTTTTAAATAAAATGTTGAAAATTTTCAGAACTGCTTATACTTTTGTAGATGATAAATTTTCAGTTACAGAACTACCTGTTTAAAAGAACCTCTATAGTCCGATTCACGTCAAGAAGTCAGCATTGTTTATATGAGGAGCATTGATGCCAAGTTTCATTGAGAGAGAAAGAGAAAACTGCACCAAACGTGTTTGTTGGGACTGTGTGCGACAACAATGCACAGTGCGGCAACTATGCACAGTGCGAATAGGATAGAGACATCAGCAACTGCCTTGTGGTGAACAAGGATAGCAAACTCCCATCTAAGCAATGCTGACTTCTTGACGTGAATCGCACTATAGAGACATCAGCAACTGCCTTGTGCTGAACAAGGATAGCAAACTCCCATCTAAGCAATGCTGACTTCTTGACGTGAATCGCACTATAGAATCCATTAAACCGACACAAACACAAGTTTATATAAACAATTTGAACTGCGTGTTTTTAGGTCAACTTCAGAACAAACCTTCATAATTGACTCGGGGGAAAAATTTAATAACGTGAATACTGTAAAGTGGATCTCAAGTTCAAGAATAGGGTAAGGTTTGAGGTACCAAATATAGGACAAATGACAGAGTAATGTCCAACTTCATTCAAAATAACCTCCATAAATGACTTGAGAGCAAATTTAATAAAGTGAATAGTGTAAAGTGGATCTCAAGTTCAAGACCAGGGTGAGGCTTGAGGTACCAAAAACAAGGAAAATGTCCGAATAATGCCCAACAAATGACAAAACGTCAGACACAAATGCTTGCTGTAAATAATAGCGTGTTACTGATGATGATGATGATGATGATCACGCCGGCCTTCCCCTGTAATTGAACTAGTGGGAATATAGGGTAGCACCACGTCAAAGGTCACAGCCCATCAATATGTAACGAGTTGAATAGCCGACAGCATACAGTCGAGTCCGGCGCAAATGGAAACGCAGTTGGCGTTTTGAAAAACACGTGAATGCATTGGACCTCACACATTGTTTGCCTAAATCATCTACAAGCCAACACAATTGTCTGTTTAGTCCAGGCACAAATAAAAACAAAGGTTTGGTTACTTTTTATAAGACATGTAAATGAATGGCACATTACTCATGATTTTAATTGCACTAATTAATCTCCGTGCTAAGGCTAGGCGTACACCTTTTAATGCTAGGCGTACACCGGTTAGTCAAGACAAGACAAGATTAGTCACGTTTAGTCACAGTAATACACATAGTTGCTTATGAAGCAGCACACACCGATGCAATGACTAATCGGTGTGTGTTGCTTCATAAGCTGAATGTGACTAACGTGACCGTCTTGTCTTGACTAACTGGCGCCTAAGTCAAGACAAGACAAGACGAGATTAGTCACGTTTAGTCACAGTACTTCACATAGATGCTTATGAAGCAACACACACCGATTAGTCATTGCATCGGTGTGTGCTGCTTCATAAGCAAGTATGTGAATTACTGTGACTAATCTCGTCTTGTCTTGACTAACCGGTGTACGCCTAGCCTAATACGGTTCACTGACAAGTACCGGTGCAAATAGAAACACAGGCTTGGTGACTTTTTTCAAGACATGCAAGTGAATGAGAGGGATGGACCTCATACATGATTTCAATTGCACTAATTCATCTCTATGCTAACAAGGTTCACTTACATGTCCTGGTGCAAATAAAACACAGGCTTGGTGACTTTTTGTGAGACATGTAGATGAATTAGACTTTACACATAAATTCAATTGTACAACTTCATTCATCTCTACGCCAACACTGTCTAGTCCCGGAGCAAATGAAACACAAGCCTGGTGGCTTTTTGTAAAACACGTCAGTGAGTTGAACCTGACACATGATTGTAATTCCACAGCCTAATCAATTTTCTTGCTTTATAAAACTTCACCGACCAAGCCTGCCTTTCTATTGGCGCTAAGCATCATTCAAGTTGTGGTGACAGAGAAAGTAATGGCAGAATTCATTATTAATGGAATCGGGAAAGAATGTCGAAGGAAAAATAGAAAGGATAAATTAGTGACCTCGGCACGAAACGTTGCCATCAAGTTTATGAATAATGTCAATGACTGAGTTCATTCAATAAACGTTTTCATAAGGCCCATGCTTTACATTTTTCACATTTTTATTTTTTGGCGGGGAGACTTTCGCGGTTGAGAAGATCATAGATTTGTTGGATAAAAATTCGTACAATGCATTTCAGATTTGTTTTCATTATTCAAATTGATTTAAATATTGATCTCGAGTATATAGACCAAGGCTAACTTTATAGCTAAATACAAATAGATTGTTTATTCACATCAAGATTAGTTTCATTATAAAATCTTTCCTGTCAAATTAAAACAAAGTAGTTGTGTAAATTTCATTTGAATACTCTTCAAGTATTTACTGAGAAACGTGGACCCGTATTCAATTTGTAGAGAAAAGAGTTTATTGATTAAAGGCTAAAAAATGAAATTTTAAACAAAACCACCTTTTTATAAAAACAGTAAGCTGAAGCACAGAGAACAGACCTAGTAACTAGAGAGAATTTGTTAGAGCTGTACAAGCTAAAGTTCCAATTTCCAAAATCTAGAAGTTGATCCAGTTCTGAAGACCAGATAGAATGATAGACCTATTTTTTTACACAACTTTGATGGTATATTAGGTTTTTATAGTTACAATAATAGACAATCATTTATCGACTTTAAGACACTAGAAAGCAGTTACTTTCCAAAAAGTAAAGGAGGTTGTACAATAATCATCCAACACTCTTTTGTATTGTTGACTGAATCCTCGTTAATTCTCCAACTTGTCTATTACATTTATATCCTGGTTTGATAGAGACGTTGTAAAGATCTCCACTAAACGATTGTTGTTAAAAAGCCAATTACTGCTAGGCCTACAATAATTGAAGTCCCAAGTAATAGAAATATAATGCAAGTGGAATGAATTCAAGATTCCTTGAGAGGCACTGAGTCAGACAGAGCAGGCTTTCACGCTGAAGGCTGCTTTCTACAACTTCACTAATAAGCTGAAATGCACATAACCGAGTTGAAAACGAGCATCACTGAACAGTGGGCTAATTAACTTGACAACGATTCGAGAAACGCTCTAATGAGACTCTCGCTTCCAGTTTGTCAACGACTTTTTAGCTATTATTCCTCGAAACACTGCTACCAAATCATTCAGAACAAAACTGCTCAGCAAACAAGAAATTCTGAGCTAGAAATTGAATATTAAGTTTCCATCTATGATAAGATGACAAATACAACAAGAAACCCAGTGGATAAACCCTTAAATAGGAAAGATTGACTAAGCAAAAAAATTAATTTTGATGTTAACTTTGAAATTATGGATGAGATTTACGTTTCTAGCTGTGATAAAGTGGCAGTATGATGGCCACATACGATATACAATAGATAAGCCCCAAAATTAGAAATATAGAGCAATCAATGTAAACCCACAAAAAAATAGAAATTGTTTGAAATTGGAAATTTATCATCAAATTAACTACTGAGAAATTTCCAGATACACTGAATTATTCAGAAAAATGTTCAGCAAACAATATTAGAGATTCTGTTCTTTAATGGGAGTCGAATTTTTGAAGAATTAATAATATTATTGATATACTGTAATTATAAATTTCCAACTACGGTATGATAAAGAAATGTATCCCCTAACATCAATAATGAGAATAATCACGAGAAGATTCATATCAACAATCAAATTAATGTGAGTTTTCAATAACTAGTAAAAATATAAATTTCAATAATTTAATTCAAGAGATTCTCTCTAACATTTCAAAGAAGAAATTGAAACTACCAAGAAGAAACAGTTGTTGATAGTTGTGAAGATTCTGCAAAGCGTTTAAAAAGAAGAATATATTTTGAAGAAAAAAAAACAAACATTATTGAATGAATTAGGATTTCTGATACTTTTCTTCAACAACCAAAAATATTGAGAAAAACAATTCAACGTCATCAAAATCGTTCATTTTCCTTGTATTGATCTAATTCACTAGATAGAATATCCACCAATAAAAATTAGCCTAATGAGTAAAATTGGGACAGAGAATGAATGAATTCCTTAGAGGTTCAATGAAACAGAGAATTCCTATGAAATGAGGAAATGATGTTTAATGGAATAATACTGTACCTGTAAATGAAAAAAGTTTATTATTCACCATATCTATGCAGATGAGAGTCAACGACCTTTAAAATTATTAACACGCTATTTCCGTTGAAATTGTAACAACTACAAGTGATAACTGTGTAATAAAATTCCATCAATACACATCACTCAATAACTGTAGATGTGCCCATTGTGTTACGTAGTTTAGCATGAAATGAAAACGTTTAACTGATCTTGGCCGAATAAAACCAAGGATTGGAAACTATTTTCAGAACTGATTACGTAATTCAACTTGAGAAACTTGTTTCAAAGAATTTGAACCTGAATTTGGAACGCCAGATTGAGAAATATTCTGCCAAATGAAAACAAGAAACCAGATTGGGTCAATGAAATACAAAATGTTAACTCGATTGGCATTTAAAAAGAAGTAATACTAATGAAGTTCTGTGAAGTTCATAAACAAGTGAATATTTATCAATTCTAAGTAAACAAGTGAATTTATGAATGACCAGAATACAAGATGAGTAAAGATTTCTTTGAAATCCAGTCCATGTACTCCCAACAATAATTCAATCATCAAATAATAATCATTTCAAGTAAAATAGTAAAACAAAATGTGTTAGATTACATTACACCAACAATTTACATTATACACTATCGAATAACTTACACTGTCGAATTTTGTATAGAGTTCTATTGAATTACAAACAGTGAGAACATTTTTTTGAACTCTGTATAATGAACACCAATAGAGAAGATAATATATGGAAAATTAGCAAGAAAAATATATAATTGTATAAAAATGTCTCTCAAAAACTGTAATAAAAGACAGTCTTACCACGTCTTGTCTACTTTACATAAGAAATTGTCCAGTCATACTCTAAATTACAAGAGAGCTAGCTAGGAGGAGGACAGAGTTAGATACCCTACTATTGAAATATTACACTAATTATATAGCACCACCGAAAAAACATCATGTGTCAGCTGTAGTAAAGATGGGCCATTAGCCATGAAACGTTTCAGTGGTCGCCAATTAATAATAATCTTCCGGTGGGGCGACCTTCCTTCAAACTGGTTCCAAAGGAGCGCGCGAACTCTGATGTCTAAATTTAGTTTGGATAATAATTTTCGAATTCAAATTGCTTCACACCAAGAGAGCAATTTTTTCAGTACACCAAAGGGAGAAGCTTCCCAATTTAGCATGCACAATATTTGGTCCAAAAACATCAAAATAATGTATTCAAATGCAAAAGGAATTTAAATAAGAAAACCGAATCAAATAATTCTCAATTGTATTGAAATTTGAGTGGCGAAATAAACAAAATGGCTGATTACAGGAAAACTAAGGAGAATTCGGCGTTATGCCAATGACATTTTCTGCTTGTTTTGGCTTGTAGAATACCGTGGTTGTACTGGAGTCACAATTTTTGAGACACTGTATAAGAGAGTGTATCTCATGTCTGACCAGAGTTCTATAGATGCAAAATGCTTATTGTTTGTACCACAAATAACCACCAATTTCCTGGTACACTTGACCTGAAATTGTAAAATGGGTACACCTCCAAACAATATTTCAATAGAATCTTCTTGGAAGCTAGAAATTTCCTAGCATCTTTTCATAGGAGACAGAACAAAGGGGATACGAGCAGTGGCCGTAGTAGAATATGTAATGTAGGATGTAATATAAGTAGACTATACAATATAGTTATATAGCAGTGGATTGCCAGAACAGGTGTAGCCATAGAACTACTGTATACCAATTCTCTAAAGAATAAACTATAATTATATAAAATTAAGGGAGGAGGAGGAGGAGGAGGAGGAGGAGGAGAAGAAGGAGAAGAAGAAGAAGAAGAAGAAGAAGAAGAAGAAGAAGAAGAAGAAGAAGAAGAAGAAGAAGAAGAAGAAGAAGAAGAAGAAGAAGAAGAAGAAGAAGAAGAAGCAGAAGAAGAAGAAGAAGGAAAAAAATAATAAGAAAAGGAACGAATAAGAAAGGAAGAAACGAAAAGGAAAAAGTTGGAGGATGGTAGCCTACTGGACAACAGAAATAGACCAAGAACCGGTGGAAGAGGCAGAGCAGAGCAGACATGTCTCTTGAACAATGGACTGGCAATACAAGACAAGGTGAATAGCAGGCATTCGCGCTGCTGCTATTATTAAAGAGAGGAAATTCCACGAAAAACGAACATGCACTCACAGGAACCTTCATTCCACTCTCCTCTCTATCATCCTGCACAGAAGTAAGAGAGGGAAAGAGTGAGCAATGAAGAGGAGGAAGAATGGAAAGGTAGCTAGAAAAGAAGAAAACAAGCAAGGAGAATTATTGAGAGAACGAATAGAAGAAAAATGAGAATTTACTAAGAAAAGAAGAATGAGAGGAAGATGAATATGAGGCAGAAGAAGAAGAGGAAGGGAAGGAAGAGGAGGAGAAGAAAGAGGAGGAGAAGGGAGAGGAGGAAGAAGAATAAGAAGATGAGGCACAAGAAAAGAAGAAGAGTAAAAAGAACTTGATACAAGAAAGCAAATCATGATGAAGAAAATAAAGACAATATGGCGCCGAAGACGAGGGAAGAAGATGAAAATATGGACAACAAAATACAAGAAGTAGTTTAGAAAGTAGAAAAATTAAAAAAAAAATGACAGTCGAGAAATGTTCGAGCAAACAAAATAGGTGACAAAGAAAGAGAAGGGGAAGTGAAAAGAAGACAAGGATGAAGAGAAAACCCAAGAAGGGAAAGACGGCAACAAACAAAAACAAAACATGATCAAGTAGGAAGGATAACAATACAAATAAACTGTTGATTACAACAAGAACATGAAGAGGATGAAGAAGAGATAGAAGGTGAACAAAGAAATCAACCAACGCAAAACAAAACAATAGATAATGAAGAAAATAGAATAACAAGAACTAAGAACACAAAGAGGAAGACAAAATTGAAAGAAGAAAAGCATAAGGCAAGAGCAGAGAGCAAGAAGAAACTGCAAGAACTGAGAACACAAAGAGGAAGACAAAATTGAAAGAAGAAAAGCATAAGGCAAGAGCAGAGAGCAAGAAGAAACTGCAAGAACTGAGAACACAAAGAGGAAGACAAAATTGAAAGAAGAAAAGCATAAGGCAAGAGCAGAGAGCAAGAAGAAACTGCAAGAACTAAGAACACAAAGAGGAAGACAAAATTGAAAGAAGAGAAGCATAAGGCAAGAGCAGAGAGCAAGAAGAAACTGCAAGAACTGAGAACACAAAGAGGAAGACAAAATTGAAAGAAGAGAAGCATAAGGCAAGAGCAGAGAGCAAGAAGAAACTGCATGTGACAGTGAAAGGTAACAAGGACAACAAGGTACCCAGAATTTCTCTTCCTCTCCTCATCAATCATTCCTTCTCAGTTCACTGATGCATTTCATGGACACTGATAGTAGCGGAGGTCTTTGACCCCTTCTGCATTGGGGGATGGATGGATAGAGTGGCGGAAATAAGACATGATCCAAACAACACCTTCTTTACGACGCTGCCGTAAAAGTACTCTCAACAACACTGTTGTTATTTTACTGGACGGTTGTGGTAATGTAGCTGTCGTAGTTTATGGGAAGATACACGGCTGTGGACCACACGAGGACAGCAGGCAACACCTATAGGGTGTCAAATACTATTTAGAATAATTTCTTGAAACTTCGGACCACACCAACAGTTTAAACAACACGAATAAGGCGTCAAAGACAACATGGAATACATTATTCACACTACTTGAACTATTATCAAGTTATATTGTAGAGATTAACAAATACTATACAACATACAACATTTTTAGTAACTGAAAGCAGAATCCAAGCAGAATGCCCAACTACCTTACTAAAAATGATATACTGGAATAAAGAAATAGGAAAATGAACGTAATGTCACAGAGAACAGACTTAGGCTAGGCGTACACCGGTTAGTCAAGACAAGACAAGACGAGATTAGTCACAATAATTCACATAGTTGCTTATGAAGCAGCACACACTGATGCAATGACTAATCGGTGTGTGTTGCTTCATAAGCAACTATGTGAAGTACTGTGACTAAACGTGACTAATCTCGTCTTGTCTTGTCTTGACTAACCGGTGTACGCCTAGCCTTAGTAACAGACTTAGAACAGACTAGACTAGAGAGTATTGCTTATCTATGGTGATGTTAAGACATCTGAAATTGAATGAAAAGAAGAGTAGAACAAACAAGAGAGGAAGAACTTGTAGAAACTATTAAGAGAGGAGGAAGCTTGAAAAACGTAAAGAAGGAAGAGAGAAGAAGCTTGGAGAAGTAAATGATGCTGATAGAGAATAAGGAAACCTAAAAACCAGCTTGAAAGGAAAATAAAATCATGAATGAGGACAAGAAAAAGAAGAGGAAGGCGAGTTTTGACATGTGTTGTCAAATTATAGACTTGCAGATGTTTGAATGCCTCTCATTTCGAGCTCAAAGGATATCATTTCATACCCAGCTAAGAGATCAATAATTCATGCCGTACAAAAGCTTTTAGCAAAGATAATACATTCATTAGATTTTATTATAATAATTTATTAGTAATTTAGTTTGTAATTTTGGTAGTTATAAAATTACTTCATTGTAATTTAGTTAGTAATTCATTGTTCAGTTAGTCTTTGATTTCAGTTATTCTCTGGCTGTGATTAGAACCAATACTGAATTTTGGGCACATTAAATTCATTTATTGAAATCACTAGTAAATTATGCGTAAATTTACGTTTGAAATAAGATAAAAATCCTCCTTTTGCTCTGTATTTGCGTAAGATTCTTTCGTTAGAAAAGTTCATAAATACGGTCTACGAGTAAAACTTATAATGCCACCTACAATAATAAAATTTAATGACTAATATTTAATTGATTAATTCCTCCTGCAATACTTATTCCAGTAATTTACATTTACTAAACTCTATTCAAAGAATCGCTATTCACCAGTATAGGAAAATCATTATATCCAATGAAAAAATTATATCCCGGTGGTTCGGAACCCACCTAAAGCTGTAGGTCCACTCTCATCATCATCATCATCATCCTACCCATTACCCACGCACAAGCTAAGAGCTTATGTGGGCATCACCAGAGCAAAAAAAGTTGAAACAATTTATTCCAACACACAAAACCATTCAAGCGACTAATGATAATGATTCGGGTGGACTCTCCCTTCTGCCATATAGTTTGTATGACGCAAGCAATCTGGGATAAGGGACGACTTTTCCCTAACGCTAACAAAGGGAAAAGCCCTGTTGACGTAAACGAGGAAAATCGTTCCTCACCTAATGAAAAGAGTTATTTTCATTTTATTTCACGTGAAACTGCCTAATGGCTTTCAAATTAATTAAAGTAGCGGTCATAAAATGAGCAGGAATGCGAACTTTCCATGTACAAAGTGAGAGGAACTGTGATCAGATTCTTTTCATGTACCTCAGGTAATAAGTTGGATTCTACAAACTCTATGACTTAACAAATGTGTGTACTCTGTGACTACAAATATATGAATTTTTCTCACAGTAGCCTATACAAAGCTTTCAATAAAGACACGTAGAAACAAGAAATTGTTTACTAAGGCTAGGCGTACACCGGTTAGTTAAGACAAGACAAGACAAGATTAGTCACGTTTAGTCACAGTAATTCACATAGTTGCTTATGAAGCAGCACACACCGATGCAATGACTAATTCGTATGTGTTGCTTCGTAAGAAACTATGTGAAGTACTGTGACTAAACGTGACTAATCTCGTCTTGTCTTGACTAACCGGTGTACGCCTAGCCATAGTGTTTCTCTAGCTAGAGACCTGAGGTCTAGGCTAGATCTGAAACATCACAGCAACAAAACTGAGAAGTGCCGAGCTACTCTGACTCTATTCAACTTGAGTTGTGAATGAGCAACTCAGTATCTTCCTATTGTGAAGGCATTAGTAAGAGAAAGTTCTACATCAAAACGACCTCGAAACACATACTGCACCCAACTTATCAAATTATAACCCGCAGCAGATGCAACAGAAAAACCGTGAATGTGACGTATACAGAATGGTGCTGACGTATCACACAAGACTCAGCAACTCAAGTGTTTGCACAGATGATGTTATTTGATCAACGTACTCCACGATGCTTCAACCCGGATTTCATTGCAAAGGAAACAGATTAATGAATGAATGGCAAACTAATGAATGAACTCAGAATGCAACATTGTTAACGAGTACTGTGTAATAAATGAGCTGGATTTAATTGCAAGTTAATACAGTTGGTGCTTCATATCTTGAAGACTGTAGTCACTACTGTGAAAAGTAGAAATCATAGATGAAACCAAGGCAAATGGACATTAATGGTTGAATCAATAGCATGTTTAATGAAATAGATTTCAAGTATTTCTTGTCAATAGATTCGTTCTCTAAATTCAAGTTTCCATTCCAGCTTTTCGATAACTGGAAAACGTCTTTCTTCAAATACATAGGGATTGCTTGACTACAACCAAAGCCCCCTTTAAACTACAGTACTTTAAAGGGGGCTATGCTACAACTCATCTACTTCTACAACGAACTCCATCCAATTCCTAGTTAAAACATTGCGTTTTCCGGCGACCAGGAAACCGCACCTCTTCAACCACAGAGGAAAATCTTTCCAAACTCTTCCACTACATTACTAAATACCAGTCCGCTTTCATTCTGCTTTCCCGCGACTAGGAAACCGCAATTATTCAACCAATCGGAAAAATCCTACTATTTTCTTCTGATATACTACAAACTAAAGTACCTATTCAACAACAGTCCATTTGCACAAAAGTCTGTCCACCTTAATCTCCGATTAATGCCCGGTTTTTTCAGTCGTTCAATAAACTATTGAATCAATAACTTTTTTTTTGCATTTGAAAACACATGGTTATTGATTCAAAAGTGCTATTGGATCCATAAACTGGCTATTGAGCGACTGAAAAACCAGGCACTGCGCTCTGAAGGTGATTCAAAATACAACTTTGAAAATGTGTACAATGGCAACAGAAAAAGAAACATAATAGAACTGTTATACATAATTACAAAAGCGTATTTAAAAGACGTTTTCACTCTGAAAAGTTCGAGATGTTCAATATGACTCCCTCCAGACACTCGACTATCAACCCGATGGTACTCAAACTCATTCCACACTCTCTGTAGCATATCCAGGCGTTTTAGTTTGGTGAGCTGCTGTTATTTCTTGTTACAAATCAAGAATATGCATTCACCATTGACTGATTTCGAAAACAAGAAAATAACAGAAACGCCAAACTGATGCCGCCTGATATGCCTGAAATTGTGGAACGAGTTTGAAGAAGGAGACTGAGTTGATGCTCAGTGTCTGGAAGAGATGATGAACATGCCAGGTGGCGCTCTTTGCTGGCGTGATGTAACTCTAGAGGTTAATATAATTCTTTCGATGGCTCTACATTTTAAGATGACAATCATTCTGAATCCTCTGTATGTTAATCCTCATAGAAGTTTAATCGAAGACGATCAACTTTCTGTGCGTCCGGCCGTATAAGTTTCAGTTTCCACTGCGCTTTCCGCTTGCCACCACCAATGTCGTCTGGACACGGAAGACCGCAATGACCTTGAGCCATCGATCAAGGCCGCCGCGACACACGCACAAGTACTGAGGCATCCACTTCCCGCACCGAGCGGGCGCGAGAGAGAGGGTGTGAGAGAGGATAGCGGTGTGAAAGAGGCGAACCAGTCGACCGAGCCAAGAATAGAACGAACCGGTCGGGCAGGCGATTGGAGACTGGTCACTGGTTGTTGCTGGTAGACGACTCTTGGTGATGAGAGGCAGAAGAAGGGAAGGGGTGGAGTGAAAGGATGAGGGGAAGAGATGAATAACAGCTGGTGGATAGAGGCGAGTATGGGAAAATCGAGAGGAGGAAGGAAGAGAGAGAGCGCGCAAAAAAGAGAGGATGACTGAAGGAAGAGAAAAACAGCTGGAGGAATGAGAAGAGATCGGAAAATTAAGTAAGGAAAGAATTGGAAGGAAAGGCTGAGAAATAAGGATGAGAGATAGTTCAGGTATATAGAAAAAGAGGACATGAGATAATCAAGAGTAAGAAGTAGAGGAAAAACAAAAAGAGAGGGTGACATGAGGAGTCACTGGTTGTTGCTGAAGAAACAAGGGAGAGGGCTGACTGAAGGGCAGAAAAACAGCTGGAAGTATTGAGGAAGATGGAAATCAGGTTAGGAAAGGAATTGAGGAGGAAAGAGATTTGAATATTTAAGCTGGTGGATGAATCAAGAGTAAGAAGAAGAGGAAAAACAGAGGAGAGGAGGGAATGAATAGAATATTCAGCTTTATTCATGTAGATTACAAAATCATGTCGCTTAAAATTCTAAGGTCACAGTGGGTTTTATAAGTTATAACAAAAGATGAATGAGATACTCGAAGAAAAGGTATACAATTACGATAACTATCGGAGGAACTGGACCATAAAAAGGTGAGATAAGAGGAGATTTTAAATGAGAAAGAAAACTGGAGGACAAGTTTAATTCTAGAATTGGGAGAAAATTGAGGAGGAGAAAAGATGTGAAAGTAAAGATAAGAGATAAGTTTGTGAGAGAAATTTTATGCTGAAAGGAGGAGAGGAAACGTCATTGGAAGAATGAAAACTTAAGAAGACAGAGAACATGGTTTTGCATCTGGAAATGGAGCGGAGTTAAAAGGTATAAGAATTAATGTCCATAAGGGAGAAAGAATGAGGAGATGCCAAGGATAAAGGTGAAGAAGAGAAAACCAGAATGAGAATAAGAAGGGGAGAGAGAGAGCAAAAAAGAGAGGGTGACTGAAGGAAGAGAAAAACAGCTGGAAGAATGTGGAGAAGAGATCGGAAAATTAAGTAAGGAAGGAATTGGGAGGAAAGGCTGAGAAATAAGGATGAGAGATAGTTCAGGTATATAGAAAAAGAGGACATGAGAGAATCAAGAGTAACAAGAAGAGGAAACAACAAAAAGAGAGGGTGACATGAGAGAATCAAGAGTAAGAAGTAGAGGAAAAAAACAAAAAGAGAGGGTGATTGAAGGAAGAGAAAAACAGCTGGAGAATTGAGAAGATAAGAAAATCGAGTTAGGAAGGAATTGAGAGGAAAGAATTTGAAACAAGGATAAGAGATAGATAGAATATAGGAGAGAAGAGGTCTTGAGAGAATCAAGAGGAAGAAGAATAAAAGG
The DNA here is from genome assembly GCA_017141395.1 of Laodelphax striatellus. NCBI lineage: Eukaryota > Metazoa > Arthropoda > Insecta > Hemiptera > Delphacidae > Laodelphax > Laodelphax striatellus. Next base: position 25,439,088 of record CM029539.1, on the reverse strand, counting down.
TGAAAAAAGAGGGAAATGAAGAGAAGAGAAAGAAACTGGAGGACAGAGATCGGAAAATCAGAAATGGGAGAAAATGAGAGGCAGAAGATAAGATAAGAGATAGATGAAAGGAGGGGAAAGTCAAGAGGAAGAAGGAGAGGAGAGGAAACAAGAAGAAAAAATTAAGAGAAGACAGAGTAAAAAGGTTGGAAGTAGGAGTGGATTTAAAAATTATAAGAAATTAATAAAAAAGGAGAAGAATGAGAGAAGCCAGAGGATAAAGGTGAAGAAGAGAAAATCAAAAGGAGGAATAAGAAGAAATGAGGAAAAGAGAAAGATAAATGTGGTGGATGGAGGAGTATATGAGAGAATTGAAACAGGAGAATGGACAGCTAAAGAATAGAGGAGAAGACGATAGGCGAATCAGGAGAAGAAAGGAAAAGATCTGCAAAAGTGAAGATAAAGACGAGGTAGGATGAAAAGGAGTAGAGAGAAAGATCACAGAGGTGAAGCACCGGACGAGGACACTGACTAAATAACTTCTAACTACTCTGTACACTCGCTACGCCCGATTTCCCCTTCACGCTTTACTGCGACTGATAATACACTCTACGACTATACAAGACTTGGAAAAGTGCAATACAAAATTATTTTCATCTATTGATATATTTATTAAGGAGACCCGATAGGGCCTTATTCTCTTAGTGATACACTGAAATAAATACTATAATTACATTGTTGAGAAGGTCCATAGGTGTTGGAAAATTTTTCTTGCCATCAGCATGCTTCTGCCAATATTTTGGATTCTGATAATATGGGCCTACAGGGAATTTCATTCAAGGAACAACACCACAGAGTAGAAAAGAAGTTGAAAAATTGCTCTCTATTCTGTGACCACACTATCACAATCAGTATTGAAGCTATATCAGAATAACGCTTTAGTAATGTTATTGAAATGAAATTATTAGATGGAGTTAGGACTAGTGTCTTCTCCACCTTAATTTTCTATAGATTCAAGTTGAATAGGATTCAGGAATGAATGACCTTATATCTGAGTATATGTTATGGCCGAGGCTATAAGAACTAACTGTAAATTGCAACAACCATGAAGACAATTCAATACAGAGAAATTCACTTGGTAGGAAATTATCTAAATCTGAATTACAACCACTGTATCAGTAATTTTTGTCTACAGCTACAGCTTGGCAACTAACAAGCCTCAAGTAGATACACAAATTATTGTGGGACTTCTCAGAAATCACACACATGTTTGATTAATAATTATTTCACATAAATAATCACTGCAACTTTTTGTAGTATCACCATGAACATTATTCAATGTTCAATCATATTCTCTATCCACTGTAACTTATCATTCCTATACACAGCTTCTTACTAATTAAGGATATCCATATTGTGGCAGAATATGTATATGACATGATCTATTAAATCAAACAAAAAAGCTTTCCATCGTTATGTTTCAAATTTATATGTATGTTTTTTATGACAACTCGAAGAAACACTATAGATTTTCCATCGTTCAATTTTTCATGTTTTTTAGATAAACTATACTCTGGATATTTTAAGGACAATTCAATTTTTTGCATGTTAGATTAAAAATTAACAGATTACACTGAATAAAAATGAAAACGTGTTTCTAAATAACATAATGCAACACAATATCCATGTGTTCTGATATAAAAAATACAATGACTGAGAAAATTGAAAACCCGTTGTCTAGTGAAAAGCAATATAGTAATTAATTAACGATAACTACTTGTATTTTATAGCTGTTATCTGCCCTCATAAATATGACTAAAAATAACATGCGTAATCAATAGAAATTCTGCGCTTAAATTCGACCTATTTACGGCTGCCCACCACAGGGGCCTCAACAATCATTGATAACACATTCCGCTAAATTTCATTGTTGAAAATTGTGAATAGAATTTATCGTAAATCAACCGTCGTACTACAACGATAAATTGCTTGCGGGAGACAGTGAACTGTACTATCATGCCACTGATAACAGCAGGCTAATATTAGCTTACTGCAGTACAGTGTATGAGTTAGCACAATTTCAGCACCGTGCTCCTTTATTGAAACAAATTGATAAGCTATATAACTATAGAGGCTTTATCATATAATATTACACCGTTGAACGGCTTACAAAGGCTCAAATTGAGTGGGTGATACAATTTATTGAGACTAGAGGAAGCCAATAGAGTGGAAACATAAAATAGATAGCAGACTAAATTTTACAAAGCTGTAATTTTCAGTACAGTCAGATCAGGATCAAATAGAGTGTAGAGTCCAATAATACACAGTAAATATGCATAATACAATACTGTATCGTTATAGAAATAAACTATATACTATAAACTATAGCACTAACGAATACTGCATGACAAACTTTATTGTAGATATAGCACCTTGTACAGCATTAAACACTTATAGCAAGGATCAGCAATATGTCATTATTGTAATCACCGAGAATTACTGACACTAATATTGCACACTCAATAAATCTGAACTGATTGCACTCAACAACCACGTGGACTTTTGACAATACCATTCAATAAGAATGTGATTACATTGGGTTTGAATACTACTGTAATAAAGATCCCTAATATTTGTTCGATGATGAATACTCCTCCTATTTTTATTTCAGCAAAATTATTATGAATAATAATAATTATTATTACATATTAATATTATATTACATATCCATACATATATAATATTATACATATTATATTGATATTATTATAACATATCATTGTTTGATAAGCATTATTATTATACTTGTTATAGTGATCAGCATTATCGAATATTTGCATTGAAATATAAGTTTTCTATGTAAAGTTGGTTTTTGTTTCCCATACAGGTGTTTACCTAGGGCTTTATTGTTCATGCATATTTTTTGTTTAATTGATGAGATTGTTATGTTTGTATGTATTTAAGAAGTTTAAAAATCAAATCAATAAAATTAGTTTTCAAAATTCTTGGCTCAGAATATAACCTCCAGAGTAATAATGTCTCAATTAAAAAACTCCAATTTTATTGTTTCGCCGGTTGAAACTGCATTGTCCTAGAAACGCTAATAATAAACACGTGCTTAAAAGAATACAGACAGACGAATATAATGGCGGTTGAATGGTTTCATCAGTAAAAGCTGTCTGACGCGACGCCTGAAACATCCCTCCCTCCCCTTTCTACCACTCACTCACCCTCTCTTGCTCTCAATTTTGTGTGTTTCTCTCTCTACAACAGTGTCATGCCCAGTACATCAATCGTCACCTACAGATCTCGATTATTTGCCAACTTTCAAACGTTGCCATAAGCAAAATTCAAGGCTGATGCCCAATTACGACATAGACTGCTCCTCACCACTCTGCTAAAAATCTGCCCAGCAAAATAAAAGGAAAACAAAAAGAAGTACAGTAGAATTCGTGTTACACTTGGAAAAGGAATTTTTAACAGCTGCAATGAGTTCCAACTTGAAAAAATTGTGGTTTCAGCTATTGATCTACAGTACAAACCAGGGCGAAAAAATAGAAGTGACTGGTGCAGTTTAGTTGCCAAAATTTGCTTCAAGTGGGCAAAAAACAATCGTTCATACATAGCTCAACTGCATCACATGGCAATAATTGTAATTCCTCTACTGCCTGAACTCAAATAACAGAAACTGAATAGAAAATCTAGATTTGAATAGATTCTAAGAACTGATGAATATTTTAAATTATATGAATATTTTATTAAAAGTGAAAGTTATACATATTAGTTACATTATAATCGACCAACAGTTCAAGAAGGATGAAAACATTAGAAGAGAAATTTCCACCATTGTACAGCTGGATCATTTTGCTAAACAACACTGGCTGATAATAAATTACCTTACAAATTAGTTTTATACAGTGATCAAAGTACAAAAAAATTCATTCATTTTGATGCAGACATGTCAGTACTGTACTGTATAACGTATTGTAATCTACGTGTATAGGTAGTGGATGAATTTTTACACACTTTGAACACTGTAAAATGAGATCTAAAATCAATAGTGATTGTAAGATAAATTGACACATCACCCTAATTGGTTAAATGGGAGTTTCATTAATTGTTACACTGTCGAATGAGGAAAATCGATACGATATTAAATCATTTAAAACTTGCTTGTTAGTTCAAAGCCAAAGCTCTTTTGCCTCCTGTGAATCAGCATCCTATTGACTCATATTAATGATGCATCTAACAATTTTAACAAAGAAAACTTCAGGTGGTGCAATAAGATAACTTAGTAAATAACTATCGTAAACTAGGAATTTACGATAGAGCTAGGATAAATTTATAAGAGCCAAGAAAAAGTGTGATTCAATATTTTAGCATTTTAATCGTTTAAGTAACTCATTAGTAGATGCAGTAAAAAATCTTCCAAATATTGAAATACAATGTTACTTTAAAAGAGAATGATCTAGAGATCAAACACAATAGTGGTTGAAATCAACGATAGAATATTAAAAAATAAAATCCGACAACAGGTAGATTAGTGGAAAAATCGTCTAAGCGAATCAATCACAACTATTGATAGCCAATTTTGCAATGAAATTATTTTGACCCAACCTAACTTCACTTGAAAAACTAATAAATTATAACAAAAATTTGGTCGAAGTTATACCTTTGACTTGAGAATACTAATGAAACTAACATAGAATGTTTCCGAACGTTTAGGTAGATAGGGCTAACTAAAATCTGAATTAGCCACGTGTATCTCAACATTGTTACGTATATTTTTTATTGAGGAGCTCAAAGATATGTGAAAATTTGTTGAATATTTCAAGAATTGAAATGACAGAGTTGAATAAAGAAGATAGCCTACAACAGAATACCAGTTGACTAATTTGGGTTCTAGTAACTTGGTGTAGATAATTGTAAACATAATCAAGAGAAATCTACTTTGTGGCAGTAAAATTTGAAAGTTAACAATATTGAAGGCCAAATTGACTTTGAGACATTCATTGCTGTAACGTTTAATATTGGGAATGGTCCAAGCAGTTATAGGTTAGGGTTAACCTCACACTACCAAGTTTATAGATACTCTACGTCTCTACCTCACATGTACTATTCCAACTTGAAATAATGTATTAAAGAGGAATTTCGATGGAAACACAAGCAGATAATGAACGATATTTGTGAAATTGTTGAAAAATTTGAGTAGAAACTCACCTCTTCACGTCGTTTAAGCCATCGTCCGCAAGGGCTCTCTTCCAAAATTTCGCTTTCATCCTCGGAATCCTCGCCACTTTCCCGAGGCGATTTTAATTCTGGGTCATTACTCGCACGACTTCCAGGCATTCCGAGGAAAATCTAGGGAATCCTAGAAGTAACACTACCGACCGACTGCTGACGAAAAATCAAAGAATGTCACACGTCGATAAACACATCAGCCTTTCAAATTGTACTTTTAGAACTTCTAAGCACTGAATTATCAACTAGCACTATACAAACCAAACAAATTTGGCCTCCAACACACGTTGAAACCTATTGATGCTCGAGAACAACAAATTGTATAATTTTAAATGCAGAAACAGCAACTCAGTAGATTCACCCATTACATTATAACGTGCAACTGAAACTTAGCTATTGCAATTTCGAAGTTAGCTTGCCGGCAAATCTAAATAACAAAATGCACTGTTGTAAATGAAATTACACCGGTAACAGCCTAGAGAACATAGTCATCCAACTGCTGATACACAAATAATGATCGACGATGAAAAGTGAAAATTTAAGCTCCATCCATTGCACATTGCGGCACCAACCAATCTGATCCTGCTCGTATCAAGGCTAGGCAGTGGTGGAGTGTGCGGTGCGCATGTGCTGGCTCACGAAATCAACCCAAACGCCATCTGTACGGATTGTACTCAACTACTGTCAATGGCGGACTTACCTGCGCGAAATTCAAATTCGTTTTTCGGTTGAAGAAGACAATGACATTAGTACTGTAATTTCTACTAGAATGGTTTCTAATGGTTAAACAACTGAATTATTATTTTGGTTTCCATGTTCATGATGATACAACTTTATGTGGCGTTCCTCATCCTTAGAATAGATAGTATACTTTCATAAAAATAGTAAAGTTGCAGATCTAAAAATGTAGAACATGCAACAAGAGCGTTTAAAACAAGATTTCTGATTGTTTAATGTAGTCTATTTTTCATTGAATAAATTATGATGGTAAAAATTAATTATAGAGATTACAAGAAATCACATTTAAATTTATTGACAAGCCCTCAATTTAGATAATCATCAATATTTAATAGATTCTCATTGCGACCGGACCATACAAATCGATGTTTGATTTTTCTTAAGCTGATAATAAATTTAACTCAACCACTTCATATATCAATAATCAATACAAGAATATTTTCAGGTATCCTGATATATCACTTGAATAAATTCCTTGGAAAAATCTTGAGAAGAAAATATGGTAGTGAAGTGAATCTCAGCTCATTTGAAAAAAATAATAGAACGTGTTATCTTTATTGTCAAAGCATAAGGGCCTGGTCACATACGATTGTGGTTTGCTTTACTTCACTTCACTAACAGAGCTACTTTGGCTTACTTCACTTACTCGCATAGTAAATCTATAAATCTTATATAGTAAGTGAAGTGAAGTAAAGCAAACCACAATCAAAGTAGCTCTTCTAGTGAAAGTGAAGTAAAGCAAACCACAATCGTATGTGACCAGGCTCTAAGTGGTACATGGTTCTCAAATACCTTGAATGGCACCAGTATTTTCATACTCTAAATTTGATTGAATGCACTCGCAACATCTAATGACTACATAAATTTAGTTGATATGTATTTAATTCTTACGTGTTTTATTGATGGAGAGACCGATGCTGCACCTCGCTGAATACATACAGCCTTTCTATGATGGACTAAAATCCGGCTCAATTTTCTCCACAAAAAGTATCTTAATATATCTACCTTCATATATTATGTTCCCCTGGAATTATTTGTCCTATTTACACTACAGCAACATACCTTACAACCTCACTACCCCTAAAAAAATTGTTGACGAAGGGTACAAGACTAATAAGAATGTTTGAAGATAGGCTACTACTGTACGGTATTTGAAAAATACCAAGGTAGCAAGTTCATTCACTAACAGTCTCATTTATTTCAAAATGTCTGGGTATAATATCCTAACTTTCAAAATTCAAATAATATTACCTACCTGGCTCTCACTCAGTGTACCTAGAGCTTCTTAAATGTTTCAGCCTTGCAACTAATTTCGGATATTGGCAACTTGTTTATTGAATGTCGATGAAATAATAAAGATATGATCTTTTCCTTCTTTATAATAATTGAAATATCTTTAATCTTGTAATGTATTCATTATCTAGTTTTTATTTTCTATGAAGGGCCATTTCACGTATAGAGGTGACATGTTTCCTGAGTGAATTCCTAAGAAAAATATAAAGTGAGCAAATTCTCGATCACTACTAACTAGTAGAGCTGATCCTCATTATGCTTGTATTTCCTCTTACCTCCAAAAATAAGGTTCTAAAATAGCAGGTGAACCTTGTTACCGGAATCTGAAACCCTGATTAACGAGAGCCAATGGGAAAGTGTCTAGTCGCCTCTAGACTTTAGAGCTTTCAGGGCGGAGTGCTCTGAGAATCACAGAATACTTTCTGCACATTTGCCCTTTCAAAAATTAACAAATCAACGGCAAGTTGCACAAAAATATAATTGAATTAACCACCGTAAAATGACGTCATTGCATTGTCTTAATACTCGTTCATTGATTCTTTTAGTTTTAGCAGTTAAATTCAATTGGATGTTTGTGAATTTGCCGTAATCTTCAATAATATTATTGATATTGAATTGATAGAGGCGTACTACAATGATGTTGACAAAAAAACCAAGAGAGGCCTACTTCTTAGTGAAATTTTTTGAAACTTTTCTCTATATGCCCATCCACAGCGAAGACAAATTGCTAACAGAAATCAATTGTTGATAATCTATAACATGTTTCGTTGGTATTTCATATAAGTTTAAGAAATATTCATCATGTACACGGTACACTAAATATTCACGTCACAATATTCATCATGTATACCGTACACTAAAAAACATAGATGAACCAAAATCAAGAAAGGATGGATGTGAAATCCAAAACAACAATTTTCTTCAAATACATAAATATTTCATAAATGGCTAACATTTTTGACGATCAGTGATTGAAAACAACAATAATAGTAAGGAGACAAGTTTTCCTAGCAAGAAAAACAATAATTGAAAATCTCAACGTTATTTCTAAAGATACAAGCTAGCAAATATTGTTAATAATAATGTCAATAATAGTTATAAATACACATTTCTTAATCAATAAATCAACTAAATATTAAAATTGGCAGTATTAAAAAACAGTAGACTTTTGTACAGAATCACAGCGTGCGGTCTTGTCCTTGCTTGGCTTGTGAACAATAATTTATTAAAATAATAATTATTTTAAGTTGAGCAGTATTCGTAATTCGTTACAAAGTATTGCACGGCCAGCCTTATTCTTCCATGAATAAACCTGTAAACAAGAGAATAATCATGAATAGAGATTGATTTATAATGCTCTCAGTACGATTTAATTTTAATTTCATATAATAGAGACTTGTGGCTACAGTACGACACTACTTCATCATCACCAAGAAAAGTCATTGATTAAATGAAATATAAGAGCGAAAGTAGTACTTGACAAATGCAAGACAACACAGATAGGTTTCAAAAAGAACAAATTTAAGCAGAGAAATTAGAAAAAGGGAAAACTAGAAGGAATATGATCGAACTTATTAGTGAGAAAGTGAAATGGATTGATCAATGAATAATGAACGCATTGATAAATTGAGAGAGATAAGATAAGATTACTTTATTCATGTAGATAACAACCATTTAGCCATATTCTAGATTCTAGATTGTGATAGTAAAATAATATTTTACTTATATTTTATATAAGATAAGATGAATTATACAGTATATTCATTAATAAAATAATACTCGATGAATTGTTCAATGTTTAAACTAATAAATTATTCAAAGATATGAAGAAAGGATTTAATATGCTAGCTAACGATAATATCCTTATGATGTATCTACATGAAGCAGCGGAGTTTGAATATACTAATGTCCATTCTTGGAGGACATCCTTCCCATAAACACTCAATCGTAGGCTAAGAAAGTGAAAGGGAGTATGTGAGAAAGAGATTAGATTATTTACTTTATTCATTGTAGTTGACAATTGAAATAGGCTAACAGGTTAAATTCTAGATTACAATAGTAGAATATACAACTAATTAATCAACAAATGTACATATCTTATGGATTATTCAATGAAAAGAAGTAAAGCAAAATGATTATAATGATATAAATGTGATTTATCTACATTAAACCGCGAAGTTTGAACATATAATGTCCATTCTTGGAAAAGGAGTGATACAACACTATCAGAGAGAGAAAGAGAGAGGCCAACTTACGTGAATGCTAGGAGGTGGGCGGTGAAGGCATGACTTCCATGTCGTCTCGACACCTGGGTATATACAGGGTGACACAAGTATGCTCCCATACGTCGGCCGGATACTTTTCACCCGTCGTCCACTCGTCCGTGTCAAGGTTGTAGCACTCGATCACCGCTAAAACAAACATTTTAATTTGATAATGAAATTATCACAGTTTACAATGTATTGCTCGATCAGAGAAAGAAAACCTGCTGTGCAGAATACAAAAAGTGGACATAGGGATTAGAATACACTCAATCTAGTGTTTATAGGCCTACCATAAAGTTTCAATGCGATGAATAAATTCTACAATATTTAGCTGAAAAATTGGGAGTTGACTGTAATACTGTGCTATGATCAATCATTATTATTCAATATACTTATATATTATATTATTTAATATCATTTGTTTTGAATTTTTAACAAGTTCTTCTATTTCATTTACACTTAATACCTACCGTATTAGAATTCTTATTCCTATATGGTAAGGAGCAAACTTGCTTCTTCAAACAATTTTATGATTACTTCCAATGTATCTAATATACATTTCTAGCATTGTTATTCTTTACGGCTGGATTTCACGATTCCAGTAGACGTTCAGGTTACTGGAGGCAGGTTACCTGCCTGGCAGCCTGCATCTGCTCTAACCTGAATAAGCCAGTAACCTGTTCAAGTAAGTGGTCTCACGTTTCAGTTTACCTGCTTCAGGGAACCTGCCTCCAGTAACCTGAACGTCTACTGGAATCGTGAAATCCAGCCATTACTGTTAGAAATATTATTAAATTTCCTTCTTCCAAAGCCATTTTCTATTCGATTTTCATTCAATCATCACAAGTACTCACAAACAAACCTTACGGTTTATGTGAATGTTGTTTCATTATTCGATAACGCCTTCTCCATTTTTATGTATGCTTTGTATACTGTGTACATTTTATATACTAATGGGACGACCACACGATGACAAGTATGCTTGCATTCAATGACATTATGGGAATTAAATTCCCATTTCATTCACACGATGACAAGCATACATGCATCGTGGTGTTGAGCCCTAAGTTATGTATTGGAAACAAATCAATTCAATTCAATACATAGCAGGATCCAGGATCATTTTAACTTGTCAGAAAACCTATGTTTCGGCCACCAGTATCACAATACTCAACCTACTAATGCTGAATCTCACAGATTATTGAAAAGGTCTTTTAAAAAGTTATTCTTTGAAAGGTCTTCTATAAAAAGGTATTTTAAAGACTTTATTGTCATTTAGAAAATAGCAATAGGCAACTAGCAACATATGGATCATATGATTGTCTACTCTATACAAACCAATAGTTCAATGCACACCGAAACAGCTGCTTTAGGTGTGCATTGGACTATTAATTGTTTCTATAGAGTAGACGATCATATGATCCAAATGTTGCTTATTGCCTATTGCTTATTGCTCCGCTGTACGAGCTGCCTAAAGGTCTTTAAGACTTAGCATTTTGATTTATTGTTTACGTGTTACCAAAACAGCTGTTTTCTGACAAGTTAAAATGATCCTGCTATAATTGTGAAACGCACCAGTAGCCCTATCAAACATAGCATCACTATGAAACCCGCCGATAAAGTAGATAGTAGAGTGGACAGCAACGATGCCGGCATGGTAGCGCGGCGTGGGCACTCTAGTGACCGTGTGCCAGGCGTCCTCGTCGAGTCGATAGCAGTCGACCGTGTCAACCAGCACCCTGTTGCCGGTCTCCACGTCCTCGTACCAGCCGCCGCACACCAGCATGCGCTCCCCCACGCGCACCATCGTGTGATCCACGCGCGGCGTCAGCATGCTGGCGCGCGGCTCCCATTCGCCCGTCACTGTGTCTAACCTGCGAAAACAAATCAAATCATTTTCGCCACACTAGGACGTATAGCAGGATCCAATTCAACATGTCAGAAATCAGCTGTTTCAAAGAGCGATATCACAATACTTAACCTACAAATGCTGAATATCGCAGATTATTGAAAAGGTCTTTTAAAAGGTTATTCTTTGAAAGGTCTTCTTTAAAAAGGTCTTTTAAAGACTTTAAAGGTTCTTTAGACTTTCAAGCCTTTTGATTATTGTGTCGAAATAACTGTTTAATTATTACTGGATCAGCTGATTTATGACAAGTTAATTGGCTCCTGCTATAATGAACTGTTTTTCATACCTCTATTGGAGGCCGAAAATGTTCGATTTCCGACGAGGTCAGCTGGAGGCCTGTAAACGTTTACGGCCCTAGGGCGGAAAAGAAAATGACCTTGAATCACAGCTGTTTCTATCTGAACAACAGCATTGTATAGCAGGATTCAATTCAACTTGTCATAAATCAGCTGATCCAGCAATAATTAAAGAGTGATTTCGACACAATAATCATAAGGCTTGAAAGTATTAAAGACCTTTAAAGTCTTTAAAAGACCTTTTTAAAGAATATCTTTCAAAGAATTACTTTTTAAATGACCTTTTCAATAATCTGCGAGATTCAGCATTTGTAGGTTAAGTATTGTGATCATATGCTCGTCGATCAGCTGATTTATGACAATTTAATTGCATCCTGCTATATGTGTTCTTGCAGGTCGGAAAAGAAAATAACCTTGAATGACAGCTGTTTCTAATCAAAAGCATTGAATGTGTTCTTTGTAGAATCCTAACCTCAAAGTTTTGTTGGTCACTAAGTTGATATTTCCATTGGTTGTTTTGCATTATTTTTGTTGTTTTGTTTGTGTTGTGGCGAAAAATGGCGTTCGCAACGCGGGCAAAAATGTTTTGCCGGCTCTCGATCGCTTCAAGTTCTCGACTTCGTCTCGAACTTGAAAACTGCGATCTCAAGCCGGCAAACACCCATTTTCCGCCCTAGGTGCGAAATATACTATTACACCCTCTAAACACAAAAGATTTGGACAGCCAGGCAATAAAAGACCGGTGGGAAAACCAAGGTCTAGATGGGTTGATGGAGTGACCAAGGATGCCAGACAACTCTTGGGTGTGAGACGATGGAATGCATTGGCTAGAGACCGAGACGCTTGGAGGCGAAAATTAGAGGGGAGGCCAGGGCTCGAATTGGGCTGTGTAGCGCCAGAAGAAGAAGAAGAAGAAGAAGAAGAAGAAGAAGAAGAAGAAGAAGAAGAAGAAGAAGAAGAAGAAGAAGAAGAAGAAGAAGAAGAAGAATGTGCTAAAAAATCATCCATATAACAATCGAAATACAAGCATACAATATTATATACATTCCTAACTTAAACTCTTGTTCAATATAAAGTAGCCTAAACAACTTGTGAGATATTTAAAATACTTGCTAAAGCTAAACCTTACATCTCACTTGTGGTTTGGAGGCTATCAAGATACAACCGTTGCATAGACTCCTATAATTTATTATTATAAGTTGATACAACAGTTGCATAAAACCCTACTAATTATTATTATAAGTTGATACAACAGTTGCATAAACTCCTAGTAATCATTATAAGTTGATACAACCCAGTGGCGGCGCTTCCATAAGGGCCAAGTGGGCCGGGCCCACCCAAATGAAACATTAAGATACATTTTTAAATATGTTTTGTGATTAATATTATTTAATATTCAATAAAATACAATGTAAATTAATTTTGAACTGTCAGCGGGTCAAAACTCTCGTAAAGCGGGTCAAAAATCATCACGTAACACATTGGAGGGCCACGGATTTTGGGCCCTTCTAGCTATCATAAGAACGTAATGGCAAGGCTACGCAAGCCGGCGGCGCTGGCTAGTCGGAGAGCAATGCATTGGTATATGAGCATGATGGGCCGATTCCAGCGGGCCCATTGGACGTTGTTTCTCAATATTCTCGCTCGAAATGCTGACCGCTAGGCTTGTAGTAGCTTTGTTTACATCCTGTCATGCGAATTTCTTATTTTATAACGTAATAAGTTAATACTTTAAGTCACTTTTGTGCTAATATTTATAAAGATTTATTAGATTAGCCATAATCCAATTGTAGTGATTGTGATTTTATTGTGAAGTGCTGTGTTAGTGTGAAAGTGATCATGATTTAAATGAGGTTAGGCCTACTTCAGCGGTACAATCTTCAGAATAATATTGTGAGTTTGTTAATAAACGAATCAGCCCATTCAGCTCTTGGCATGTTTTTAATACTGTAGTAAATTCTCAGGCTGACTGTATGTATTTGTAGATAGTTTTCAGCAGGTCGATTCCTATAGTTTTGTTCAATATCGCTACTATATATAGTCGTAGATTTAATCTTAACAACATTTACTTGTAAAATTGAATATACTTCATGAAGCACGCCCCCCCCTTCCCAGCCACACCCACAACAAGTCCAACTACGGGCCCACCCTACTGTTCAGGTCAAGCGCCGCCACTGATACAACCAGTACTGAAGTTTTAACTGGATGCTGGATGAAACTGAGCTAGAAACAGTTTCATAATGTAGTAACTGTTTTGATAACATTACGATACAAACGGTACATTTTGATACATACGGTTTACATTACGATACAAATTCCGAATTCCATTTCAAAAAGGCAGTTGTTTTGATTATGAAACTGTAATAATTGTGTTATAACTTAGTCGTGTATAAAGTACTATTATTTATTATTGTTGACTGACCTCCACACAGAACAGAGCGCCGTATCGCGGTCCAATCCTCCCGACACGTACAGATGATGGCCGTATGCGGCGGCCGCGTGCTGCGTGCGGGCAGCCGGCAACGGTGTGACCAGATCCCAGCAGTCGTCCAGCGGCGAATAGCACTCGCACGCACACCCACCCTCCTGCCCCTCCTCTCCTTCCCCTCCGTCCCCACCCATCGCCCCGCCCCCTCCTTCCTCGCTAGCCCCGCCCACTGCCCACAACCGTCCCCCCACCACTGTCAGCGAGAACCGGCAACGTTCCTGTTCCATGGGGGCCATTGTCGACCACAGGTCCTCCATCGGGTTGTAGCGGAAGCCGAATGGGTGGATGTTTTCCTGTTAACAGAAAAAAATGTATGTTTTGACAGAGGATGATGTCCACATGATTTCTAGGCTTGTGCGTGGGTAATGAGAGGGGTGATGATGAGAGATGACTACTTTTTAGACAGTCGGTACCGACGGCTTAACGTCATATCTGAAAGGCGGGTGGTCAAAATCCCTTCTGTGATCGATCCCGAATCCATTGGGTTTTCAAACCGGCGATTATCGCCCTCAGCTCAGAAATCAGAAATTTTATTGAAAAAATTACACAGTACAAACATTTTTATACAATAAATTTGGTGTCACATGGGTTTGAAAAACCTGTGCGTGACACCGAGTTCTTTTAACATTAGAATTACACATTATGATAGAATTTACACTAATACACTACATAGAAATACCTTAATTGCTATAGGACAGTAAGATGACATTATAATATAGAAAGAAAAAAAAAACATTGCTATATAAATAGCTACGGACTACTTCAATATGAAAATTAAATTCAAGTATTGAAATGAATATTAATAAGTTTTCAACACTTGCGTGCAAACACAATGTTGGTTTCAAGAGCTTGCAACAGTACTAAATACAGAAACTCACTATAATCACTATATAACTCACTATAATCACTTTGACAGCCATTGGATGTCTCACTTTTGATTGGTTAGCTCGGTCAAATCCAAGGCGTATGGAATGAAAGGTGGGTCCGAGTGGAGCGGCTTGCTGGGAAAGTGGGCAAGGTGACAAAAACTGCAGTCCCAAACTCGAATGCAAAGCTAGTGGCTAGAAGACTGCAGTCATGTCACTATGTTAACTTTCCCAGTAGGCCACTCAATTCCATCCCATCTTTCATTCTATACACCATGGGTCTAATCAACCAAAGTTAGGTTTTATCATCATCATCATCATCATCATCATCAATCATCACCATCATCATTTCCATCACTTCGCTCAATTCCATCCCAAGTTAGGATTAATCATCATCATCATCATCATCAATCATAACCATCATCATTTCCATCATTTCGCTCAATTCCATCCCACCTTCCATTCTATACACCATGGGTCTAATCAACCAAAGTTAGGTTTTATCATCATCATCATCATCATCATCATCATCATCATCATCATCATCATCATCATCATCATCATCATCATCATCACCAACACAATGTCAACAGGGTTTTGAGTTGTGGCTGTTGCCAAAATAGCACAATTAAACATTGAGAGTAATTATATTTTGCTTGTAACTTTTTTTAAATTCAACACCCAACATTCAAAATTCAATTTTTTTCAATTTATTCATTTATTTATTTCACACACACAGCAATATACAAACATAACATGCATCAAGCAATACAATAATAACATGAAAAGTTAATAAAATAGAAAGAATGATAATAAGATACAGTGAAACACCATAACATGAAAACTTAATAAAACAATAGAAGAAATGCTAATCCAAAAAAATTGATGTGGTGAAAAAAAAGTAGTGAATCGAAAGTTCTCCCAACTATGGATATCCATGTCATAGGAAGGCTTTCAATTCATGGAAGTTGAGGAAGGATGCAAGGAGTAAGGGTGTGATACAGGAAGGTGTTCTTGTAATAGAAATTAATAGGCTTCTTACTTGATCTATGATAATATCATACTCCAAATTTCGAAAAGCTACTGTCTTTGTTCGTTGAATATCGTGCATGCAGACGGACAGACAAAAGGACACAAGGACGACCGCATTAAGGCCCAGTCGGATCCACAATAAAGCCTGGTTTTCATTAGTAGAGTTAGTGGTAGAGTAACTAGCATACTAACTCTACTCTACTTACTTGGTACTTAAAAACAAGTACTCTACCATTACTCTACTCTACTATGAACGTTTTCATTGGAAGAGTTCACAAGATAGTTAGTACTCGCCCAGGGAACTCTACCACTAACTCTACTAATGAAAACCAGGCTTAAATGTGCTATTATTTTCTTAGAATAGAATAAAACTAATATTAAATTGAAAAATAATTATTTGTGTAGTAAGATTAGTCTTTTGTACCTGAAGTGACTGATTGAAACATCCGCCCACCACGTAGAGGTCGTTGTCCAGCACAGCCGTGCCGTAGTTGCACTGCTCCACGTGTGGAATGGACGTCAGGTGCCGCCATTTGTTCGTCGACGGCAAGAAGTAGGTGATCTCATTCGTAATGCCTCCAATGCCGAATCCTCCAACCTGCAAATAAACACATTCACCAGAATTCCATAAAGAAAACAACTTATAACATACTTCCCAAACATTCTTCTTAAAAAAACAACTCTTAATCTTTGGAATTCTTAAAAGAATTCCAAAAGAAAACAACTTATAACATACTTCCCAAACATTCTTCTTAAAAAAACAACTATAGTGCGATTCACGTCAAGAAGTCAGCATTGTTTATATGAGGAGCATTGATGCCAAGTTTCATTGAGAGAGAAAGAGAAAACTGCACCAAACGTGTTTGTTGGGACTGTGTGCGACAACAATGCACAGTGCGAATAGGATAGAGACATCAGCAACTGCCTTGTGCTGAACAAGGATAGCAAACTCCCATCTAAGCAATGCTGACTTCTTGACGTGAATCGCACTATAATAATAAGTACAGTGTAACATTCAACAACTGTTCGAGTTGTTTAGAATGTAAATAAATTCAATTTGTTTAAAGTACGAGCTTATACAAAGACTAGCAATAAAAAACGTTTTTGGGGAAAATTCATTAAATTGTGTTTTTTTTATCGTATGGCCAAAAAAAAAATTGTATTAAATTGTGTTAATGGTAAGGGAAAAATGATTACAATAATTTATTGAACAAATAGATTCGTGTTGAGCATTTTTGGATGAGAGATGAATGGACCTACAGCTTTAGATTTGTTCCAAACCACCGGGAAGCGATTTTGATTCTCATAAATAATTTCCAGCGGTGAAGGCCTCGAAAGTGGTCACCCTTACAACAGGAGTAGCAGGTGAAAATCTCTCATCTAATCAGAGCGATTAGATAATAGTACGACCACGAAGCCTACCGGCTTTTGCAGGAACTGTTTGGACTTGTAGTAGAGTAATAACTAAGTAGAGTACCGTATTGAATATGTTGGCATCAAATTCTAGCACAGCAATCGGCGCTGTGGGCTCACTGGTAATTTATTTAGGCCGATTTTGTTCATCCAAGTGAATAAAAAGTACTTGATTTTACATTAGTAACCTTGTATCATCAGAAGTCAAGAAGGGGTAAAAGGAGAAGATGAAGAAGGAGAGGAAGAAGAAGGGGAAAAGGAGAAGATGAAGAAGGAGAATAAGAAGTAAAAGGAGATGAAGAATGATAAGAAGGAGAATAAGGAGTAAAAGGAGTTGAAGAATGATAAGAAGGAGACGGAGAAGAAGAAGAAGAGGAAGGAGGGGGAGAAGAAGAAGGGGAAGGAAAAGAAGGAGATAAAGAATGAGAAGAGTGAGAGGAGAAGAAGAAGAAGGGGGAAAAGGATAAGATGAAGGAGGAAAAGAAGAAGTAAAAGGAGATGAAGAATGATAAGAAGGAGAATAAGGAGTAAAAGGAGTTGAAGAATTATAAGAAGGAGAATGAGGAGAAAAAGGAGTTGAAGGATGATAGAAAGAAGACGGAGGAGAAGAAGAAGAGGAAGTAGGAGAAAAAGAAGCAGATAAAGAATGAGAGGGAGAAGAAGAAAAAGGAGAAAAAGGCGAAGAGGAAGGAGGAGAAGAAGAAGAGGGAGGAGGAGAAGAAGAAGGAGAAGTAAATGAAGGAGATAAAGAATGAGAAGAATGAGAGGAAGAAAAAGGAGAAAAAGGCGAAGAAGAAGAAGAAGAAGAAGGAGAACAAGAAGGAGAAGAAAAAGGAGGAGAAGAAGATGGATAAGAAGATTGAAAAGAAGGAGGAGGATTGGAAACTATTTCATGTAGTTCAATAGTCGCAGTTTTATGCGACCTGGGATGTCCTAGTTGATATAAATAGTTTTGTGTTTCAGCTCAGGCGGCCATGCCCTTAGTCGATTTCTGTGTACTGCACAAAATGCGGCCAATGCTCAAGCATGCTTGAGTCGCATACGACCAAGTAGTGTGACCAATCCCAAAATCCGCGAGTACCCACCTTGACAACAGCGAGCTCCATGCCGCGCGAGTTGAGCAGCGACGAGGAGTGCGGGGAGGGGAGGGGCGGCGAGTGAGGCGGCGGGGCGGCCATCTTGGTTTGCCTGAGCAGTTCGGCGCACAGCAGCCGCTTGAGGGCGGCGTCGCACTGCTCCATCCTCACCACCGTCTCCACGGGCACCTCGCTCAGGTGCACACGTCTCAGCAGACGCTGGGCCCAGTGGGCTCGCTGGCCTGCACTGCAACCACCAGTTCAATCTCAATTTACACAATAAATTACCGGTTTGGAAATAAAATAAATCATTTCTACACAAACAATAATAGATCATTTTTTATCTGATCTAGAAAAACCATGTAAATGAGTTGAAAGTTGATGAGACAAATTAGATAAATAGAAATGATACATAGATACTCATACTTAAGCCTGGTTTCCATTAGTAGAGTTAGTGGTAGAGTTCCCTGGGCGAGTACAAACTATCTTGTGAACTCTCCCAATGAAAACGTTCATAGAGTAGAGTGATATGCTTGTTTTTAAGTACCAAGTAGAGTAGAGTTAGTACGGTAGAGTTAGTATGCTAGTTACTCTACCACTAACTCTACTAATGAAAACCAGGCTTTGGATACAATCTTCCACAATTAAAGTTATAGAATAGAATATTTATTTCACCAAAATACATATATATGAAATTCATGATAGACTATAACAAATTTTTGGCACAGCCAGCAAAGTAAACTTGTGCGCTAGCTGTGATGATAATAATATATACCTGTAGAGATACATAGATACCTGTTTAGATATATAGATACATACAAATTAGATACATCAGTTTATACAGTTTACATAACTTTCACATCACAATCACTGTATAAATTTATCGATTTGGGACAAATTTACAATTGAAAGCAAAAGCTCCAAACTTCCAAAGCAAAGCTTCCAACCTACTGTGGATTCTAAAGAGTATTAACAACATGAAATTAATAAACTTGTGATTTTCTATCCATTGGCAATCGGAAGTGAAAATTTAGGGTAAATTCCCGTCACTTCTGATTGACATAGATAATAATGAAATCACATTGAATGAATCGAATTGAATGAGTTTCCAAAAATTGGTTCAGCCTTTGGTTATTATTAAATTAATTTAATATTAATAAATTGGTTATTTATTCATCCTTTGGTTTTCAGTTTTGTCTCCTAATAAGGATAAGATATTTCAAAATCAAATCATTTATTTGCCATACAAATTACTATTAAATTTATTTATTACTCTACTTTGAATTTATTATTGATTTTTTCAATTTTTTCATGTTTTCAAAAGCATACTGCATTTACAGGTATATTATTGAATATATTATTCTCACAGCTAGCGCACAAATTTATATTGCTGGCAGTGCCAAAAATTTGTTATAGCCTACACTATTGTGAGTTTCATATATATTTGTATTTATTGCCAAAAAGAAAATAAAACAATACAAAAGTAAATCGGTACAACACTAGAATAAAATACAAAATAAATAATTACCTTGAGATTAATATTGATAATGAATTTCAAACCATCAACAATATCATTAACAATATGACGAAATAAATATTCTATGACGTTAATTGTGGAAGATTGATAAATTGCAAAGCAAATAAATAATAAATTTGAAAACAAAGAACAAAAAAGAAGAACAAGTCCCATAAATGAATCTCAGTTCACTCAGCGTCTTCCACTTCGGGAGCTCTACGGCTAATAATAATAAATTTGAAAAATAAATACTAATGGGAACAATAAAACAACATCTCCCTTAAAGCCCGGTCTAGACGCTACGATAAGTTTGTCAAACTTATCGTTCAAACTTATCAGGATTATTTTAAATTGTCATAAAACAGCTGATTTAACGTCGGTAAACGAGCTTACATCAATCAGCTGTTTTCTGACAAGTTAAAATATAATCTGCTAGGATCCATTTAACTTGTCAGAAAACAGCTGATTGATGTACGTAGTTTGACAAACTTATCGTAGCGTCTAGACCGGGCTTTACTCTCTGACCAACCTGAGCGTAGACAAGTTAGCGATTAAGCAAAGCAAATAAATAATAAATTTTAAAACAAAGAACAAACAAGAAGAACAAGTCCCATAAATGAATTTCAGTTCACTCAGCGTCTTCCACTTCGGGAGCTCTACG
Organism: Laodelphax striatellus; assembly: GCA_017141395.1. Classification (NCBI taxonomy): domain Eukaryota; kingdom Metazoa; phylum Arthropoda; class Insecta; order Hemiptera; family Delphacidae; genus Laodelphax; species Laodelphax striatellus. The sequence goes on along the minus strand of CM029539.1, from coordinate 25,418,316 downwards.
GCTAATAATAATAATAAATTTGAAAAATAAATACCAATTGGAACAATAAAACAACATCTCCCTTAAAGCCCGGTCTAGACGCTACGATAAGTTTGTCAAACTTATCAGGATTATTTTAAATTGTCATAAAACAGCTGATTTAACGTCGGTAAACGAGCTTACATCAATCAGCTGTTTTCTGACAAGTTAAAATATAATCTGCTATATAGCATGATCCATTCAAGGAGACTGAGGAGAAGAAGAAGAGGAAGGAGGAAAAGAATAAGGAGAAGTAAAAGAAGGAGATAAAGAATGAGAGGGAGAAGAAGAAAAAGGCGAAGAAAACAGCTGATTTAACGTCGGTAAACGAGCTTACATCAATCAGCTGTTTTCTGACAAAATGGATCCTGCCAATATGCCAATCAAAATGGATCTGACAATATGGTTAAATGGATCCTGCTATATATAGCAGGATGCAATTAACTTGTCATAAATCAGCTGATCGACGAGCATATGATCACAATACTTAACCTACAAATGCTGAATCTCCCAGATTATTGAAAAGGTCATTTAAAAAGTTATTCTTTGAAATGTCTTCTTTAAAAAGGTCTTTTAAAGACTTTAAAGGTCTTTAAGACTTTCAAGCCTTTTGATTATTGTGTCGAAATCACTGTTTAATTATAACTGGATCACTGGTTTAATATATATAGCAGGATCCACTTGTCAGAAAACAGCTGATTGATGTACGTAGTTTGACAAACTTATCGTAGCGTCTTTCATCGTAGCGGGCTTTACTCTCTCTGACTAACCTGAGCGTAGACAAGTTAGCATCGATCCACTGCAGCGTGACAGCCAGCACGTCAGCCTCCGAGCAGTTGACGGGCAGATCGCAGGCGAGCAGATGCTCCAGCTGCATCTTGCTCAGACGACAAAAGTCGGCCGACTGCGCCAGCTCGACCAGGTGCGACGACATGAATCGGTAGACGACGCTGCGCAGTCCTTCCAGCGAGTAGGTTTCCGACAGTGTCGCTATGTCGACACAGTTCTCCAGGTCCAGCTGGGTCTGGCGACATTAACAAGGTCAGTTGAGGCGAGACACAAGAAACATTAGCAAATTATGTAGACTCATAAAGAAGTACAAAACGGATAGTCGATGTAGAAACAGTGTACACAGGCATAACACAAGAAGTACAGAATAGAATAGAATAGAATAGAATAGAATAGAATAGAATAGAATAGAATAGAATAGAATAGAACAGAATAGAATAGAATACAGAAATTGGCAATATCCGTAAAGTTGAACAACGTCAGTGAAATTTAATTATTAGCCTATGGTCCATATATTTTAACTCAGTCATAATATTACAATGCACTGTATATAATAAATAATATTGAATGCTCACAAATGGTCACAAATTAAATCCAATATAAAACTATATTAAAAACTTACAATATAAATTATGTGTCATTTAAAAACTCGTCAATACTGTAATAAGTTTTTTCAACTAAACAAGTTTGTCGACATTAACAAGGTGGTCAGTTGAGGCGAGACACAAGAAACATTATCGAATTATGTAGACTCATAAAGAAGTACAAAACGGATAGTCGATGTAGAAACAGTGTACACAGGCATAACACAAGAAGTACAGTGATATTCATTTAATTTGACGCTTGGCATTAGATAGATATATAGAGTAGAGAGTCAAGTCAAATAAGTTTTATTCTGCACACCAAAAATGAAATAACATAACTTGTTACAGTTTTTCCTCAAAGGACAACACAATTTAATCAAAATGAAAAGATATAATAAGAGAGAAAAGAACCTTACTAGGATATTAATACTTAGTGGCAAAACAAAATTACTACTAACAAAAAAAGAACAATAATGCCTTTTTGTCTGTCAGTAGGAGCTATAGAGAGATATTATTTCTTTGCTATCGTACTCTACGGTCATCAGCAACGTCAAGAGATGATATCCATCTATCTAATGCCGAGCGTCAAATTAAATGAATGTCACTGTAAGAACGATTTTGACCTCCCACATAGTAGGCTACTGAAAACGCAGAGGCAGCCACTATGCACCTCGTATGTATCAATTTTCCTTACACAAACTTCTTTCGTCTAATAAAATCATTGAATTGTTTATTCTTGGGCAAAATTCTTTTCTCCTAATTTGTAAAATGGCATTATCAATAGTAGTATCATTTTCATTCAATTTGACGCTTGGCATTAGATAGAGAAAAATCATTCCTTGACGTTGCTGATGACCGTAGAGAAATAATATCTCTCTATCTATGTATCTATCTATCTAATGCCAAGCTCAAATTAAATGAATCTGATTATATATGTGCTATTGACTTATTTGTAACGCCAATTTTACATTTTACAAATATATCATAATTTATGTTGTTATTCATTATATTATTATGCCTACTTAGGCTAAGCGTACACCGGTTAGTCAAGACAAGACAAGATGAGATTAGTCACGTTTAGTCACAGTACTTCGTTGGCATGCAACACACACCGATTAGTCATTGCATCAGTGTGTGCTGCTTCATAAGCAACGATGTGAATTGCTGTGACTAAACGTGACTAATCTCGTCTTGTCTTGACTAACCGGAGTACGCCTAGCCTAATAGTACAGTACATGTCATTATTTCCACATTACCATACATGAATTATTACATTATTAAGCTACTATAGATAATAAATTATAATTATCAATAAAATGGGAAAATATACCTACAAAGATGGAAGGTAATGAGACATTGCAACTATACAGTTGCTGCTAAATCATAATAATTAATGAACGAAATTCCTAATAAATGCCATATAATATTCTAAAGACTTCTGCTACTGCAAATATTGACAACAGATTAATAGCTAGTAAGGAAATTCGATGAACGCTACTGCATTAAAATTCCTCCTGGGGAAGGAATCTGGAATTACCAAGTCAAAATGAACGCTGCTATACAGAAGATCTCCGGTGGTCGAGTGGATAAGGCGCTGGTCATGAATACCAGAGGTGTTGGGTTCGTTTCGAGGAATTTTTTGTGCAGTAGCGTTCATCGAATTTCCTTACTAGCTATTAATCTGTTGTCAATATTTGCAGTAGCAGAAGTCTTTAGAATATTATATGGCATTTATTAGGAATTTCGTTCATTAATTATTAAAATATACCTACTGTGTCAGTGGATTGATCATCCACTAACAAATGTCTCTGAATATTAGGATAACCACAAATAATGAGGAATTTCTGTGTGGAATAATTTGAGTTCATATGGAGTAATAAGCGGAATAACTGATTCAGTTCTTTCTATTGTTCTTTTCATTCACTTTATGTGGATAATTCTTGCATTATGATTCACATTTCACAGCATAGTGCTTACAAATTATAATAATACTCAAGAAGTATTCTCTTGCTTCACCTGAAGTAAACTTTTCAAACGCGTTGAAGAATTACTTCATGGTTGAAATTAATAGACAGTGGGATGAGTTTTATGATCTCAGATTAGATCAGTGGATTTCATGTGATTAACAACACTGAATAACCAATCGCCCATTCACATTGTTGGGATCTCCTATGAAATAATGCTCTCCGAAGTCATACAAGTTATGTCTATTTGGAGTTCTGTTCAGTGTTGGGTTTTCATTGTTAGAGTAGGCAGCTCTAAAGCCTGGTTTTCATTAGTAGAGTTAGTGGTAGAGTTCCCTGGGCAAGTACTAACTATCTTGTGAACTCTCCCAATGAAAACGTTCATAGTAGAGTATAGTCATGGTAGAGTACTTGTTTTTAGTAGAGTAGAGTGGGATAGCACCGAAGGATAGTACTCTACCACTTGCCTTCCCCCACAACCGCCTCTCACTCTACTCTACCACCACTATCCTAATGAAAACAGTCTCGAGCTAGTAGAGTAGAGACATTTTAAGGTTAGATCTGTTCACTAGACAACACACTTTACTTCCTATTCTCAATTGTAGTGAAAACAGTTACTCGACCAAGTAGGTAGAGTAGAGTTAGCTTGGTAGAGTTAAGCCTGGTTTTCATTAGTAGAGTTAGTGGTAGAGTTCCCTGGGCGAGTACTAACTATCTTGTGAACTCTCCCAATGAAAACGTTAATAGTAGAGTAGAGTGATGGTAGAGTACTTGTTTTCAAGTACCAAGTAAGTAGAGTAGAGTTAGTACGGTAGAGTTAGTATGCTAGTTACTCTACCTCTAACTCTACTAATGAAAACCAGGCTTTAGTATGAGAGTTACTCGACCACTAACTCTACTAATGAAAACCAGGCTTTAGTATAAAAGATGTTTTACAAACAGTGTTTTGCTTCAGAACTAGTCTTCATACTACAAGAAATAATGGAAATCGAAGGAAGTTGCTGCTTCTCCAAATAATTATTTGGTTCATTCGATGTATTTCTATATTTATGTATATTATTTTATGGCAATAAAGTGAATTTGAACACTGACCTGCAGATAATTGGAAAGTTGCTGCTTCTACAAATAAGTATTTGGTTAATTCGACGTATTTCTCTATTTATGTTTATTCTAACGACAATAAAGTGAATTTGACCACCGACCTGCAGATAATTGGAGCAGGCCTCGACAACAGCGACCACCTGAATGTGCGAGGCGGCCGCCAGCACGTCCTGTATGTTGTCGAGGTTGAGCGACAGCCGCGACGAGTAGGCGTAGTCGAGCAGCAGCCGCATGCCGGCCGCCGGCACGCCGCCCACGCAGATCTCGCTCAGCCGCGACTCGCGCATCGCGTCCGTGAACATCGCGCGGAAGTAGTCGCTCACCGACGCCAGCACTACGCGGTGCGCCTGGCACACAACACACACACAATTATTTATTTATTTATAGCGTATGGCTTTTAATAGAGGGGAGACCCGAGTAGGGTTGTTCCTCTTCGCCAACATAAGACACAATTATTAAGCCTGGTTTTCATTAGTGTAGAGTAACTAGCATACTAACTCTACCGTACTAACTCTACTTACTTGGTCGAGTAGCTGTTTTCACTACAAAGATGGAAGGTAATGAGACATTGCAACTATACAGTTGCTGTTAAATCATAATAATTAATTGAACGAAATTCCTAATTAATGCCATATAATATTCTGAAGACTTCTGCTACTGCAAATATTGACAACAGATTAATAGCTAGTAAGGAAATTCGATGAACGCTACTGCACAAAAAACTTTCTCCCCGGGCGGGAATCGAACCCAGCACCTCTGGTATTCATGGCCAGCGCCTTATCCACTTGACATATTTGCAGTAGCAGAAGTCTTCAGAATATTATATGACATTAATTAGGAATTTCGTTCAATTAATTATTATGTTTTCACTACAATTGAGAATAGTAGGTAAAGTGTGTTGTCTAGTGAACAGATCTAACCTTAAAATGTCGATACGGAACTCTACTCTACTAGCTCGAGACTGTTTTCATTAGGATAGTGGCGGTAGAGTAGAGTGAGAAGCGTTGGTGGGGGAAGGCAAGTGGTAGAGTACTATCATAGCCTCCTCTAATACAATATAATACATAACCTCCTCTAATACTAATTGTATTAGAGGAGGCTATGGTACTATCCCACTCTACTCTACCAAAAACAAGTACTCTACCATCACTCTACTCTACTATGAACGTTTTCATTGGGAGAGTTCACGAGATAGTTAGTACTCGCCCAGGGAACTCTACCACTAACTCTACTAATGAAAACCAGGCTATAAGGTGGAAATCTGGCTTCCAGTTTAGATGCCTAAAAAGCTTCAAGAATGTTATAAAACTTCTCATTTACAAATATCATATAATCTTTCCAGTTCACTTCATTCATTCACATTTTAAGAATTTTAAGTGAAGTGACAACATTCTATTCTTATCAGAAAATATTCATCATCATCATCATCATCCTAAATAGATTGTGATTATTTTACACTCTTATATAGTTATTTAGGAACTTACTTGACAAATGATGAATGTGTAGCTTACAGTAAAGTAGCGTAAATACTACTTAAAATAAGTATACAGTTGTGTTTACCCATCAAGAATAACTTGAAGCCTATGCCACAATTATACTTCTCTCCATCTCCTTCCTAATATTTTTCCCATTAATTTCTGAATTGGTCCAATTCATTACTTTATTGAATGAAATGAATTTCTCAATAAATTTGAACCACTATTTTTGCCTGCCTTATATATTCAGTTTTAGCATAGCATTAGGCTACAATATTTTAAAGGCCTTATCCAGAAAAAATGAATAATATCTTTGATACACACAGTAGAGAAGAAATCAATTCAGCTTTGTTTTGTAGAGCTCTACAGGCTTCTAGTATTGAATAAGTTGGCGTCAAAATAGAGTAGAGCAAGCGGCGCTTGGCCATTATTATTTATGCTTATAGTTTCGGTGTTCGCTCAATCCAGTTTAATGAAATATGGAAAACATTATAGGTTAAGTCCAACACTGAATTGCTTGGCCATTGAATATATACCATGAACCATAAAGTATATATATTCAATGGCTTGGCGCTGTGGGCTTTCTATACATTTTTCAGTTTATATTTCAATCGAATCTAGTCTCACCTGAAAAGCTTGTCCCTCAGTGATAAGGGTGACATCGAGTAGTAGACCCTTGGCCCTTAGTGCGTTGAGCCCTGTGAGAAGGGTGCCCGTGTGTGACGGCGACTCAAACTCGTAGTTCAACGACTGGCCACCGCCCCCCCGGCCCTCGCCCGAACCGCCCCCAACCCCGCACCGCCGCCGGCCAAAGTCCTTTACGCGCACCATCACCTTCACCACACCACAATCATCTGCAATGCAAAACAAACACAACTATTAGATTCAAATCAAATTTCAAAATAGATTGAAAATACTATAAAATGACTGAATGCTTCAAGAGAGAAAATTCTGATAGTAGGTTAGTAGGTATAACAATATTAGAGATAGAGCAGAGTGATAGAGTGAGAGTTAGGCAGCTCGTACACCGGAGCAATAAGCAATAGGCAACTAGCAACATATGGATCATATGATTGTCTACTCTATACAAACCAATAGTTCAATGCACACCGAAACAGCTGCTTTAGGTGTGCATTAGACTATTTGTTTCTATAGAGTAGACGATCATAATGATCCAAATGTTGCTTATTGCTATTGCTTATTGCTCCGGTGTACGAGCTGCCTAAAGATTATCGTTAGAGTGATCAGAAAATCTCTCCGCAGTAGTTTTGTGCTGGAATATTGTGTGCTATGATTAGAAACCCATTTTACAGGTTACTCCCAATTATATGGACTCGTCCAACTTCTCATTATGACCAACCACTTTATAGTGATTGAGAATTTAATAATAAATAAATAAATAATTTGGAAAAATTTCATTGAATAGGCCCGTGCTGTCAATGAAACGATTTGTGGAAAAAATGTCAAAATTTTGGGATAAATTCATGACAACATCACTTGCTACCTTGAAAACATTATAAATAATGTCAACCGCCGGACGCCATTTTAAAATCATCCTACTAAAATAGAATAGAATAAAATGAATGCCTGTATTATTATTTTTTTTTCTTTTTTTTTCTGAGGATGATGCCCACATGAGCTCTAGGCTTGTGCGTGGGTAATGAGAGGGGTGATGATGAGATATGACGACTACTTTTTAGGCAGTCGGGACCGACCCTTAACGTCCTCCGAAAGACGGAGTGGCGTATTTTGTCATAAAATCCTTCCGTCAACCAGGCTCGAACCCTGGGCCAATGGATTTTATCTGACTGCTGATAACTTATCAGTCTGACGCCTTAGCCGCCTCGGCTACGAACCACTCCAACTAGGAAGGCAAAATTGGGGCGCAATCGGCCATCTCCTACCTCACTCTTGAACCTCATATAGTGTAGCTTTGTTATTTGACCATACTAGTTTTGAAATCTCAAATTGACTCAAACCAACTCAACTATCAAATCAACAACACTCGTTCGTCAACGGTCAAAAAGCACCGGACTGTGTTATGAGAGGAAGTAGGATATCAAGCGAGAGAGATTATCTGCCCGGCAACAGGTTGCTAACACGAGGAAGGCCGTCTTGCCTTCAGACACCAGTACTGTACTAACACCAGGCAAGTTGAGTGGATAGTGAAAGTAAAATGATGATGGAAACGTCTGGCGATTGCGAAACCAACAAGAATTACGGAAGAACGCTAAAGACTTGGGTGACCAGCAGCTATCATGCAGCCTTTATTCGCACGGAACTTGAAAAGATAAACATCCATAGATAAAACCAAAGCTCTAATCCCCATACAAAACCAATATGTTACAATAGTGTTTCAACCAAGTTCAATTATGTCGTGGAGAATTGAAGTTTAATATAAAAAATATACAGAGTTGGGTGATCAGCACTCATGTTTTAAATTTTGCAGGAACTTTGTGTGCAATCACAGATAAAACCAAAACATTGATATCCTAGATTGAAAAAGTGAAAATTCACACATAAAACCAAAACAATGGAGTTCCTGGTCAAGTGATAGAGTGGACATTACTGTCCAAACTTCGCCACGTCAGAAAAATAAAGAAGCCATTCTATACTTGAAATTGAATAGAAAAACAATATGAAAGCTTGGGTGACCAGCATCATTGAATATATAGCCTATAGGGTATATTCAATATTCAATGCCAGCATTGATGTCTGAAATCAAGAAAAAATTATCGATGAGACCAAAACAATTAAGTTCTAGAGATTTTTGTAGATCTAGAGACTTCTTTAATTCTAGAGATTGATTGATTGCACAGTGCAGCTTGTAGGATCTCAACATTTTTGATTGGTGTTGATGGTGGAGGTGTTGTGCTATCTAATATTAGTCCATGGGTAATTTATCAAGCTAGAGATTAAATTTACTTCATTGTATAAATTTGATGGGCTTATGGATCATGTTTTGAAATTATAATACATGAAAAAAATGAAAATATTATTCCTAAAAATAAATATGCCTGAGTTTTACTCTGAGTTCCAGCAACAGAGTATTACACTGAAAATAGCATAGACTTGAATGTAACACTTGAATGGTTTAGGAAACCAATTCAAGTGAAACTACAAAGGAAAGAGGAAAGCTCAGTTTTTATTGGGACCAATAAAGTTTTTCAGACTGAGGACAACGACTTGATAGCTGTTGATTTAGCCAGAGAAACTACGTTGGGAGTTGAGAGAAAATAAAGAGGACATAAAAATTTTGCCTAGACTGTAGAACATTTTGTACATTAAAGCTCCCCTAAATGTCAATGTGGGCGCTTCAATGCGTATTGATGCCAGTGATTGGATGTGATTGATCACAATTGCTTTCCATTAAGTTCATTTGCTTCATGCTTTATTATAACTTATCTGATGGTTCAAGATCCATTCACCGGTTCAAGTTTTAGATCCTCCAAGTTTCACAATATCACCTAAAAATTACCAACCCGTTTTAATAATCTACCAACCCCACTATTGAAAGAAATACGCGCATTAACAATGATAATATTATATTACTAATAAGAATATTTTCATAATATCTTCAATTTGCTCTTGCTAATGAATAATATTGAACTACCCACCATTAGAATCTCCCCATCATTAAAAGCAATAAGCATATACGAACCAACCAATTAATGATGAGAATATTATGGCCATTTCTTTCTTTTCTCTTGCTAATGAATTATTTTCTTCTAATAAATTCTCTCTAGCTATGAGTAGTTTAAGAGGAACCATAACTTCTCTCTCATCGGAACAAAACATAGTCAGATAATCAATCAATTCAATAAATTGCAATCTATGTAGATCGAACCAATAATTCATACTTATCAATTATGATTAAAAATACAAAAATTATGTCATCATAATCAATGTATATTGATTTCATATCAATATAGAGTACCTGTAATACAGGAGAGAGGCGGACTCACACTAGATGTAAGGATTTATTTCGTATTAGGCCGTGTAATTCATGTCTAGACTGTGTAAACTTACGCCTTATTTACTGCATTACAGTACTTCTAAAATATTCAAGAAACAGGCCCCTGATCAAGCTAAGTGATGTATATAAATTTGTCGAAATAAATTTAATCGTAAAGATAATAAAGGCTGTATTTTAAAATTCCAAATTACTGGAACCAAGACTGCGCGGCATGAATTATGCACAGTTAAAGACGAAGTAGACGATTCCTTTCTCTGCAAGGATCAAGTCGTGTACGGAATGTGGGTCAGGAAGGCACAAGCCTTGAGCTTTAAGCCGGCTTCGGCACGAACCCTTTCGTACTCAACTTCTCTCTCTCCCATCTTCCATCTTTCTCACAAAGATCCTCTCTGTCGTTTCCTTCTTGTCAAACACATCCTTTTCATATCTCTAGCTCTATCACTCATTATCAAATTAATATATTCTCTCTTCTTTCTCTAGCACAAAGCTCTCTCACTCATTCTCAAATATATTCTCTCAAGCACTATCTCTCTCTCGACCACATCCTCCCTCACACTGTCTTTATCTTTCTCTCAAAAACTCGCTCACTCTCTCTTATAACGTCTCTCTTACAGAGTTTTTATTTCTCTCTCACGCACACACGCAAGATATACAACCAGTTCCCGTTACTTCGCAGCCTCAAGCCTAGTCTGGTTCATCCGCACTGAGAATCTGCCCGAACTAGTAATGGCAAAACATCGATAATTCGATACATCGAGAAGTAAACATCGATGGTGGACACCGCTCCAACTAAGGCTAGGCGTACACCGGTTAGTCAAGACAAGACGAGATTAGTCACGTTTAATCATAGTACTTCACATAGTTGCTTATGAAGCAACACACACTGATTAGTCATTGCATCGGTGTGTGCTGCATCATAAGCAGCTATGTGAATTACTGTGACTAAACGTGACTAATGTCGTCTTGTCTTGTCTTGACTAACCGGTGTACGCCTAGCCTAATATTGATTACAGTGACTGTAGGATCACTTCTGTAGTCACTCACTGTAATATTGATTAAATCCCAAAACATTGAAATTTCGATACACTGCATCAAGCTGTAAACACCGATGGAGGAAAAAATAGGCACCTAAACATAGATATCAAAAGGTGAAACTTAAATATAGAATCACAAAACGCCGATATTTCGATATATTGATGTATCCAGCAGTAAACATAGATAATGGAAAATATAGGAACAGAAAGATTGATGTCAAATGGTAAAACTAAGGACGTTTTGGGTGAGACATCGATAAATCTATCACAAAATCTTACAACCCCTGAAAATGCTTCTAAATATCCAATTAAGAAAAACATCGATATTCGATGTTTCAAGCTGTAAACACCGATGGTGGAAAAGATAGGCACCAAAACATTGATGTCAAAGGACATTTTGCGTGAGACATCGATAAAACTATCGCAAAATCTTACAACCCCTGAAAATGCTACTAAATATCCAATAAATGAAAACATCGATATTCGATGTATCGAAAATATCGATATTTTTGCTATTACAGTTTAGTGTTGCGGCGGCGGGTTAATCGCTCGAATCGGGCGCGCGGATTCACCGTCGATTGTTGTCAAGTCGAGCGGAAAAACAATCGACACCGATTTGCAGAGCGTCGCGACAATGACTGAACAAGAACAAAACGGGAACAGCACGCCGAAGCTGCGACCGAATTCAGATCATTGTAACACGACCGGCTATTGTCTCTAAATCCTGACAATGGACGACGGGATTAGGATGCTGTTACAAGTAGCTGGAACCAAACTATCACTTCAATATTCTGAACTACAGAGACTGTATAATAACAGTGTGGCCATTTGATGTCACACTTTTGATTGGTTAGCTCGGACAAATCCACCCATACTTTTGCCAGATCCCATACGATTTGCATTAAAATTATACGCAAATCATATACTGTATGTATATGTTATGTTGAGTAATTCACTTCTTACCTACAATTTGCCTTTGCCAGTGTGAGATTTTATTATTATAAACTTTCAACACAATACCAAGAGTAGAGAGACAATTTTTAGGAAAAGTTATTTTTGTTGTTGTTTCTCTCGAAATAAGTTTTTAAAAAAATGAGTGAATGGGTTAGAATTTGTACAGAATTGGTGTTTAACGCCTGTAAATAGGGGGTATCAATGAATAAAATATGGTTGGAATAAGATATAGGGGGGCATAATGGTTGCCTGTAATTCTATATCAAATTAAAAAATTTGGCAAAAGGAAAAGTTATTTTTGTTGTTGTTTCTCTCGAAATAAGTTTAAAAAAATGAATGAATGGGTTAATGGTTGCCTGTAATCCTATATCAAATTTTAAAAATTGGCAAAAGTATGGTGGTGGCGGGAATAAAAAATATTCCAATACAGTGTTATGGACCCATTCACACCAATGACCTATGACCACACTGTTATTATACAGTCTCTGTATTCTGAACCATTGTTGGATTATTCGAGAGATTATTAGATTATTTCAGTGTCTTGTCACTTGAATAATACTTTAATTTACTTAATACCTTCTTGTCACTTTAATAATTGTCTTGTAGTATAGTACGAGTAATCGGAGTAGTACTTATTGAGATGAGTATCCGATATGTATGAGTGATGTGAGATGGATATAAAAATGTGATTGATGTAATGTTAAAATCTTTGAATAATCATGAATCGAATAAAGTAGAGTTAAATGAATACTAATACTGTGGAACAATTATTATGACATCACTGTATTGTCACATTGGTATTAAAAGATTTACATTCTAGAGTTGAATGATTTACCTCAGCTAATTGACGGCTGGTGACGCCTAATAACTGACTGTAAAAAATAATTTTTCACTTATTGTACCTAATTTCAAGTACACTATGCATTGTTTTTGTATTTACATAATTTTTGTAAGGCAATAAATTTAATTTTGATTTTTTCATTTTGAGTTAGAGTGTGCTTCATACTTCATACAGAAACGTCAACTATCTTCTCTTGGGATTCAGAAATGGAGCAAAGTTGTGACGCTTTCGTGAATAAAAGTTAATTGAGCATTACCAGAGCGTTTCTGCGTCAAACCGCACCTGAGACTAGGACAACAGCTATAGCCTACATAGAATGCCTACATGTAGGCCCTATGTCTGAATGTTATATTCTTGTCACACGAGGCTGTAGTAATTGAGCTAAGCTCTCACATCATATGAAACTTTAAAATTCCATTGATTCCCAACAGAAGATGGTTCGATGTTTTTGAAAAAGGTGTTGAGAATGAAAAACTCAATTTATTACTGCTATTCTATATTGCTGCCATTGTTGAATTGTGTAAAAGTGTTAAATAGTTTCTTCAAGTTTTGTTCCAAGTTTTATTGCAATACAGTATATTAAACAAAATACTATACTTTTCATCAACTGAATTCATTCGATTACTGTAACTAATTCCTTCACTCCTTATTAACAGAATCGTGTTCACATTACTAGACATTTTTCTACAATGAATATCCTATTTCCAATGAATATATCCGGAACTGGAACAACCAACTATGTCAATGATTCATAATGCAATCATTCCGTTACAAGTGAAGGACCATTTCAATCCAATGACTGAGAAATGCAAGAGACGAAGAAGAGAAAGAGACAAAGTGGGAATGAGTGGGAGAAGAAGAAGGAGAAGGAAGAGGAGAGACTCCATCCTACACTGACCTGTTCTTTACTGTTATCCAATTCACGGCAGTGAAATTCTTTGTGAATGCAGGCCAGGTGGCATAACATAACTATACGCTGTAGGCGGCACATAATAAGATAACCAACAATTCACATATCATTGCTCCTATTGAGAAAGCCAACAAAATATTTCCTGAGAACCTTCTAGGAGAATCTTTCCACAAATAACATTCCTACCACATTGCAAACTATATTGTGAAGAATAGCTCCTAGCACCTATTATTTAGGTTATTAGGATGCACTAGAGATGATATTTTAGTAAAGATGCTAATCTAGCACAAGTGAAAAGTGTTACCAAAGACAATTATATCTATAAATAGAATACAAGATAGATAAGAAGTAAATAAATCTACGTTCTTACTGAAGATAAGTATGATATTACAGAAGATAAGTAGATAGAAAACAATTCTATCTATAAGTAAGTTAGTAGAATTGTCTTTGGTGTTACACATGAAGGACCAGGTCTGAGAAGTGAATAAGGGTGTTGAAGATGAATGACCCTACATTTTTAGGTGGGTTCCGAACCAAAGGAAAATGAATTTAGGCTACGATGAATGTAACAGATAAAAATGAAACCTGTAAGCAAAGACAATTCAACTACTTAAATAGTTAATAGACTACTTAATAGTTGAATTGTCTTTGCTGTAAGTAAGCACTAACTTAATGAGCACAAGCCACAAAAATATAAAACTAGAATTACTGTATGTTGATATTATTGTGTGAATTCTAGGTAATCTATGGTTTTTGAATATTTTTTAGGGAATGAGTTATAATACTGTATTATTCTTTTTTTAATAGGCTACATGTAATGTAAGTTATGTATAAAAAACTTACAACAAATAGAGCCTTATTGCTTGAAGCCAAAACAAACCTCAATGAGAACAGATTCAATTAATACAACAAAAGAAATGTAAAAAATAGATTTAGAAAAAAAGACATGAGAATGAAGAATAAAGAAAATATAACAAGACAAATAACAAATAAAAATACAGTACTTCTAGTAAAGATAATAAAAAACCGGAACACAATAGAATTCATAGTAGTTGGAAAACAAGAAAATTCTAATTTAGTTTATCAACCAGGATAACAATTAATTACACTACAACACCAGCAAATTAATGTCATTATAGAATTAAATAGTGACTTCTTGCTCCACTAGACACATATAGTTGAGAATTATTATGTAGCCAACATGGGAATAGTTTTCAACACCAGTGTTAATACCAGAAAAACATATTTTGCAGGAGATTCAATTAAGTTCACGTTTCCATACTGATGTGGATTACTGTGTAGAAAATAATGGATAATTTCCCAGCAATTATCATTACTGTAGTTACTTTCATATTGAATGCCGGTAACTTTCTTGAAGTACTGTACAAGCTGCTTGAAAAGCATGGCCAATGAAATCCGCTCATGCCATTGTATCCCGTACAATGTATTATAGATTATAGTAATGTTAATTAATAGAAGGAATAGTATTAAAAGAATAGTATTTCACCTGATATTTCTTTTTCTTTTAAATAAATTATTCATCATGTAAATAAATGAAAGATGAATGATTCCATCATTCTATACATTATTTAATTAATAATGATATGATTGATCCATTATAAATTAATAATGAATTAATTATTATTTCTTAACAATTACCTTACTCTGAGGAAAAGTGACTATGAAGGCTACACATATACACGGATTGACCATCAGACCAAATACACATCACGATGGTCTAGAGCTGAAAGGTAATAAAAGCTAGAGATGAATGGTAATAATTGATATTGTTAATTATTAATTATAATTTGTGGATTGTAAAGAGCAGACGACGGTAACACTATTTCAAGGGGAAGAGACCTATAAGATTTCTCCCTCATTAGTTTGCAGCTTTTAAATGTAATTTTTATAAGATTTTCTCTGTTGAGATAACTGTCCTAATGTCAATTAAAGCTCTGTTAAGGTCGAATCACCCTCAAGAATGAAGACTATTAAATTCCTCTTCCAAAACGATAAGAGTCATATGTCTTAGTGACTTTTATGTTTACTTGTGACATTTATGAATAATTGTACTACTAAATTTGGCTGTTAACTAAAAAAATATTTATGAAAATTGATTGTACTTGCCATAGCTATAAGATCATGATAATCTCAATTGAACTTACAGACATTCTCTATTGGGACTTCCTTGTAATCTAGCTTGAGGACCCACCAGATAATAGAATTAGAAATGATGGCAGATTCCATGGGACATTGTAAGTTTTTTCCAGGAACTTTATACAGAAAGGATCGGAATGAGTGTGATTTGTGAACCTGAGAAGACATAGGCCCATTTGAAATTAGGGTTCAAGGAAATTACCAGAGGGCAAAGGTAAGGGAAAAATTGAAAATATTCAAGCAAATGAGAACCAAAAATACAATCAGGTAATTTCCAAAATTATTACTGAGTCTCAGCTTCATTTGTAGAACCGAAGACTTTCGGCAAGGTGGAAAATAGATTATTATCAAATTAACACTATTTACATTTTGTACTCACCTGTGCACAGTGATAACGTAATCCCAGAACAGGTCAAATAACTTGGAAAAGGGTATTTTGAAATTTCACGATTTCATTTGAAAGTTGGACCTGTAAAGATCAATGGAAACTATGCTTAAAAGAATCAAAGTGGAAAAAATAGTACTAAACACTAAAAGATTATTAATAAAACACGTATACCGACAACGAGCAATAATCTCAACACATCACCCCTACATCAGACGTCAATATCAACAATAAACACTTTGCAACTTGTTTTGGAGGAGGAGAAACTTGGTCTGCTGGAGGGTAGGGTTAAAATACAGGCTGTCAAACGTTATACTTGAAGCTAATTCATGATTTGGGCTTAATTTCAACTGAATATTTAGGCAACAGGACATTGAATAAAGTAATTGATGTTCAAAGAGAAGAGGAATGATTAAAATTGTTTGTTTTGAGACATTGTTATCAAGATTAAATGGAAAATTACGTTTAATATCAAACTTGAAAGTTGATAAGGCCCAATTTCAGTTGGTCGCCTGCATTTTTGGTCTACAATTGACTACAGCTGTTTAGTTGCTTCCTCCAGTTGCCAGCTTTACTTTGTGGTTTATGTGTCAAGTGAATTTATTTAGTTTGTAGGTTATAATGCATTACAATAATAGTTATTCATAATGTTTTGATTATCTGCAACAAATTTTGAGGTATGTTGACACATCTTTGAAGCGTTTTTGCATAAAATTTTAGATATTATCTACTCATTTTTATAGATTTCCGTGTTCAAATATTTCGCCTAACCTTGAACATTTTCGCAATCAATAAAGTATTATTATTGATTGATTTGACCAATATCCATGATTAGAGGTTACTTCACTGGGCCTATAATCATTTTTTCATGAACAATCAGTTCAACTTCTCATCCAAGTCAACCTACGATCTGGGACACATGCCCTTATGACACTGAATAACTTTATTTTTAGTAGTGATGAAATTTTTCTCTGTTTTGTATCAGTCAATATCTAGGGTAGAGCACTCCGTCTGAAGCTTAAGATTAAGTTTGCAAGTGATTCAATTAGTAACATTTTCTAGCTCAATTTGTAAACACAGTTCTCATAACAGGCGAATTTCGCGGTTATTTTAAAAGTTCCTATTATTGTTACAAAGCTCTTTTGAAAAGATAACTTTTCAAAACGTCAATAACTCTTCTACAAATAACTTTTTTTGAACTATGAATGTGAGAGAAGAAACATTGCGTAGAGTATTTATTGATTTACATTGAATTTATTGAATATTTGCATTTTGATAAGTTAATTCAGATATTATAGAATTGCTATCCAATTTGCCTCACTAGTTTATTCAGATTGAGAGTACAATAGTAAAAGAGTGCGTATTAATATAATTATTAGCCTATTAATATAATTACTATTGGAGTTAATTGTCCAATTGTCCTTTAAAGTAATGTAGCACTTGAAACTATAGTAATGAAACTATATCGCTTCTATAGTAGGCTAAACTATTCATCGTAAACCAAATATATAGTTTTTATAGAAGGCTCAACCAAGAATTCACATTCCCAGTATAAAGACAAATAACAGAAATTAATTATTTCCTCGTCATTTCCTCTCTCTAAAACATGCTGCAAGCGGGTGTGACTAATTCCTAATTGATAAGAGGCATATTGAGTTACACTTCCAACAAATGTTCTCTAAATTCGAATGGAGTGTTTGTATGATTTGATAATAATGACAATTCTGTCATTGTTTTTATTTTTCAATAGACTACATAATATTAAATAGTAAAAGAATTGCATTGTAATTTACATTTAAATAAAATACCCAACTAAGTTGAACCTTAGAGAAAGCATAGGAGAAAACGTATGCTTTCTCTATGGTTGAAAGAGAAATAACTGGAATAAATTCCTCATTAACATGACTTGATAGTAAAAACCATAGAACACAGTAATTAAATGTCCCAAATATTGTAGAAAAGTATCTTCAAACACTCTAAACAAAGTTTTCAGCAAATAAATTATTGCTTATTGATTAAAAAATGTATTTTATTTATCAATAACTGAAAGTAAATAAATTGGCATTTCAATCAGATCAACCGATTTTATTAATAATTTGAAAAAAATCGAACGGATACAATACTAAAAATTGATTCTCGTCACCTTGGTCAAAAGAAACTAAAATTATCTTTCAAGTTAATTTAATCCTAATCTTGCGAGAGGTTAGATGAGATTCTAAGAGCGAAGAGACTAGTGAAATTAAAACTAAAACTACCTTTCCAGTGAAATATTTTTAAAAGAAAAATCTCCCCACCAATAAAAACTATAAGAATATCATTATTATTCTGCATCGAACGACTAAATTGAAATTCAATAATTAAGCAAGCTCCAATAACAATCTATTTCAACCGGTTAGTACGAAATTCACAGCCAAATATTGTATCAATTTGGTTGGGATTTAATTTTCCTTTTTTGCTCATTGGTTGATAACAAACAAAGGTCAGCCGTTTCTTTTGGGAAAGAGCTCGTTCGATTTCATTACCATTATCAGTCTTGCAAATGTTGTTGAAGTGTAATGACTCACAATGACATCTATCATGCGGTGATCATTGAAACAATGCATTGTCTTTTCTAGTGTGTTATTTAAAGTTTTTTTATTTATTATCTCACAATATTTAATATTAGTTCAGGAATAACGCCATGTCTTCAAGGATAATAGTCTGTAAGTTTCTCTCATATCAATTATAGTGATAATAATTATTAATATCAATTATTAAGTGATTTTGGTAATGTTTTCAATTTATTATTCATGGAATGATTTATCTTTTCCATTTCCGGTAATGTAACCACATTATCTTCATAACTGACAACAGTGTGTCATACGTCTGTATCATGAACGATTTCTTGTTATGGAAAACAATATTGTTTCCACTGTACTTCAAATTAACAATAGAAGCCTAATTACTCTCGTTTGGTTCTCAAAATTTTCTTTGTTTTTGAAAATTAGCGAATCTGATCAATTCTACATTTTTAAAATGAGCTGTCGTAGTCAACGACAAGTGTTCTTTTTCATGTTTTGGATTTATCAATGAAGTAATTTTCTAATGTGTCACGTATACATATTAAGATATTTACTTGATTCGATTTTTATACATAAAATATATTCGAAATGGCATCTGTATCAATTCTATTTCTTGGTTTAGTTAAAAATATGTGAATGATTGAACTTGGAATTCAGTTCCGTCAAAAAATTAAAATAAGTTTCAAAGAGGGATGCGTATCTTAGTTATTACATCTTTTTAACTAGTAGTTATTTGATTTTGTTCAAGAAAATAACAGCAACCCTTTTTCAAGTTATATAGACCCAAACAGAACACATTCTTGAAAATCACTAATATGTGCTCAAATTATTTTACATTGAAATAATTTTATTTTGAAAATAAGAACATCATCACTTGCATGGCATCTTGCCAATGATATAATTCGTAATAGATTATTTTACTATCAACAGCCTTTTTTATTTTGAAATTATTATGTGTAAACAATGTCACGTTTTACTCTTTTTAAATGTATTTATAACTCGTCACAATACAAATATTTCTGCATAAAACAGCAACAAAGACTTTGAATGTAGTTCAGTGAGAATTCATGTAGAAATTGTTAGTAAACTATTGCCTGTAAAACTTGAAAATGGAAGATAAATTGACATCTAAGGCTAAGTTATCACAAGTTTAATTTGCATAAATGATAATTATTTTCTATTATCTTTCATGCATTGGAACACTTCAGTGAAACTAGTTAAAAAATGGATAATTTACTAGCCTTGCAGTGAAAATGAGCGTTTTCATCAATTTATTACCTTGGAGAACTGTTTTTCAGCTACTATGTAAAGCTGCATTGTGAATAAAGTGTCACATTTAAATTCACTCCAATTACTTGAGGTTACAATTAAATATTTCACAGCTTGTAATTTTAAATTAGCCTATAAATGAAACTAAAATATAAATCTAGTACCTACGTAAATTAAAAACTGAATGAAAATTCTTGTAAAACATATTATCACAAAAATCAGTTCAAGCTAAGTAAAACAAATTATTTAGATTACTTGAATTTTAATAAACATTTCTTTCAAATTCCAGTAATGTATCACTCACTATTCATATCACAAATTTCAAACATAATATCATTATCAATATAATTGTAACGTAAGTAGAAAAGAAGATGTTCTTCAACTAAAGTCAACTCTAAATAATTATTATTCGGGGTGAATTGCAACCAACATAAACTACAGTTAATAACCAACACTTTTAAATAATATTATTATAGCAGGATTATTTTAAATTGTCAGAAAACAGCTGATTGATGCACTGATTGGTTGCACTGATGCTGATTGGTTTACTGACGTTGAATCAGCTGTTTTCTGACAAGTTAAAATGATCCTGCTATATATTGGTGTAATTTTTCAACCAACATGCATTTTAGCTTCTACATACTTGAGAAAATGAATTACATTTTTTTTCAAGTTCCACTACTGATGGACCATTGCAATCGACGTAGATCGAACCAATAAATCTAGTGTAGCTCAGTTGGCTGTAGCGTCACACCTTCAGTCTGCTATCGCTTTACTGGTCTCGGGTTTGATTCTCGTTTCATCTGGCACTTTTTCACCGTATCATCCTTCACCTCATTATCCACGCACTAGTAAAACAGTTTTGTAGGTATCATCCGCAGCCAAAAAACCAAAGACACGCCTCTGTGTTAGTTCTTCTTCTTCTTCTTCTTCTTCTTCTTCTTCTTCTTCTTTCTTCTTCTTCTTCTTCTTCTTCTTCTTCTTCTTCTTCTTCTTCTTCTTCTTCTTCTTCTTCTTTCTTCTTCTTCTTCTTCTTCTTCTTCTTCTTCTTCTTCTTCTTCTTCTTCTTTCTTCTTCTTCTTCTTCTTCTTCTTCTTCTTCTTCTTCTTCTTCTTCTTCTTCTTCTTCTTCTTCTTCTTCTTCTTCTTCTTCTTCTTCTTCTTCTTCTTCTTCTTCTTCTTCTTCTTCTTCTTCTTCTTCTTCTTCTTCTTCTTCTTCTTCTTCTTCTTCTTCTTCTTCTTCTTCTTCTTCTTCTTCTTCTTCTTCTTCTTCTTCTTCTTCTTCTTCTTCTTCTTCTTCTTCTTCTTAGCCTTTTTCCCACTCAGGTGGGGTCGGCGTTCCGGGTCAGTCTCTTCCAGGAGTCACGGTCATGGGCTTTGATTCAATTTCCTCGTCTATGGACCACATATTATTAGTACCTCATATTTTAACTAATTTCAAATTTGTTTGGTTGTTTTTTCTAGTGTCGGTGGGGAGTATGGTGCCACAGCGGCTGAGCGAGGGCGGGGGAGGCGAGGCGGTTCGCGAGCGACTGCAGAGAGAGCTGCTGGCGGCTGTCAGGGACTGTCAGAGCCGCTTCGGCGGACGCAAGGAGTTGGCCACCGAGCTGGACTCGCATGTCCAAGTGTTGCTTGCATCGCTCGAACGAGTGTTCGCTCATGGCCTGGCCGCACCGCGCCATACCTCCAACTCTGCCATTAGGTTAGTCAGTCGACCGATCGGCGTTGCCAGATGCAATTGATAAACTAATTATAACTCAACTATTTATAGTGGGATTTTCATCAATTGCATCTCTCCTTACACATATTTATAGAAATACCTCACCAGTTTGAAAAAAATGCATATTTAGGCTTGATAACTTGAAGGTCCCGGTCTAACCAAAATATTTTTCGAGTCACTCCCATGTTTCGGAGAACACGTGAAGCCGACGGTCCCTGCTGCCTAAAAATCCGTCGTAATAATCATAATAATGCTTATTATCATATTGATGATAACAGGTGACAGGAGATTGCACATAATTCACCTCACGCTAACTAAACCTTTCAACGCCCCTAACATGAGTTTTAAATGTTTTCAGTTTGAAACCTTGGCTTGAAATGTGAATGTTTCATTGCTCATGACAGTAACACCTAGTACATATGTTTCCTCGTAACATCCGAGGGAAAATCTAGGCTATTATAAACTACCAGAGCCATTATGAAAACATACGAATTTTCCATTCAAATTCCTTTTTCATCTAAATTCCTTTAATACTTTTTGAACTGTTACTAACACCAACACTTACTCTAGCCATGTTGGGTTACTATAGTTGAGTGAGTTGTAAATTTCCGTTATTTTTTTCTGTTTCGCTTGATACCTGTGTAGGTTTTTCAGTTATTTAGTTAATACAGTATCCTAAGAATCTATTATTTGACTATCTTAGTTTTTGAAGAAAATTAATTATTTACCTTCTTATTAATCAATAAAATTATTTATTTTTTTTCGATTTATTTATATTTTTATCCATCATTTGATTTGAATGTGCAGAGGCAACTCGAATTTGATATTGATTTTGCAAATTCTGTTGCAGGCAAGTAACGGAGAAAGTGCTGGGCAGTAGTGTGGGCAGCGGAGGCGGAAGTGGGGGAGGAGTGTCGGACCAAACGTCGCAATCCTATTGGCCGTTCGTGCGCGAGCATTTGACCAAACACGAGCGCGAACGCTACGAGCATTTGCGCCAGGTGTGGACGGACGGCGGACGAGCTCGTGCGTGGCTGCGTTCGGCGATCAACGAGCGATCGCTCGAGCGAACCGTGCTCACTCTGCTCGCGAGCGACATGCTCGCCGAACATTACGAGGCGTGGGCCTTCCTCAGGGACCAGGAACGAAACAGTATTCTGCCCACTACTGCTGCTGGTAGGTTGTCACTGCTCTTCCAAACTAGATATGAGGCCAAGGCCACACTACAAGAAGCCTCGCTTGATGCTAAAAGTCAAGTGACTCGCTTATGTTGGTTTGAAACAAGCAGGATCAATACAATGCTAATCAAATGGGATCAGCTGATTCAATGAGGCTCTATTTAAATTTCATTTCATATTAGATTCAAGAATCATATTATTAACCATCAGGCTACAAGAGCAATAGGCAAGTCATACAAAAGATCATACAAATTTTTCAAATAGTTCATATACTAAATCTATTTACTCATGAGTCTTCGAAGTTCCAATGAGTCTACGAATTTGGAGCCACTAATTTGTCCAAAATCACGATTCCACTTTCCAATTCGTAATGAAAAGAGGTCATTTTGTACTAAAGCTTCAAATTGTACATAATATTACGGGATTTCGTTATATTTTGTGATAAATTATTTGATTTGAAATATGAGTAACCTGTTTTAAACTCTCATCTTATCTTAAAAACGAGTACTATTTTAGACGCGAAGACCATTGTATCGCAGATGGATGATTGAATAGTTGATTCACAATAACGTCAATGCGTTTTTATGATCATGTACTTAGGATCTTTACTTTATGATCAATAATTTTATGAAAATGTCGTTTTTATTGGTGTTGATTTTGGTTCTGGCCGTAAAATTCTTTTGATTTTGATTGATGAATGTATCTTGTTGCAGGATTGGGCTCCATTTTGTTTGCAATCAGTATCGATAGGCCGGAACTAAATCATTGTAGTAATTCGAATTTAGGAGGCAATAGCAGTATGCCACATGCCGAACCAGTCATTCCACCCCCAGTCAATGTTCCAGGTAAATATCTATATCTGGTAACTATAACTTCTATAACAGTAATTATGGAAAATCTTTGGATCTTGGTATCATAATACAATTATTATTGAAAATTGTACAAAATTTCCTGGTCGTTCATCATCACTACATGGTCAAATCATCCAATAATATTGGGCCGTATGAATAAAGTTGAGCATTTGCTTATACTTCTAAAATATTGAGCAAGATGAATCAGCTGATGAAAAATCTTTGAAATAGGTAAGCATTTGTTCCAGATTTCAGAAGCATGAGGTAAGAGTATAAGGTAAAAATTATTTAAAAAAAAAGAGCAAATTATGCTTATGCTTCTACCTAATGCTCAGAAGCAAAACCTTATGCTTCATGCTCGTGCTTATAAGCATATGCTCAGTTTTTATTCATACGGCCCATTGTCTTCACAATTATTGTTTAGAAACCACTAGAAGGTCAAATGTATAGCAGGATCCAATTAACTTGTCAGAAATCAGATGTTCCAGTAATAATTAAACAGTGATTTCGACACAATAATCAAAAGGCTTGAAAGTCTTAAAGACCTTTAAAGTCTTTAAAAGACCTTTTTAAAGAAGACCTTTCAAAGAATAACTTTTTAAAAGACCTTTGCAATAATCAGCGAGATTCAGCATTTGTAGGTTAAGTATTCTGATCATATGCTCGTCGATCATATGTTTTATGACAAGTTGAATGGATCCTGCTATATTGAATGGCAATACTATACGCCTATTATTAATTACCCTCATAGATTTCACAAAATTGTTAGAATAAAACCTACATTCCATATATATTATTAATCGTGTTTTGTCTTTGAGTGTAGATCATTGACTGAATAAGCTATTAATAAGATTTCTAGGGATGTTGAGGATAGATCTCCCCTTTAAATGTTACATTAAACGATCAATATCTCTTCATTCATCAGTTGCTAAATAGAGGAGTAGATTGGTTGCAGAACAATGCTTGTTCAAGCAAATATTAAACGATTGAACAAGAATGTGTTCATGTGTTTTGAAAGAATTTAGAAGAAAGGCGTCCATGCTACAATTAGAAAACGCTAATCCACGCTACGCTATTAGAAAACTACTGTAGAGTGTACATACCTTTAAGCTGTCACTTCTGTAATGGTTCCTTCGACTATATTGAATCTGATTCGTGTGATCATATGAATCTTGCAAAGGGATAGGAACACCAGTAAATGTTAGCATCCATAGATATCAATCCAACCATGTTGACCCTGAAACACATCAATACATTCATTTTTGAATGATAATTTTGATTTATTGACAATAGAAAAGAAATGAAAGTGGAATCACATAAAAGTGGTAGTTCTTGGAAAATATTATGAAGTAGATGATTCTGCTTGAAAATTGAAATTTAAAATATGTATTTGAATAAAATTTCAGGTGCAAAAAGAAGTGACGGTAGACGGAAAAAGAAAATTTCGCCAAATATAATTTCGTTTGATGATGACGATGATTTTGAAGTCACATCAACCTCGCCTACTGTTCAACCGTCTGTGCCAGCCCCAACCAACGTAAGTTAGATATTATGTTTGTATAGTAAATATTTTTAGTAGTAGTTCTGTGAATAGCGGACTTCACACAATTTTCTGATTCATATTTCGCATCGATATATCCTGTACAAGATGGGTTCTGTCAACTAGGCAAGCAGCCAAATTGAACTATCAAAAACTTGCATGCCAAACCAGTCTTTTTCTGGAATACCTTATTACTGAAAGTAATAACCGTTTACCGATATTGGAATACAACTGACATTGATTCGTATTAGTCTCCTTCTATGTGCTCATTACATTCATATCAGTGGCAATAAAAAAATTAAGGTAAATTTTTTGTTTGTTTATTTTAGCAGGATGCCAACCAAGCCATAACAATCGGTGTTGACTGCCTGGAGTCTGAAAGCACAGCCGATATTGATTCTGGTATTGCCGATTCAGAAAACGAACTACATAGGTTGGTTGATTATTGGAAACAAAATTGTGTTTAAAGTTGATAAATTTAATTGAAAATAATGTAAATTAATGATCACTGCATGTAATCAATGTACGTATTGATTGGTCTTGAATTTTCCTAGTTTTTATTTAGTGTTAGATGTCCCTTTCTTATGGAAGATAGCATTAAACGATCTTAATGATTCACATGCTCGAATTAAGGACTATATTCACACATATCATATCAGGAGTCTAGTTCACCTGTTTGTACACGTGTTCTGACGATGCGGCACAGCACCGCGAAATGTACATAAACACACAATTTGTGAGTATCTTGCTTTTTAAGTCAATTTAGTGTTTATAATTTACTCAAGTGAGAAAAGAATGGATCCACAACAACCGATATCAGATCAGTCAGTTCCGATTCAGTTCAGCTCGTTCTGCGCAAGCTTATAGTGTTTTGACGCATGCATGTTGGAACTGAAACGAAACTGAGACTCAGGACCTAAATGATATGTAGGTACGTAGGTACCGACCTTTATGATATGAATCTCAAATTTATTTAATAAAGAGCCATTCCTCCTGAGCAATATTTTCATTTCGAAAGAAAAGTCATGATAAAGCTATTTAGTTAGGTACAAGACAGAGAGTTAGTCACGTTTAGTCACAGCTGTTGCTTATGAAGCAGCACACACTGATGCAATGACTAGTCGGTGTGTGTTGCTTCATAAGCAACTATGTGAAGTACTGTGACTAAACGTGACTAATTTCGTCTTGTCTTGTCTTGACTAACCGGTGTACGCCTAGCCTAAATAATAACTGAAAGTTAGCATCACTGGCCAATAAGCATGTGAAATTGAGTTGCAATTTATTTTTCAATATAAAATTAAATATAATGTTCGCAATCTACCGAGGTACACGGTACTATATGACGTAAAACTGATGAATTGTCATCTAAATCACGGAATGTGCAATACTTGAGCAAGTCTACAGATCTTGAAGTAACCTATTCTTGAATCTACAACACGAATGTTCTTTTCTTTTTATATTTTTTAACGTATGGCTTTTTATCGGTGGGGAGACCCTTACGGGTAGGTTCCACCTCGCCTAATATTGCACAATTTTTTGTGTCGGTCACCCATCCGAGAGCGGTCTTGAATGTTTGTTCTTAAATTCATTCACAAAATTATATTTTTCTAATTCTCTCAAGTTACTTTGAGCGAGAATAAATCTGGACCATAATAGCAAAACTCATTGAAAAATATTGTACTGTTTATTCTGTATTTGCATTGAAATTCTGAATATTCTTTAAACATTAATGAACAATTGGATTTTTTCTAGTGTTGGGCTGAGACCTGTGACCAATAGCAATGTAGGAGAATTGATTCCGGTAGCTTTAAGTGAGGAAACTCACTCTTCGGAAGATTCGCTCTCTGTTCCTAGCTTTTCTGAGGTGAGTACTGCCTACCATAACACTAAAATCACATTAGAATTCCATATTTTGAAAATGAAAATTAAGGGTAATTGAATTCCGATCGGTAGATTGGCTAGTCACGATTAAACGTGACTAATCTCGTCTTGTCTTGACTAACCAGTGTACGCCTAGCCTAAGATGCTATCGGTATTCCATATCTTTAAACAAAAAATAATACGATCAAGAAATTCCAATGTCTAGGTAGCACTCCGATTCCCAATCCAAATTCCAATTGGATGCACTAAATAGCAACCTCAAAATGTTGTGACTTTCCACTTTGAGGTGAATATGTTTTCAACTTCTCTAGCAAACGTTTTTAGAAGAAAGAATGGAAATCTCAAGTTAACATAGCTCAGGAAAGAGTATTATTAACTTTATAAGTTCTAAAATAATTTCGCATACTTGAATTATCACGTAAATCTTCATAGGCTTATCTATTATGATGTAACTTAGGGTTTTGTAAAGACAATTATTGAAATTTATGTTTTGGAAAGATTTATATTCACTATCACATATTATTATATTATTTAAGATTTTTTCTTCAAATTGACAAAATAAACAAGGAATATATTTATAATTATTTCTCTTCATATCTATTATAATGTAGGGTTCAATGAAGACAATTACTGTATTGAAATTTATACGTGAAAATGAACATAGATCTTTCTTAATCTAAACCATAAATTTCAAAACAGTAATCGTCTTCATTGAACCATAAATATGAGTTAATTTTGCATCAACAAACATTAGCCTCGACACTATGTACTCTATGCTAACCCACTAACCTGTCGAGACGAACTTTGTCGATGCTACGGTAGCCACCGTTTTAGTCTAGGACATCAGCATATCTATTATTATGTAGGATTTTGCGTTGACAATTACTGAAATTTATGTTTTCGTTAACTTTATATCAAGTCAGCTTACTTTCAATACTATTTTTACTTTAAACAAGCTATCTCTGATGATAAGGAATTTCATAGACCTATTATAATTTGGTTTCTAGATGGTTTTACGATTTTTTAAAAATTTCTTTCAGGATAATGAATGTACTGGCATAGTTGAAGAAGTGGCAGCTGTGGTATTAGTAGGCGGAGAAGAGTCAAATTATGCTGATGGTAATTATATCTTTCACATAATACTATAGTTTTAAAATTAAAATTTTCAACCGTTTGTCATTCTCAATCTACCTTAGGCTAGGCGTACACCGGTTAGTCAAGACAAGACAAGATTAGTCACGTTTAGTCACAGTAATTCACATAGTTGCTTATGAAGCAGCACACACTGATGCAATGACTAATTGGTGTGTGTTGCTTCATAAGCAACTATGTGAAGTACTGTGACTAAACGTGACTAATCTCGTCTTGTCTTGTCTTGACTAACCGGTGTACGCCTAGCCTTATGCAGTAGTTCAGATGGAGGATTGTATAGTGTTTAAAGACCACCACCACTACCACCAAATTCATTCATTAATTCATTCATTCACTAATTCATTATTCATTCATTAATTTATTCATTCACTAATTCATTCATTGGTGTATAATGTTGAAGAGAAAGACTTGAAGTTTCCACTAACAAAGATTCATTATTGATATAATAATAGTATTTTCCAATCATTTTCTAAAACATTACAAGGAAAAATACTAATCAACATGCAGACGTTTCAAATAAAACTCATTGCTCTATATTTGAACGAAAGAAACTCGTATTTTAATGAAAATAACTTGTATTATTGAATCTGTCTGAAACCACACTTCTCTGAATCTGTATTGAAACTTAATAAGTCCCTGAGATGAATGATACCCTATTACCATTCCTATGTCGATTTTTGTGTGCTGAAAAGACTACTTCCAATGCTCAAGCATATGTGTGCACAGCATGCTGTGCAGAAAATTGTCCAAGTCTGGACATGGGAATGATCTGAAGTAATGAATTATGCCCCTTTGATCTTATCCATTCATTTATACTTGTGTATCCTTTCGTATTTGTACGGAATCAAGGTCTAGATGTTTACTATTTCACGTTCAATACTCTGTATTTAGGTGGTAGTTCAAATATATGACACTTATTATATAACTAATAATATGTCACAACATATTGATTATAGAATGAAAAGCAGCATGATAATAGGAAGTTGAGAAAGTATTTACTTTGTAATTATTTTTGTGTGCAGATGGAGACGAGACCAGTTTACAGCTGCAGCTGCAGACAGAGAGAGGATTGTGTGCAGCTCTAAGGGCGCAGCTCAGTGAATGTCAGAAACGGCTGCAGGATACTGACACTACTATTAACACACTTAACAGGTACTTTCAAAGGGATTTCAAATTATGGGAAATTTGTTCTGTCAAGAAAAAATAATTAAGGGAAATCAGGTGCTTTTAGTAATCATTAGTGACTTTTACTGAGTCTTATGCGGTTATGCGCAATCGTATACTTTTATCTTATATTGTACTTGCAGCTATCATCCAATTTATATCTCCATTTTTTTCACAAAATTGTTTTCTTTCACTATTTTCATCGATAGAATATTAATAATGCATTTTATGTCTATTCTACTGAGTTTCTACTGATTTCAGTACGGTAACACTTATTGCAGTATTATAGTAACATTATGATTTGATTTTTGTTTGAAATTTGCAAGCAAATTTGCAACGATTTTCAACTTTCTTAAATTTGAAAAAGTTCAAATTCAAATTACGGCCTGATGTACAATAGTTTCATTCGATTCACATAAATTTGATTGAAATTATTCATTTTTCAAGTAGATCTGATAATAATTATTGTATGCTGCAGCAGCTATCCTAC
Source organism: Laodelphax striatellus (assembly GCA_017141395.1). Classification (NCBI taxonomy): domain Eukaryota; kingdom Metazoa; phylum Arthropoda; class Insecta; order Hemiptera; family Delphacidae; genus Laodelphax; species Laodelphax striatellus. The sequence continues at coordinate 25,388,323 of CM029539.1, read as the reverse complement.
ATATCTTTCTATCTCCATATTTTCATAATCTTGTTTTTAATTGATAGAATATAATAATTATAAGTTACATGTAACCGTTACTTTATGTCCACACAGAGAAAATGAGCTGCTCAAACATCAATTACGAAAATATGTCATGGCTGTGCAGTCGATCGAACAAGATGAACGGGCCAGCTTGTTTGAACAGAAACTTGTTCAGGTAATTATTTGCACCAATAAATAACTTGTCAAATAATGCATGTCAAGTACAATGTATTCATGTGTGTTAGTTTTCCTTGATCGCATTGTTTATTGATATTGATCGAGACTACAGGATCAGTACAAAGCTAATCAAATGGGATCAGCTGATTCAAAATAGTTGGTGCAACCCAACATTAGATAGGAAAGTCTGTCATGGGACAAACCACCATTCCACCAATGTCTCCCTCCTGAGCGGAGCTCGGTACCCAGATATGTAATTGATTCATCAATCAATTATTAATTAATTCATTATTCAAATTATTTATTCATTCATTTAATATTTTATTTATTAAATTTGTTGACAATATATTTCACAATGTGAGAAGAAACAACAGGCATTACCAAAAACTGCTTCAATCCTAAATTTACTATCGTCAGCATTGATTTTTCACAACTTCTTAATAATTAATTCCAATTATGTTATTATTTTTATTTTTTTTAATCTGATGTTAGACAATCTCTCTCAAAACTTGTTTCAATATTTTAGCCTTCGATCCACCTTTTTTCTGCATTCAGTTTTTGACAATTTTCATGTATAAATTTCAAGGTGGCAGAAATGCACGGCGAACTAATGGAGATGAACGAGCGCCTACAGCGCAGCCTGGTGGCGAAAGAGGCACTAGTGGAGAGGCTGCGAGCCGAGCTGGAGGGTGTAAGGGGGCCTCTCCCCTCCGCCCTCTCATCATCAACCTCCTCCACCTCACTAGTCTCTCTCTGGCTGCCGTCTGTCTTTCTCAGTGGAGAGACCTCCTCCGACAGTCATCACGTCTACCAGGCAAGTTAACTTTTATCAGTATTATCATTATAAATAATAAAACGATACAAAGAAGAATCCAAGGACCCGACATGGTAGTGTTACCGACATGGTATTAATACCTTACAAAAGTAGATGGCTCATGCCATCTTTCTGAGTGAAGGCCAGTTTTTGAACATAGATCGTGGCGATATCTCTAAGGACTCTACGGTACTTGGTGTGAGCGATCTATGAAGATAAAGGGTGCGGCGCGGCATTTTACTTATTTTAAAGAACCACAAGTCAAAAAGTATTAAAGATAACAACTTAATTTTTTAATTTTTACAAAATGCTACATTTAAAGTTTTGTTTGGTTCACTTACAAGCTTATTTCTTGAATATAATGTCTTTTAGGTGACCTCCACGTTGTTCAATGCATTTTGTAAGGGCGCGAGATCGGAAGTTTTGCTCTACCTTTTCAAGCATATCTGTGGACCAATGTCGACACCTTGCAGCGCGAATGTTGTTCTTCAGCTCAGCTCGGGTCCTCGGACGATTATGCGTAAAACTGGATTTCGACAGACATCCCACAAAAAATAGTCACAGGGGGCTAAATCCGGCGAGCTTGCTGGCCACTGGAGATCACCCCTTTGAGAGATGAGCCGTCGTGGAAAGTGTTCGCGCAAGAGATCCATTGACGCCCGTGCCGTGTGAGAAGTGGCACCAACGTTATTGGAAAACCACACGTTTTCAGGGAAAACTCTTCAATCATCCGCGTGTACCGTTCCGAAGTGACTGTAAATGCCCTATCGTCTCTGTACCGCCCTATCTGCAAAACCGCTTGCCTTACTCTCTCTACGTTTTCTGGTGTTCTAGTGGTTTTTGACGGACCTGGATTTGGTTGCCAAACACTACCGGTATTCTTAAAAATATCCACCCACTGAATGATTGAATGTTCCACCCACTGAATGTTCGACCAGGAACACGTCCTTTGGGCGCAACATTAAACTGTTTCCTAAACGCACGCTGGGTTGCAATGATCAAACGACTGTTGGAAAAGCATGCAGACACTGCGAATGCTCGCTCCCCTCTTGACCACTGCATGGCCGCAACTAACCTAGACTCAGTAAAATTTTAAACTCCACCCATCTGATTGCAAATGGCCCCAACCTCCTACGACCGATGGCCGCTGCGTAGCGCGTAATTCAAATAAGTAAAATGCCGTGCCGCACCCTTTATTATATTATAAATATTGAAAGTATACTATGTTCGGTTTGTTAGATACGGTGGAAACGGACAGACGGACGGACGGACACGAGTACACGAGTTCGCAATAAGGCCCTGTTGGGTTCTTCAACAAAATGGATGAAACTTTAATCCACAATGCTACAAACATTATTTCTCACCGTACCTCATCAATGTGTTTTATATTGATTAAAGGTAGGTTTTCGCTTCTGCGGCTGCGCAGCCGACTCCGGCTGCGGTTAGTCAAAATAGCAACTAATTTAAACTTGAAATAAAAATATACAAGAATAACCATGCAAGAATAGGAACCATTCAGTATGAAAATATACGTTAATTCACTGAATCTATTAATATTTAGTATTTAATATACGAGTAGGTACAATTCAAGGTTATTAGATAAAAGGTTAAACCATTCCTAATGCTTTTTGAATCCACAAGCTGTTGGAGTGGGGGGGACTGATTTAGCTGACGTCATTTTGATCATCTATTTTGATAATACCAGCTGTTAATTGACTGATAATTAGCGGACCGCGAGTGTGACGTTACATGAATAAAAAATCAGACTTCCCCCTCCACTTTGTACCTTACACCAGCGATGGTTCAACCTTCTCTCTAATAACCTTGGGTACAATTTTTGTTTGAAAAAGTTGCTATTTTGACTAACCGCAGCCGGAGTCGGCTCCGCAATTGCAGAAGCGAAAACCTACCTTTAGCTGTATAAAAATTGATCAACTATGATGTAGTCATATTAATATTAAAGAGTAGATGTTAGAAAGAAAATGGTGGACATTGAAGATGATAATTGATGACCATAATTGATTTCTCGTCTCGATGCCTTTGCGTTGTGAACGATCCGTTATCAAGGCTATATTAATCAATTGCAATGTTTCAGGTACACGTTCGCATTTGTTCCGAAGAGTGGAATGTCTACAGACGCTACGCCCAGTTCTATGCGCTTCACAAACAACTGAAAAAACAGTACCCCATTGTTTCCACTTTCAACTTTCCCCCCAAAAAGACAATAGGCAATAAGGTGAGAAAATCGACTATTGATATAAATAACATTGATCAAGGAAATTACATTTACAATTACAAAGGCTACTTGGTTATAGGAGGTTTAAGATGGTACTAGAGGAATTTCTCAGAATCCCTTCTACTCCATCAAAGAATTTATCGACGAAAAATTAATTATAGGGGATTTTGAATTGTAGTAAGAATATTGTTGTAAAATAAGCCTAATGTACCTACTGTTGTAAGTTGTATTATCTATATATATGTTGTTTCTATTTCATTGTAATATAATGACTGACCTACATGTCAAGTTGTAATATCTTTTGTGGTCAATAAAAATATTCTATTCTATTCTTAATACCATTGACTGAATTTATACAAGCGATGTGATAATTATGTTGATGATAAAATTTGTTCATCGAGATATAAGTTACTGCCATTTTAAATTTGAAAATTGAATTTTCAAGGTTATACAACAATTCTACAGATCTTTCTGAACAATTTGGTACAATTTTCATGATTATCGGGTGGAAAATAGCATCCGAAGGAGTAGCCTCGTTTTGATCCCCTTTTACCCGTGCATTGCACATATCACTCAATCGTAATCGAAGGGCTCTTGGAAATTCTGTCGTCAATTTTCGACGTGAGCCAGTGCTCATTTGTTGATAGCGTTGAAAAGAATTTTCCGATGCCTTAATATTTATTTATTTTGCTTTGGCCTCATTGGACCACTTAAATCAATCATTTCCTGGTCTTTCTTAATTTTTTCTTTCGCATTGTCCAGTACTTCTTCATTCGTTCTGATCTTCTCTTTCGTTCTTCATCTGTAAATACCCATTGTACAGAATGTCGGTTGTCTATTTTTGGTTTGAACCTTGTTTTTATGTCTTTTAGTTTGTTTGCCTTAATATTATTGTGACGTAATGTGTTTGATTAGTTTTGCAATTTGTTTGTTTCTTGCAGGAAGCGAGGTTCGTTGAGGAGCGCAGAGACCGGCTGCAGCAGTACTTGAGAAAAGTGGTCGATCAGCTGGTACAGGCACAGCCCGAACTGGCAGCCACTCCATCCAAACCGTTGCTCATTTCTCTGCTGCCTTTTTTCGGGTCAGTACTTGTCTCTACTCTCAAAACTTATCGCTCAAAGTTTCAAAGTATTCAAAGTTTGAAAATTGTAACTCTTTTCTTGTAACGACATTCAGATTAGGACTAGAAGTTCATGAGCTCGATTTAGCTAAGTCCTAGACTAGAACGGGTGACCACCTGTAGCATCGACAGGCGTTACCCTCGAAACTATGTACTAAGGGCTCTCTATGCTGCTATCCCACTAACCTGTCGAGACAAACGTTTGTCGATGCTACGATACCCACCCGTTTTAGCCTAGGACTTGGCTAAATCCCGAGCTCATGAACCGGCCCTAAAAGTTTTAGAAAATGGGCCTGTAGAATAAAACCCTAATTTTTTCTTATTTTTTTCAAGAAGATAAAAAAATTATCTTCTTGTAACTACATCCAAAGGACTATGCCCGGTTTCTCAATTGTTCAATAAACTATTGAATCAATAATTTTTTTTGCATTTGAAAACATGTTTATTGATTCAATACTGCTATTGGATCCATAAACTGTCTATTGAACGACTGAGAAACCGGGCTGGGCATAGTCCAAGAAAATCGTCGTATAAATTGGAACCTTAATTTCTCTGGAGGCGTTTGTTTTATTCGTTTTATTGCCCTTACAGCTTTCTTCTGTAGACTGTAGTCTAACACTCTTTCCAAATTCTAACAGGACCCACCCCACTCAACAATAGCCTAATTATTGCACTCGATTTATTTAGGAATATTGCATGATGTAGTATTTTTTGTAAATATTTATTGATGTATATTCAGGGCGCTATTAGAATGTATCTTATGATAGCTTATATTCTGATATTTTCTTTCCTTCGATATCTTTTTGCCTATAGTAATAGATTCATTTATTTTTCCACAGTGAGCTGTCATGCATAGAAGAAAAACAGAAGAAAAGCTCGAAACTACCACGACAGTCCCATCCACCGGATAGTCCACACTATACCGGCCTCTAATGCTAAATCCCAATGCTCTTTCTTTTCTGAAGAAAAAATATCTACTTTGATAAATAATCAGCTATAGATTTGTGGAAAGTATTATATATTTTGTACTCTACATCACCATTACGTAAAAAGTGTTATATTTATACATTATAATATAGACAATACATATATTTTTAAGTATCTGTTGAGCTGTTCAGTCATTTAAGGTATGTTGGAAGATTTCAGATGTGTATGTAATGAGAGAAATTAATGTATTGATATTAATATTACATATTATTCCTGTAAATATTATTTGTTTGTTGAAGAGAAAGCTTCTCTGTTTCTAATGAATTTGATATTCATAATTTATTTCTACAAGTACATGAAAAGATTAAGGACTAGAGAATCCTCTCTAACCCACAACCTTGTACATCACATTTAGATGAGCTTTTTTATTTTATCCCCAGTTAGTTTTTCCAAAAATATGGATATATTATGTCATGTATAATTTTGATCAAGAAGAATATAAATCGTATTTAAAATAAAATACAGTATTTCCAATTTATTTACGAATACATTACTGTTGTAGAAGTTTTTTATTTAATTACACTCATTTTCTGGAAAAATATTCTACAATTATATTTTCTATTTATGCCTAAAAAATGAGGATTGATATTGTTTACGATCGTTTGTTAAAGCCCAATAAATAATTCAATTTAAGAGTCCAGAGTTCAATAATTAATTTTAAAGTAAATCGTGTGTCATAACAAATTATTTTTGTATTTACCAAATATGTTGAAATTCAGTTGTGAAGAAAGGTATTCTAAATTGAAACATAGTGGGGAAGATGTATCCCAGTATTCTTTATTATCTCCATTGTTGTTGAATGAATTTTCAGGAGGCATGGCAATAAGCGCTATTCTTGTTAAAATATGAAACATTTACAAATCAAAGAAATTCCATAAATCAAGTGTCATTAAACAAACAACTTGTGATGTAATTACTTATTTCAATTCAGTGTTTTGTAGAAGATTTTCAGTTCTTTTTGAAGAAAGTGATCCCTATCTCAGTTTTTTAATTTTGTTATTTTGTGATTTTCCAGAGAAATTATACTTTCATGCGAATTAATCTAATCCGGTTCTAATACCAAAGGAATCATTTTTAGAATATGCAATGTTTGAAAAATGTTCAGAAATTTTCCTAGATGAAATAGAATAATTTATATCACATCTACCATAGTTGCAGTAGTGATTGAAATTCATAGAAAACAATTTCAGATTAATTGTAATGAAAATAAATTTGCTTTAACAAAACGTGTAACCTATATGCATTTCCATCTTGAAGCTATTTGAACAATTTTTTGATAAATTATGTAAAGAAATTAGTTGATACTGTTGTGAAGATAATTATTATAGAGAAGAACCAACGTAAGTTGATTGAAATATATAAGAAATTAAATATCAATTTGAAAAAATATAAAAAACTTTATTCTCCCGTTTTTATAACAATGATATATTACTTTCATAATACATCACTTATTATTATCAATTGATATTGAAACTACTGTGATATTCTATTATTTTGGTTTTTTCATTTAAGTTTATGAAAAGGAAAATTATTCGATTATCATGGAAATTACGCTCTAACCAATGGAATCATTTGTCACATAAATATGAATAGATCTCAATTATTATCTGTTTCACTGTATTGTTATTCATGTATTCCAAAAGCTCAACATATTCATCCAATTGTTAACTTAGTTTAATCAGTAATAGGCAATAAAATGAATATTTAAAACGATCATACTCCTGTTTTTATCATTTTTCCTGGAACCTGTAAGACTAGGCATACACCGGTTAGTCAAGACAAGACAAGACGAGATTATTCACGTTTAGTCACAGTAATTCACATAGTCACAGTATGCAGTCACTACTACACAGAAAAATAATTGAAAATTAATTATTTAGTTAGTACAAGTAGTAGTAGAATCCCTAGTATTGCAATTTCAATTAGTTGATGTTATAGATCGCGATGTTTGAATGGCAATGAATTATCGCCTAATGAGCAATTACATTTCGATTTGAAATGTCTCGAAGTTTGATGTAGCCTACATTAGCAGTTTACTTCCAGTTGAAAAGAAGCACCGTATTGAATGTTCCAATGAAAAGGCCTGTATTGTTCGAATAAGAAGGTATTTATATTGTTAAGGCAAATATCCGATCCACAATAAAAAATTATAATAATAATTGAAAAGTTCTTTGTACAAGCCGCCAAACTAGAACGCTATTCTATAGCCGTTAACGGTGTGTATGGAATGAAAGACTTATTGCCGTGGGTAGAATATAATGAAAACGCGGTTCATCTTTGTTATTGCATAAAATTACTCGCTTGTCGGTAGCATTAAATCATAGGGAGGCTCCGACCCCTCCGAAAAGCTTTTTATTAGATGGTACATTAAATGAGCAGAAGGTTTCCACGTTTTAAAAAGTTGGTAGTTATGGAGGGGGGGTAAGATAAACTTTGTTGTACGCACCAATACATAAATAAAACGGGAAGGTCAGAGGTGGAAAATTTTCAGAGGTAGACTTTACCCCACATCGCTTGCAAGTAATTAATAATAATTAGGGCGGGTAACACGATAGGCCACTAGCTATCTTTCATTATAATGTTAAATCCTACCAGGGCACACTCAGCGGTCGGTCTGTAAGTGCAGTTTCCTCTTTTAAAAAAACATTTTCTTCTCTGCATTCCGTTGTTCATCATTTCTCGAACGATCGAAACCAATGATGACTTTTTTATGCTGGAAACTTAGTCGTGGACCGGGCCATTAGACGATCATTTCCCACCACCATCAAATAAAGTAAATCTTTTACATTCATCTTCATCAATCCAACAAAGAACCAACTGTAATTCATCATCGGCTCCGCGTTGACCAGAAATAGGCCTTTCTACAGACAATGCTAAGTATCCAGATTTTCTTTCGCATTATACAGTATTTTTCTATAGGTTTTCTTGTTCTGTATCCATTTTCTCCTCCAGGAACATTTTTCTCTTTCATTCTTCTATGCTCTCTTATTTTTTCCTTTCCTATCATTTAGATTCTCCATCTCTATAACTTCCATTATAATGTTCAATCAATGAAATAGTGTTACCAATTTTATTTTCAACTACCATGATCTAGAATTTAAACCAACATATTTTCCGATTGTAGAATAAAAACATGCCTTTTGAATTCTTTACTACTGTTTTGTTATATTCGTAAACAAACTCATTGAAATTCTAATAACGGGAAATTATTCCGATAAATCCTATTATATTTTGTAATGCACATGAATAAAATAAAGTAAATAATCTGATCTAATCTGACCTTCATTTTTCTTATTTATTCTCACTGAAATCTTTCTCACCCTATCATCTTTTGCAAGACTTCTTGAAACCATTTTCATCAAAGTTTTGTTCTATTTATAAGATGTGCTACTACAATATGCTACTACAATAGATGTGCTACTACTATACGTAGAAGCCCGTGGCGAAGCGTGGTATACTTTTTTTGTCATCGCCGGGTATATTTCCTATTGGAAATTACCTGGCGATCACCAAATAAGCATACCCGGCGATGACCAAATAAGCATACCACGCTTCGCCACTAGTAGTAGCACATCTTATGAATAAAACAAAACTTTGACCGCTATGTCGAATAGTTATTGTGAATCTACAATAACAAAAACTTCATTCTATTCATAGTAGGCTACAGTAGTTATTTGGATAGTATTAATCATCCAATGAAACAAATTAGTATCAATGGTATTGTATCATTAACGGATATCATTGATGAATTAGTATTTGAAGAGCAAAGATGTAAGCTAACATGGATGATCGTACATCCTTCTATTTCCAATAATCTGACTATCCAACATAAAAAAAGCAAATGAGAAGTCCTCCCATAACGTGAGCTCTTTTTCCAATCAAATCAGGGCTACAAAATTCACTTTCAGTTCTGATAGTGATCGACAGATTTGCGGCGATAGAACAAGGAATGAACACCGCTGTCGCTCAATATTTCCAACAGTTTTTACAACAACTCAATTTGCAAACAACACGCCAATCCTGGCTCTAATTCGTACAAAAAAGTGGAATGCACGCCTCCGATCCTAAAACCAACAGAAACAGGGGTAGTTGAGTGGGGGTGAGATGGAAAAATAAAAGAGAAGAGACAGAGAATGAGGATAAAAATAAGAAGAGAAGAAGAAGAAGAAGGAAGAAGAAGAAGAAGAAGAAGAAGAAGAAGAAGAAGAAGAGAAGAAGAAGAAGAAGAAGAAGAAGAAGAAGAAGAAGAAGAAGAAGAAGAAGAAGAAGAAGAAGAAGAAGAAGAAGAAGAAGAAGAAGAAGAAGAAGAAGAAGAAGAAGAAGAAGAAGAAGAAGAAGAAGAAGAAGAAGAAGAAGAAGAAGAAGAAGAAGAAGAAGAAGAAGAAGAAGAAGAAGAAAGAAGAAGAAGAAGAAGAAGAAGAAGAAGAAGAAGAAGAAGAAGAAGAAGAAGAAGAAGAAGAAGAAAGAAGAAGAAGAAGAAGAAGAAGAAGAAGAAGAAGAAGAAGAAGAAGAAGAAGAAGAAGAAGAAGAAGAAGAAGAAGAAGAGAAGAAGAAGAAGAAGAAGAAGAAGAAGAAAAGAAGAAGAAGAAAGAAGAAGAAGAAGAAGAAGAAGAAGAAGAAGAAAGAAGAAAAAAAAGAAAAAGAAAAAGAAGAAGAAGACGACGACGACAAAAGGAATCCAATGAGAAAATTCTCAGCGAGTGGATTCGCTTCAAATAATCTCACCGAGCTAACGAGATTGAGTTGGTCGCATTTGTGTATAGATTTTTATAATGTTGGAAAACACCGCGAGAATAGAAAACTGTGGGGAAACTTCAGGCAAAAGTATCCAATCCCTTTTCTTTCACGCCCTCACACTACAGCTTTCCTTTGTACTCGGTGTCTCTTTAACACGATGGAATCGAATTGAAGTTGTATGGAAATTCCTTTGATCAGTTTCTGTTTGAGTTGTACGAAACAGAATCAAATTGATCTGAGCAGAAATATTGTTTTTTATAGGATAAACTTGGAGGTGGTGCGTGATGAATATGGGTATATGATTCCATATGATATGAATATGGAATATGAGGAATAATTTTTTTCTATGGTGATGCGAGCTCATGGTTATGTCATCTCATGGCGGTTCAGTTCAATGGCTTTTTGTGTAACTTGCACAAAATTGAATGATATTGATGTACTACAGGCTGCGTAGACGAAGATTGGAAAACAGCATATTTTGGAGAAAGGAAACCGTTCAAACATTAAAAAAGATTCTGAAGAAAGACTTTAAAAACAAGAGTAAAAGATGCTCCCATCCACTACCCACACTAAATACACTATTCCGTTAATTTAATCCGGCGATAGTTGAACGGAGCAAGCTAAAAAAAGCAGGCAAACAATTGAATAACCAACGCTGTATACTTTAATTCAGGGAATGAAGTTTGGGTTTAGAGAGAGCGCGCTGTGGGAAGCAAGTTGTTATGACAGAAAAGTGACTTGAAGCAACAGGACATGGCTTTCGGCCGGGGGGTGCGGGAGGAGTTAAGGGGGGGGGGGGTATTCCCTGGGGGCACAAGTCCGGTCCTCAACTTCTCAAGGGCCAGTTGTCCCCTCCCCCCGAACTTAGAAACAGCATCGGCACTTTTCAACTTGAACAGACTTACTCTCGGACTTGGACCTTCCTTTTCTCAAGTCCTACATAAATTTATATCCGCAAGTTCAACCCCTTCGAGGGCTTTGCTCTTCAATTCCTGCTACTGCAACCCCCTTCCGTAAAGATTCAAGCTTATTTTTTGACAGGTGAAAGTTTTCGCCTCAAGCTTCATCTTATCTTCAAATTGCCCCACCTTACATCCAGCCCCTCCATTCACCATATCAATTCGCTTCTATTCTTCTACTTTGAATCATGCTGTTGATGATAAAAGCGACAATAATTCTAAAAAAGAGTAGCTTTTTAGCTATAAAGAGTAAAGACTAGCTAACGAGGAAGTTCAAATCGAGTTCTCATATAACCGCTTCATTCTCAATGTGATTAGTCATAGCGTCATAGGTTGTATAGTGGTCACGCAAAGAGAACAAAGTTGGTTGGTCACTTGTATGAAGGGAGACATTTTACAACGCATGCGCAACTCGAAAATAATATTTAGTGTCAAATCAGTTTGTGCAACATTGCGTAGCTTTCACAAAGCTTGATTATTATTGTGAAATGGCTTTTTCTAGGTTAGGCTATCGACAGTTTTATATTTTTTGCTATATTATGTCACGTAAATGATATTCTTTAAAATCATGTTCCACGAGTTTACTATTCTTTATAATATTCGTAGTCACATTCATATAATTATAAAAATAATTTCGTAGGCCTATTTTCATACGAAAATTTGGGAGCATTGGAGCAGACGCCATCTTAGATCTCTGTTCATTCTTGGCCAACTTTGTTCTCATCGCGCGATGATTATACTCTATACATGAAACCTTCATTCAAATCAACAACTCGTCTCAATAACAAGAGAAACCCATTTCTATTGAAAAGTATTGCACAACCAACCAGTCATGCATTTTGAATTCAGAATGCAAAAATACATCCAGCGTACATCAATATATTTTTCCTGCTGTCAATTCGACTTCAGCGAGTGACTCGTCGACGTTTTATGAAAATAAACGAATGCCAAGATGATAATCTGAAGATAAAGCGCTACAACCAAGCTGATACACACTGAGAGCTCAGAAATAATGTGAATCTTTTCGAATGGAGCTTGTAGCATAGGATATGAGGGAAAACAGTCTGCATCTTACCACTTCCGCACTCAAACAGGGGCAATTTCTTTCTCTTCACAGTATATCCTTCTTTTGTTTTCTTCTTCTTCTTCTGCTTCTTTTTCTTCTTCTTCTTCTTCTTCTTCTTCTTCTTCTTATTTCCTATTTCATTCCTTCACTCGTTTTTCATTTTCCACGTTCTTGATCCTCTTCTACGTCTATCATCCTTCCTCTTCAGCTTTCCTCAATTCTGTCTCATCCCTTTCCTCTTTCTTTTTTCTTATCTTTTTTGTTCCTCCCCCTCTCTTCTTTCTTCTTCTTTCTTCTTCTTTCTTCTCCTTCTTCTCCTTTTTCTTCTTCTTCTTCCGGTTTACATTTTTTCTGTCCTTGATCTTCTTCTCCATCTTTTCATATTCTCTTGCTTTTCTGTATTCTGTTCAACTCCTTTCTCCGTCTCCTGCTCTTTTTCTCTTATATATTCTTTCTAGAATATTCATCTTCTTTTTCTGTTTCTTCTCTCCTTCCTCCCCTTTCTTCTTCTTTGGTAATTCATTTTCCTTTTTCCTGTGATTGATTCTCTTGTCCATCTCGTATTCCACCTCGTTAGACTTCCTGCATCTTTTCTCTCATCCTTCCTCCTTCAGCTCTTCTTCTTTCTTATCTTCTTCTGACACTACCTTTCTCCCTGTCGTTTTCTCTGTCTACTTCGTACTTCCTTCTAGTTCCACTCCTTCTCTCCTCTCTCCTATTCCTACTCATCATCACCCCTCTTATTACCCACGCACAACCCTAGAGCTCATGTGGGCATCATCCTCAGCACAAAAAAAATTATTCTCAGATTCCCTCATCTTCTTCTCCGTTTCCCATGCATTTTACTCTTCCACCACCTCCTCCTCTTCCTCTCCTCCTCCTCCTCCATCATCATCATCATCATCATCATCATCATCATCATCATCATCTTCTTCTTCTTTTTCTCTTCTCCATCTTCTTCTTTTTCTTTTTATTCTGCTTCATCACCTTTTCTTCATCTTCTTCTTCCTCTTCTTCTCCTTCATCTTCGTCTTATTCTTCTTTATTTTTCTTCTCTTCCTTTATTCTTCTCCTTCATTTATCCAGTTCTCCATTTTCTTGCTCTTCTCTTTTACCTCTTCTCCTTCTCTACTCTTTGCCCAACACAATCACCGTGGCTGAATCCTTTTTGACAGAGCACGCGCGTTCGTCAAGATTGTGCGCTGGCAAGTAAAGATTCAATTCCGAGATTCGCAAATATTTGCAACTAGAGACGACGGAGGCGTACAGCTGATCAAAAGCACCTCTCTTCTCTTCCTTCAACTCTTCCTCCTTCTCCTCTTCCTCCTGCTCCTACTCCTCCTACTCCTTCTCCTCCTGCTCCCACTCCTCCTCCTCCTCTCTTCCTACCCTCCTCCTCCTCCTCCTCCTCCTCCTCCCTCTGCTCCTTTTCCTACTCCTCCTCCTCCTCTCCACACACCTCTTTTTATTCTTGCTCCACTACCTCCTTCTCCTCTTCCATCTCATCATTCCTCTCATCATCCTTTTCTTCCTACCGTCAACAAGTCTACTCCTCTCTCCGTCTCATGAATTCTCAAGAAAATAGAGCAGGGAATCATGAGTGTTAGAGATTGAAAAAACAAAGGGTAACGTGATGAATTGATGGGAAAAATTTAGAAAGTAAGGGAAATAAATTTTTAAATAACAGAATTATTTGAAAAACACATTTATAATTTATGTGCAATCATAGAATTTATGTATGGATGCATATTTAAAGGAGAAATCTTTCGTCATAGACTATTTGCACCCCTGACTATTATTGTAAGTAGGAAAAGGCCCTGATAACAAATTATTTTCTATTCTACATTAGAATTCAAAGAAGATGTTTTCAAGATACATACGGACATGTATTTGAATTGAGATTAAAATTTAAGGGAGGATATACAAGATCGCTGTGAACAAGACATTTATTGGGTTGAACTAGAATGAGAATCAAACTCCCATGCTGAGGATTACCTAAATCCATTGACAGTTTACTAGGTGGTGGCACCGACTCTATCTTCTTAGACACTCTGTAGATATCCTCAGCTTGTGTAACAGACAATTCTCTGCTTCCATCTGAGCAGAGTGAGGAAAAGAGAGAGAAAGATATCGAGAGAGGAAAGACAGGGGTTCACAGGGGTTGAGAAAAGTGTAAAGGGAGAGAGAGAGAGAGACAGAGTGAGTGTGAGAGAGAGACAGGAAGGGAGAGACAGATAGGAAGTGAGAGAGCAAGGAAGGTCCTACAAGACAAATGAGAGAGGTTGGAAATGTTGGTTTGGCAGAGTTCTTCTGGGATGAGGATGGTAAGACTGCGAGTGATTTCTAGGAAGTGAGAAGAAAAGAAGAAGTAAACGGTGATTGCGGATATCGGAAGAACAGGAAAAGAAAGGTGAGAGAGGAAATAAAAAAGAGAGAGGAAAGGTGTGAGAGAGGAAGTTGGCAGAAAGCGGAGGAAATGGAAAAGCAGGAAGAACAGCAAAAAATATAGGAGAGAGCAAAAATCGGATGAGAAGATGAAGAAGAAATCGAAGATGGCAGGAAAATAAAGCAAGAATAGAAAGAGAATGGAAGAGATAGAATGAGGTAGAGGTGGAGAAACAGGATGAAAAGAGAACTCCAGATTACAGCTTCAAGCCAGAAGATATGTGAGCTAGTCGCTTAGCTTTTTTCGAAGATTTATATTATTATCTGCTAAGAGCCAGTTGCTGGTGTCTTTTATTACACCACTCATTTTTTTCTCAATTGCAGTAGATCAACTCCCTAACTTTAGACACTGATTTTGAAGATGAAGTATGATTTTGAGAGCTTAACAATAATAATTATGAGTCTGGGTGAGTTCACTTTCAAATATAATGACAGTGACAAATTTGGTGGCTATCGGTTTCAAGAAAAACAGAGAAAAGCAATTGAATAAGAAGGCAGCACCTGATTAAACATGATAACCTACAATTAGTTTATAAAAGAACATTAATTACAGCCTAGAGCTAGAGTTTCAGATGTGTTGTCTAGAAGCTCATCGAGTTAGTTTAGACGGTGGATAAAATTACAAGCAGCATTAACTTACAACCCGAAAATTGCAGTGAAATTCGAGCTATTTGTCCAGTCATCAGTTGGTGTTATTATAATAATATTATCAGTATTATTGATAAAATCAGATAAGCAGAACTCAATCAAGCAAGCAATGTAATCCTAGCTGACTAATCAATCAAAGCAAGGTCTGATACTATCCACCCGATTATTGCCTATGATAAAATCAATAATAAGCAGAACTCACTGAAACAACCAATGTAACCCTAGCTGACTAATTCAACAGAAAACAATGAAGAATAGGCTTAGCTTGTTTTAAGACTGAAACTCAAATCCGCGATCTAGTCGATATTTTGCGGTGAAACAGGGCTGGCTGCCAGCGAACATTGCCTGAGAATTAACAAGGTAGCCGATTCTTCAAAAGAGAACATAAAGAAAAGTGAAAGCGCTAAGAGATGAAAAGGTACAGTATTAACGAGAGTAACAGCATTCTTTTCAGCTGTCATGTTTTGCCCGGGGTGAAAAAAGCGTGAGAAAAACGTAGGAAGGGAAAAATGTTGGAAGAAAGACTTAAAAATCCGATCACATTAATGAGATCCGTAGCCTTGGAAAAGCTGGTTCATTCACCAGTCTGATCTTTTTTCCTGTTTCCCTTCCTTCCCTCATTCCTCCCCCCTCCTTTTCCTCATTCCTGCCCCCTCCTCTTCCTCGTCAACCCCTACAAAATTCCTCTTCAACCCCCAAGAATCGAAAAACGGTGTAAATCCGTCTTTCACTCGGTGCCGTTGCCCCCCGGAAAAGTAAGAAGATATCGGACCACTTGTGAAATCGACTCGATAGATCGATATTAGGGCAGTCGATGTTTGCACGAGCCAAACGAGATGGATAGATATCAAGATGGATTGGCGGAGAGAAATCGGGAAACTGAGGAAGGTGGTTCAAGAGAGAGGAATAAAGTAAAAAACGAAAAGAGAGGAAGAGAGAGAGAGAGCGATAGGTTGTGTGAGAGGGCAACACTCTCATTACTTGTAGCCCACCTAGATATCGGTTCGAATCTCGCTGTGGCACAGCTGTACCTCTTAAAACGCGTTCCCGCCAAATTTCTTCGCTGCTCGATTGTATTGTTCTGATTTGGCGCGAAACGAATCGTCTGTTACCCACAGTGGCAAAGCGGGTTGAGGGGAAAAGCGAAATACTATTTCTTTTCTTCAGGTTACCCAACTCACGTCGCGTATATGTGCTCAACAAGTTGGGTTTACAATATCTCACAAATATGCTTGGGATCAGGAAATGTTTTTCGGGATTCAAGTTGATATTTTGTACACAGTTTTCAAAATACTCGTAGTATGATACTGATGAGATAACTAGAAATAGTAAGAAAATTACTGCTAGCATAGATGTAGGAGCTTTTAAATACTATTCAACAATGAAATGTTAACATTTTACAACAATGAAAGACAACAATTTTTTCCCCACTTAGAAAATATTATTTACACAACAACTTTTAATTTCTACTGTTAATAACTGTTAATTTTTTATGCTCATTTTCTGTGAATGAAACTTCAAATTGAACTGCAAAATACTCCACATTTTTTGAAGAATACAATATTGGATGTTATTAAGGTACGTATTTCAATATGTAACATTTCTGTGTACATTGTTTAATTCAAAAATTGTTGAATCACATGTTCCTTTTTCGTAATAAAACTTTACTCGCATAATAAATACAATATTTAGGTGTTACTATTCTATTTTAGGACAATTCTAAAACATTTCGGATAACATTCTTTTAGCCTACTTAATAAAAAATACTTGAATCCTTCCAACTCATAAATCTTCCTAAAAACCACGACAGCGCCTATGGTAGAACAGATTATTAGAGCAGACTGCTATTCCATAATGGAATAGTTGTTGAAAACCAATTGTAATCTGAAGAGATTACCGAGTTCGGAACACATAAATTGAAGCAAACTCGGGAAGTGAATGAGCTAAGACTGAAAATGGGGGAAGGAAAGCTACAAGGCGCTTTGTGGGGGGATGGAGGGAGGGGTGCGCAATAGAGTGTGTCACCTGCAGGTTTTCCAACCTCCCCCACCCCCGTAGAAGGTTTTCCACCAGCTCTGGCAGGTTTTCCACCCCTCGGAGTTCAGCTAACGGCGCTGAGAAATATACAGGAACACAATTCCAACCCCTGCACTCACTTCACTGGTGGCTGCATATCCAAGCCGGGCACAAAACGCGAAGGATTCGTCTCTTGTTGGAGCCATTCGCGTGTAAAATCTCTTGTTCTGCTTTGGCACCAGACACCCTTAAAATTCTCCCCACCCCCGAAATCATCCCCTAAACTCCAACAAAACCTTCTCGACCTTCAGCGGACCATAGAGACTGCTTCTAAATGCCATTTCCGTTTACAACGACGTTTTATTTCTAATTTTCGACGCCTGCATCTGAAGAGATTGCTCCGTCAAAATATGTCTTTAAACCCTCCCCTCCCCCCAACTCACCATCTCATAAGGCAAGTCAATATCTCCTGTACATGTTACAGATGCTTCGAATATCTCACTGCTAACATCAGTCTAATGAGAAACAAGGAGAATGCGCTTTTATCTTAGATTAAAGTCTTTCAAGAAGTAGAGGAAGATTACTCTAGGAGGTGTTGAATTGATTATTCGAAGACTTGAGAGATTTGTTTGCTGAATAACCATACATTCGTATGAGAATCTATTCTATCATTCTGGTCATTTTTGTATCTTTTTTTCTTGTTGCCATCAGAGTAATCACCATTAGTAGGTAATTATCATTAATTGACTTTTTTGAAGTGAAAATTGTGTATGTGATGAAGAGAACATAACTCAACTTTGGACATTTCTCAATTAAATTTCGGATTAGAAGTTTTGGGCTAACGCCTGTTTTTTCTGTCCTTAATATTGTAGTTTTGATGAACTAAATGAATTAAGTAATTACTACTACTACGGGTGGCTACCGCAGTCGGGATACGACGTCATATCATTGACAATAAGGCTCTCTATCTCTACACATCGGTCCTAACCTTTCTACTAACGACTAACCTATGCTACTAGGTAGCATAGAGTAGCGTTCCGATATTGTTGTTTGTCGATGCTAAAGTGGCCTCCTCTATTCTACTATTACTTTTATAAAATAGGAAATAAGCTTGTGACTCACCTATGCTGCAGTCATACTCCACGTGAAGGATTCGCTTTCAACCGGTTTCGATGATAAGTTGTTGAATCATGAGTCAATCCTCTTCCACTATCAAGATGGTTCCTCCATTGCAAACATCATATCAACATTTGAGCTGCAATCAAATTATAACTGATATCAAGAGGAGATCAATA
This sequence comes from Laodelphax striatellus, assembly GCA_017141395.1. NCBI lineage: Eukaryota > Metazoa > Arthropoda > Insecta > Hemiptera > Delphacidae > Laodelphax > Laodelphax striatellus. The sequence continues at coordinate 25,369,799 of CM029539.1, read as the reverse complement.
ATATAATTATTAAATTGGAGAAATTATTCTCAATTAAAATTGCTTAAAACATAGTTCTAAACAGATCTTGCTCAAGACTTAGCTCCATGCTCATAGAAGACGATCAATATGTCATGTTCTCATCAACGGAGTATAATCAAGCACCATGAATTATGTTCATGACCATAAATTAACCCAGATGATATCACAATCAATTACGTAGATCTTGTTCGTAAGCATGAATAATGTCTTAAACTGTGTGGCATGATGAGGGTATACAAAGAATCTACTCTGTATCCATCAGAATCTACTCTAGTACGAATGTAATCATGATATTGCTATGTTATATTATATGTGATGATATGAACAGTATACGTACATTTCTGTCTACATTACTGTATCTCTAAAACGAAATCCCTTGTTAAGAGCAAAGACAATTTAATTAATAAAATTAAATTACAATGTAAAATTGACTACTTCAATTTAACTACAATAGTTAAATTGTCTTTGTTAAAAGGGAATCTCTCTGTATGTTTCAAACCAATTGAGAGATATAGAGATAAAGCTAGATAAAAGATGAATAAAATGGATAACAGATCAATCAATATAGAAATCAAACTAGAACAAAACTAGCAATACAACAATCTGTCAACGATAATTAGACCCCCAGACCCCCATATTGGCCTCCCAGTATACCGCAGACCAATTTGCTAACTCAAAAGTTGAGTTGAGTTACTATACAGAGCGCGTCCTTATACGATTGACCTCTTCCATTGGTCCACGACTGCCAGACAACTCAGTTGAAAGGCAAGACAAACAATCTGACTTCCTTTTGATTCCGGACGGGTTGACGAAACAGAGAAAGAGAATAGAAAGAGAGAGCGAGAGTGAGTGTGTGAGTGAGAGAGGAAAAACTGCAACTCATCCATCTACCTACAGAAGTCTCTTGATCCGCAACAAAGGTTCCATTAAATCAGAAAAACTTTTTCGAGCAAGCTAAAGTTGCAATTACAGTGAATTTGTCAGGTCGGTCAGGTTCAGTACATTAACTACAACTTTTCCTTACCACTCTTCTCCCCCCAAACAACTTTCCTCGGACAGTTGTAGAGGTAAACGAAAGAATAAGTTTTCCCCGTCCTTTTTCCCTAAATTACCTCTGCAAGGCAGGAAAAGGCGGCAGCCATTTTGCAGTCGGCCTACCGTGAATTTGACCTCAATTAAAAATTAATTAATCGCTACAACAATGAAACAAATTGATGACTACCTTGGGATAGAGGCCGCCGTACCAGTAACAGCGATCATTTTCAACGTTCAAGATCTGAAATAGAAGAAGCAAACTTTTAGGCAACTCGTCTTCGTGATTTAGAAAGGAAATATTCAAGTAATATTTCCCTAGGTAATATTCTGTGTATTATTGTATTCCACTGTCATAAATTTTCGTAAAATATAATCAGATTCATTTAATTTGACGCTTGGCATTAGATAGATAGGTAGAGAGATATTAATTCATTGCCATCGTACTCGACGGCATCAGCAACGTCAAGAAATAATATCTATCTATCTATCTATCTAATGCCAAGCGTCAAATTAAATGAATCTGATTATATTTACGAGAATTTATGACTGTGAAATACAATAATACACATCTCTAACACTATCTATCTATTGCCAAGCGTCAAATTAAACGAATCTGATTATATTTTACGAAAATTACAAAGCTTGTGCTGAAGAATGGTATAACATTGAGCCGTGTTTTAAGAGTAATTCGATTGGCTGAAGGCTGCTTAAAATGGCCGATATAGAAATATAAAATGGACGATAAGGATGGAATGGAAAATGGCCGAACTGAGCTGCGATGGAGTGCTGTGATTGGTCGTTCACTGTGACGTGTCACACCCACAAGTGGGAGGAGCTAGCCAATAAATGAAGACTTCCGTAACTAACTACTCAGTCATTCGCTTGTGTTTTATTTTGATCAATTGGACGAATAACATGTTTCTGTGTCTTGTCCACAACTCTTGTTACTAATGTATTGTAAAAATAGTTCGTTCAATTCCTCAAATTTCCTTTAGTTCATGAGGATCCATTCTTTGTAGGGTTCACTTCAATTTCTATATCAATAGACCGCATTCCTTTGCCTGCTGTTTTCGTTCGATTGAGAATTTAAAGTAGTTTAAATAAGTAGTGGCGAAGCGTGTAAAAAGTAACAATATTCAAAGATTCTCGAAATGGATTCAACAGGCTAGGGATTTAGTAGCCTATACACTACACAGTCTTCAATCGGATAGAATCTATCTATCTAATGCCAAGCGTCAAATTAAATAAATCTGATTATATGTACATTATAGATAAATATCAAACATTTAGTAGGCTCATATTTACTATAGGAAATATACCCGGCGATGACCAAATAAGCATACCACGCTTCGCCACGGACCTAGATCTCTTTGATATTGGGTAAATTACTAGATAATATGTGGCTATATATGCTGCTATTATGCCTTAATATCATATTCCTTTTTCAGAGGAACACCCATGCATAAAAATCACAGAAAAGGATTATAAGATCGTGTTTTAAGTGCCTGTATTCTGATACCAGTCTAGTATGAAACGTCGAATTCATGCTATTCCACTTTTTTCAGTAAACAAGATACTTTATGAAACACGTAATACATGATTGATTAGCTGTCTTTATTTATGTGATGTGACGCGTATCATGTTATCATAACAAATCTGTCTTATTTTCTCACATCGTATATAACTTCACCAATAACATGTTATTCATTGTAACATATCACAACTACTGTATACAACCTTATCATGTAAGGTAAGGCTGGGCGTACACCGGTTAGTCAATACAAGACAAGACGAGATTAGTCACGTTTAGTCACAGTACTTCACATAGTTGCATGTGAAGCAACACACACCGATTAGTCATTGCATCGGTGTGTGCTGCTTCATAAGCAGCTATGTGAATTATTGTGACTAATCTCGTCTTGTCTTGTCTTGACTAACCGGTGTACGCCCAGCCAAAGGTTGACATTACCTTTGACCATTACCATGACATTACACATATCATGTTACCATAACGAATCAGTCTTATTTTCTCACATCGTTTATAATTTTCCCACCTCACCAATAACATGTTATTTATTGTAACATATCACAACTACTGTAAACAACCATAGTTTTTGTGTTCCACCAATTTTTTCACCAGCCGAGATTGCATCAACCCAACCACAACAATATATTATCTTTTGTAAGCGTCGGCTGTCTTCTCATTTATTTGGATGCTAGGTTGTTGTTTCATGATGTATGGAAACAACGTGAGACATTGCGTGGCGGCCAACCATTATCGCAAACAAACGTCCGTGATGAAAGAAACGTTATAAATGAATTGGACTCGCGGTGCTCGTAATTCAATTCTACTGCCTGGGATTATACGAGGGCTCAATGCATTCTGAAAGCGGCTGCAGGTAGCTCTGGCGCTGTGATACAATAAAAATTATTCATAGTGCACACAGAGTGAAGGTGAACAGTTCATTTGCATAGGTTACGTGTGTATAGCTGGTGAATTTCGTTCAGGCATCTGGATTGATAATGGAATATCATCATTACAACTTTTTGTATTACAATTAAAGTGTATTACATTTGTAGAACAAATATTGATGTTGTGGAATGTTTCCATGGCCCTGGTATAAACATTGTGTTTATTAAAGTGGAGTTTGAAATTTCAAATAATTTTTCCTATTTTGTATTTCAATTATTCCTTGTTTATTCAACAAGATTCAACATCGATTCAACAATTTTGTTTAGCCAGTTCCTTCAAGTTTGGCGTTTTTATTGAAGAAGTTCTTGAAATTATTCCATATACTAGGGAACATTATTTTCTAGTTTGACGAGATTTTCACTGTTGCCAGTTGGCTGACAAAAACTGCTGGTAAAGTTCAACTGCGCTTCAAGGGCGCCTAACATCTTATCCAGGGTTAGGGTTAGGGAAAGTGGAGGATAAGGGAAAGAGGGAGGGAGGTAGGGATAAGGAAGAGAAGAAGGACTGTCGCAACTGAGGGACAAAGTTGAACAAGACTTAACGGTACTTCAGGGAACGTTACCGCGCTACTTGACAACTTCAACTTACGCCGGAGGCGGCTTAAAAATTCCCGTCAAAGTCCTGGCGCCCCCACTTCTGCGCTGCCACTCGTCTAAACTTATTAAAAGTTTAAAAGAATCCCTGGCGTGTGCTACAGACTGTTGTCAGGCCTGATCCTCCACCACACTGCAATGCAACATGCCACTTCACGTCTAACATAATGAACTGGCGAACACTGCTTTGTACTGTCGGTTTATTATGTATTATTACAAATGAATAACTGTGCAGGATTGTTTCGAAAGTTGTTCATTAATGTTAGCCTATACAATTAATTCCGAGAAATACCGAGAAATAGATGGACAGATGATGTGGAACGCGATCTAAGGATGCTTGGAGTTCGTAACTGGAAGAGGCAGGCCGAGGATCGAGACAGATGGAGAGGCTATGTGAGGGAGGCCAAGGGTTGTAAAGACCTGTAGAGCTGAGGAGTAAGTAAGTAATACAATTAATTCGAGGCGTAAATGAATATTAATTCATTTTATACATTATAATTAATAGGAATCCATGATCATGAATTATAATGAATAGGAATCAACATTTCATATCCATTACAACATAATGCATGATTCAAAGTATTTCAACAATGCTTTGATAAGTTATGTAAATTAATCTACAAAGGATAACTTTGAAAACCTTTCACTCATTATTGATAATACTCAAATCAAGCTTCTACCAGCGAAGAAGATTTATCAAATCATTCGAACTAACACAGTCATGAATTGTACATAGAGTTATTAATAAATTGTATTTCCAAAGTGAAATGAAAAGCATTTTATCGAATTCCATACAGAGGAGCATTTAATTGGATATGAAATTTGATTGGCAGCTCGCAAGGGTAGAGTAAATAATCAGTACGGTATGAGAGTGTGCCAGGGTTTTGATATATTCAAAGGGATGATATTTCTCATTCCAATTTCTCTTTGCAGTTGTTCTCTTCTCTCCCACACACACTCTCTCTCTCTCTCGCACCAAGTTTGTTAAACACACTCCATTCTCCCAATTCTGCTACTTTTCAATCAGCGTCTGTTTCGCACTTCACTCCACATCTTCTGATGTCTCTCCCTTTTCTCTTCCACAACTCCTCTACTCTTCTACTTTTTGTTCTCCTCCTTTATCTTCTTCCTCTTCCTGTTCTTCTTCTCCTCCTTTATCTTCTTCCTCTTCCAGTTGTTCTTGTTCTTTTCCTTCTTCTTATTCTCCTTTTCCTTCTTTTATTCTTCTTCTTTTCCTACTACTTCTCCTTCTTCTTCTCCTACTTCTTTTCCTTCTTCTTTCTTCTTCTTCTTCTTCTTCTTCTTCTCCTCAATCTTCTTCTTCTTTTCCTTTTCCTCCTCTTCCTCCCTTAGTAAAGTAAGATCTACTTCTTCCTCTTCTTCTTTTAGATGGTTAAGTGTAAGAGATGGCCAACTGCGCCCTAACTTCGCCCTCCCAGGTTAAAAATAAAGGCAGTCATTCAATTCAATTCCTTTCTCTTTTTTCTCCTCCTCCTCTTCTCTCTTTCTTCTTCCTCCTTCTCTTCCTCTTCTTCTCCTTCTTCTTCTTTCTTCTTCTTCTTCTTCTTCTTCTTCTTCTTCTTCTTCTTCTTTCCTTCTTCTTTTCCTTCCTTCTTCTTCTTCTTCTTCTTCTTCTTCTTCTTCTCCTTCTCCTTTTTCTTTTTCTTCTTTTTCTTCTTTGTTCTTCATCTTCTGCCCTTTTTTCTCCTCTTCTTTCTCATTCTTCTTCTCCTTCGTCTTCTTTTTCTTTTTCCCCCTTATTCGCAAATAGACGAGTGCTTGCAGCATCTCTGCAGCTCTGCTCCGTTCAGCTCGCGATGTTTGCTTTGTCCTAACGATCTCAGAAATTCAGTACGCGATTTAACACCTTCATATCACGTGCTGCTGGAAACTTATCTCGGTTCAAATCCTTCTTGTTCTTCTTCTTCTTTTCCTTGCATCGTTACTGCAATGAGTTCGGCTCGAATTTCCCTGCTATGCCCCGTTTGATGCATACATCTGATTCAGATCATCAAGAGAATAGAAATCGCTTGCCGATGGTTCGGAACCCTCCTAAGCATTCATCTTTCACTTTCATCCTTATCATTATCCAAGCCCAAGTCGGATTATTATTAGAAATAAAAATGTATGTAATCGCTAGATATACTATTTCAATTTGTGTACAGATAACTCTGAAATTATGACAGTTACGATGAAAAGGGATAGGACATTGGTTGTAGAGAATGACATAAGAAAGCCATCGAAATCATTTTCGTTCAAATATTTTGATCAGAACTTGAAATATGGGCGATTCACGAAACGCTTTTAACATGCACTTCGAGGACAGGACTGGTGAGAGAGAGGTCCTATCAAATAAATATTTATTGTATCACATAGTTCAATTTGTCTAGTATTCATTGCAACAACTCAATCGTTAGCGAAACAATGATAACTCGTGTTTGCATTCTTGGTGTTATAGCCTACACAGTGTATGTTGCTAATCGTAGTCACTGTGAATTAAGCAGTTATTATGAATAACAGTAGTAACGGGGCGGGGGTCGTTGATTAATTCACAGCTGCCGTGGAAACGCAGGGCGATCGCAGTAACGGTGTGCGTATAAATTCATGAGTCGACCGTTAATTACGGTCACAGTTATTGTGCTGTCGCTGTTACCATTAATTCAATGGGCCGGGCTGGCTGTATTTGAATGACAAATCACGTAATAGGCAAACGATATGCAGAAGGCCTTCCTAGCAACAGGTCCCCCACAAACATAATAACCAAGTTGGGTGTCATTTGGTTCGTTGTCTTTCGAGTACATTACAACACGAGTATTATCAATGAGAATCTTCAACTTCGTAAGAGTTTACGAGTAAGATTTAGTTTCAGAGTTCAGAAGTCAAGTTGCACAAAAACTCCAATAGACTTTAACCATCGTAAAATGACGTCATTGCATTGTCGTCCAATCCGTTCATTGGTTCTCGTTGCATTGGTTCCGTGATGACATCATTTGACGGCGGTTAGAGTACATTGGAATTCGTGCAACTGGCAGTATAGTTAGTAAGATTCACTTTTAGGAAGAGTTCATTTAGTTTGAAATCAATAACTTCGACTGAAAGTGAAAAGCCAACAAAAATCAAGTTCCCGTGGTTCACTATTTATTACGTAATTATTTATTCAATACACATTGAAATGGTACCAAATTGCTCAGAAAGATCTAGTCAATATCCTCAAATTTTGTTCTAACTGGTATTTTATTTCAATGAAATCAATTAAATACAGAGAAACTCTCGTAAACTTTGACTAAAATAGCTGTATTTTTATTATTAGAGACTTTAGAAAGTATTTGAAAGCAGTTAAAAGTTTAGTCCAGTCATTGAGTACAGTACATAAAGGTAATCGCGGGAAATAATTCACAACAAGCGAATTTTAATGCAATGTTCCACATGGTTGCAAAGAATTCCTCTGGTAAACGACTTCTATTTCCAGAAGAATTTCAACTCTTCTAATTTCCTATTTATTGGAGTCATATTTTTCTTTTTTATAACTTGACAAAAAATTAAATCCAGATACATGACTAAATTTAATACATTTTAAAAATTATAGATTCAAATTTTAGATAGAATAAATATCATTCCAGGTAAACCGAGAAAGCTGGAACTGACATCAAACACTAACGAAAGAGTGATGCTGTTGTAGTAAGTCATGTCTAGAAAATCATCGAGCAGTTTGATTGGCCAATAGGTTGACAGTTGCCATTTTACGATTTTAACCAATCAGGAGCCAGCTGTACGTCACATGACATCTGACAGTCCTTCTGACGTACGAGAGCTGCCTGCTTCTGATTGGTCGAAATCGTAAAATGGCGTCTGTTCAGCTCATTGGTCAATCAGATGGCTCTGTGAATGACGTGGGCATTGCCACGCCCTCTTTTCTTAGTGCTTGGTGTGAAATTCAGCTCTCACTCAAATTTGAATTACTCACTCTGATTCACAATCTACAGATTCAATTATTTCTAGTTTCATCACGTAATACAGTAGTAATAATATCCAGGAATAGAATTTCGACCGAATTTAGCAAATGAAATATACAAAATAATATACAAATTTAAACCACCTTGATGAATTAGGAGAATGAGCTATCGTTTGTTAAGATCAGTTTACTTCAACTAAAGTTAAGGAAATCCTCATTTTTATTATCTTTATCTTTGCCTCTCCCTACTTAAAACCCTGAATTCAGAGTGGCAAGGTTTGTATAATGATTTGTATAAGGAATGATTTCAGAAACAATATTTCCGTAGCACAAACGTCGAGTATTTAAAAATTTCTATTGGAGTTTGTAACCAAAAATAGGGGCAAAATAGGTTATTAATATTATTATTAATAATACTATCATATCATGCTGATTACTAAAAAAACGACTCGCAAACAAGATCAGTAAGCAGCTTGCTGGCTCCACCTCTCCGATTAGAAATATTATATGGAGCATGGTGGATATTAGAAGGGTTTCCGAACCGTGGTGAAGTGTGGTATAATTATTTGTGGTATGCGATGCCCATAGAAGTATAGCCTACCACGCTCCGCCACTATTTCTGAACCAGCGGATTAGGAAAAATTAGGAACCAGCGGTTTACTTTATAACGAAAAATTATCTAGCAAGTCTTTGGCAAGCACAATAAACACGCTTAGTCGATCCCCAGTCATCTACTTGAGGTCCATCAGCGACATAGGAGTGTTATATGGAGCATGTTGGATATTATTTGGGTTTCAAACCACCGGATTATAGTGTTAAAACGAGAAGAGTATTGTGATTGGCCAACATAAAACCGTCTAGTCGATCCCCGGCCACCTGGTCACGAAATAATTCGTCCATCAGCGATATAGGAGGCAGAGGCACATGATGAAACCGATCATCCAAATCTATACTCGAGCACCTTCGAGTTGAGTGAATTGAGACGGATTCATTACTACATGCCGCCCGAAAACCCTCTCTAATTCACTCTCTCTCTCTCTCTCTGGTTCTCTCTGAATGTGCTGCTCATTAAAACCAGACCTGCCTGGATATCGAGCCCGCGTCTATAATAATAGTAGACACACAGAATCCAATATGGCGGCGGCGGCTAAATTTTGCCGCAACGGTCGTCTCGATCGAATGCTGCGCTGTAATTGGTCAAATCAATTCTCAACTGCTCGGCCCTGCTACACGCTTCGCTGAGGGCGCTGCAGTCGCCATGTGAGCAACTTCGTCTTTATACTGGTCATTAATGACCTCCTAAGTCTATAACCTGATCGGAAATCCACTCTGTCGTTTGCTGGGAGCAGAAGAAGCGTTTTCTCTTTGTGAGCTCATGTGGAAAAATAATTATATGGGTTCTTCAAGGATCACAATTTTCACGTACAGTACTTGTTAATTTCAATTACAGGGTCGTAATTGATTGTATTTTTATTTTTATCAACGACTTTCACCTGTGGCAAGCTGGGGGTAGAAGAAGGGGTGTGGAAAAATAATTATATTATGAGTTCTTCAAGGTCACAATTTTATGGATAGTTGAGAGCAGAAGGGTTTTCTCAAGTGAAAAAATAATTGAATGGATTTCTTCAAGGATCACAATTTTCACGCTCTTGTACGTTTTGATTGAGATTGTATTTTTATTTTTATCAATAATTTTCAACTCTAGCTAGATGAGAGTAGAATAAGGGTTCCCTCATGTGAAAAAATAATGATATATTATGTCCTTCAAGGATCAATTCTTCGTTGAGGATGTAAAGGAGCACAATTTGCAAGTCTTTGTTCGTTTGAATCAGAATTAATTGTGTTTCAATTCTCAAAAGTGATATTTAACTGAGGCCAACTGGGAGTAGAAGGTTTTTCTTCTGATCTTACATTCAAAAATTATTAAATAAGCTCTTCAAGGTCACAGTTTAGTGGCTAGCTGGGAGCAGAAGGGTTCATGCTAAATAATAATAACCGTAATAAATAATTATGTGGAAAAATTATTGTATGGAGTTATTCAAGGATCACAATTTTCACATCATTGTGGAGTTTCAATTAGGATTGATTGTATATTAATTTCTATACATGATTTTCAAATGTGGTTAGCGGGGAGTGAAATAAGGGTTTCTTCTTTGTGATCCCAAGTGAAAAAATAATTTCATGGAGAACTATTTTACGTTTATGTCCGTTTGGATGAGAGTATTGATTGTGATTTCATTACTTTCAGTGATTCTAAGCGGCCCATGGACGACCTGTCATAGGCAGCCCTTGACGTCACGGCTAGTTATAAGTTTTCACCCCTCCAGAATTTTCTCTCGAATTCAAAATTTCCCCTGTACTTATCTCCTACCATCCTCGATACCCATTGCGAGTATTTATTTCGAAAAAGATCAGATGACGTGTTTCAATCGACAGGAAGATGATTCCTCGAAACAACACCCACTCTTTTCCTCAACCAGTTTTCAAGTTTCCATCTCGCGAGGGAACGAAACGTCTATTACACAGACCACCGTATCTCGTCTTGACTTCTGTGCCACAATTCTCCATTTCCCATTGGCATTTTTTCATACTACTTCCTATCCGCTTCCAAGTTCTGATTTTCCACGAATTTTCGCTCTGGATCGTTATAGTCTAGATACAACAATCTCTTTCTCTATAAATGCAACCACCACCTGCCAATGAATATCTGTATCACTTTTGTACATTGAAATGGGTTTAGAATGCTTTCAAAGGTGAGAAAGAGAAAAAAATTAGAAGCAGAAGAATAAGAAGCAAAAGAATAAGAAGAAGAAGAAGAAGAAGAAGAAGAAGAAGAAGAAGAAGAAGAAGAAGAAGAAGAGAAAAAGAAGAAGAAGAAGATAAGGAGAAGGAGGAATAAGTAAAGAATTTAACATGCGAATCATGGTGGGGAACAAGACAATGATTAAGGAGAACGGAAGGAGAGAATAATAATAAAAATAAGAGTGATGAAAGGAAGTGTAAAATAGGAAGAAGAGAAAATTGAAAGAAGAAGAAGGAAGAGATAATGAACAAGAATAAAATAAATGATAATGAATGAAGGATACGAAGAATGACAGGATGTTATTTTAAGAAGAATAAGGAGTAGTAGGAGGAGAATGAGAAGTAGGAATAGAAGAGAGAACTTGGAAGAAAATAGAAAGAAAAATAACTGATAAACAAAAACACATTAATGTTGCTTATTTTGATGAAGAGGTGGAAATAGTGGTGGAGAAATAATTAGTAAAATTGAAGACTGGGTAGAAGTACAGTAATATAATAGGAATAATAAAAATAAACATGGAATAGAAAGAACAAGAATTGGGAATGGGAAAAAGATATGGGTGAAATTATAGATGATTTATTGATGAATGCCGAGATGATGATTAAGAAGAATAAGAAGATGGAGGTAGAGAAGAAAGAATGAGAGGAAGAAGAGGGGGGAAAGTGGGAGGAAATAATGATAAAGGAGAAGGAGAAGAAGAATAGGGAAAGAAATAAGAGGGAGAAAAAGAAAAATTATAAAAATATAAGTAGTATCAGAAAAAGAAAAGAAGGTAGTAAATGAGACGGGAAGTGGAGGGAACTTGAGTGGAGAGAAAAAAGCCTTTCCGCCGAAATCACTCTCCTTTACAGACGGAAAATTTCAAATATAAATTTATATTCAACGAAGCTCTTCCACCATTGAAAGTTACGCTTCTGCTGCTAGGAATAAGTACCTGTGCAGTAGCTTTTCTCTTTTTCCTCCCTTTACTTCCCCCCCCCTCAATTCTCTAGACAAGAGCAAAAGAGAACGCGTGAGAAAATATTTGCATTCAAGTCTCGTTCTGAATCGTAACTTCACCTTCTACATCTCACTTTTATTTGCTTTAAAGTTCTCTTCTTATGTGTGATCGCTCTTTCCACCCCCCCTCCCCTTCAAACCTACTACACCTGACGCTAAAGTTTACCCTAGCATATATTATGAATTTTTCTCTTTTTGTCATGAATGCTTTCCAGTTTTGCACGCATATTGACAGGGCCTCGCTCGCTCACTCTCACTTTTGCCAAGTCCGTGCCTCCCAGAAATATTCTTTTCACATTTCAATTCATGCCCGACAGAAACTGAATTACTCTTATTCAACCCGAAAATTAAGGTTCAGCTAAGCTTATGTAGTCATCTAAAAGATCTGAACACTTGATATTTGAATCCACTTACTTTGCATTTCTGTAAACAGATTTTTTTAAAAGGTTTCTTGAGCTAAGCAATGTAATTCAAGAGAATCCTGTGAAACGTATGCATACATAATCAAAATAGATTTATGCAATCTCGGGATAAAATTGTTTTACGGCCAGTTGCACGAAAATCCAATCCAATTTAACCGCCGTTAAATGATGTCAAATAACGAGAAACAATGAACGAATTGGACGTCAATGTGATGACGTCATCTTACGGTGGTTAAATTTTTACTACAACTAGTAGTAAATATTATCGTTTGATTGTTTCTATTGTCGAAATAAGTTAAATTGAAATGAATAAATTACAATATTATACCAAATGGAACATAATAAACTACTCCCCCAAAAGAGCACGCTCGAACTTGGGGAAGGAGAAATCAGTCCCCATCATCAAAGGTCCGTCTGATCTGGACTTTTGTTGGATCTTTGTTTTGGATTTCTACAAAAATTGATACGTATTGAAAAATATAGAATACAAAAATATTACATTTGAAACATTCCTATCTCCTTCACCGTGCTGAAAAGTTGACAGTAAACCCGTTGTGGCGTTCATTTTTGATGGCGAACGTTAGTCAAATGCTTCTGATTATTATTTCCATCACCATTATCACCGATGCCGGCCAGTCTCATCCGAAATAACGATCAGCACTCACAGTGGGTTCCAACTACAAAAAAATCGCCAACCTGCAAACGTGCGATAGCGCATAGGAAATGTCATCCAGACTCCCAACTCGCCGCTCTAATGAGCGAACTCGGTGCATGCTAAGCTCAAACTGTGCGCTGGCTGCTGCCTCGGTGACAGACGAATTAACTCAACCGAACGATATCCGCTCTCTCGGCCTGTACTGCCTCCAATTTCCATTATTTTTCCGCTCTTCTGTACGTACGTCCGACACAAAACGCGTCGCTGTGATAATACTATCACTTACTTTCTATCTCTGTCTCACTTCCTCTCTATTTTTTCCATTTTTCTCTTGCCCTCTTCCAGTTTCTAAAGTTGTTCTATTTCTCTATTCTTTTCAAGTCCCAATTGCTCTCCTACGTTTTTACCTTACAATTGCTTTTTTCGTTTTTTTCTTCTTCCAATCCCCAAAAAAAATATTTTACTCTTCTCTCAAATTTCATTTTACGAGCTCAATTTCTTTCTCTCTCAATCTTTCTTCCTCTCACTTTCTTCTTCGGTCAGTTTCTCTTCCATTTCTAATTTCTGTCTAATTTTCCTTTTTCATTTCCTCCTCTCTACCTATTTTAATCTTCAACCATATCTATCTACCCAACATCATTTTATTTTATTTGTCTCTTTACTTCCTCCACTGTCTTTTTTCATTTATTGCTTTCCTTTCTTCTGTTTCTTTACGTCCTTATCTGTCCTTTCTTTTCTTTAACTACCCAGCTATTCCCTTCTCTATTTCATATTCGTTTTCCTCCATCACTCACTCCTATTTTCTCTCTCAATCTTTCTTTCTCTTCCTCTCCCGTGACTCTTCTTCTCCAGAATCTCCTTTTCCTTCACTTTATTTCCCTCTCTAACCCTGTAACCCTCTTTCTCTGTTCTCTCTACTTTGTCTCATCTTCTCTCTACTCTCTCATTCCTCAGTATCTTCTCTCTTTTCCTTCCACTCTCTTCTCTTTCACTTTCTGATACTCATCATCAGCCAACATAACCCTCTTTCTCTCTTCTCTCTATTTTACTCTCTCTTTCCCCTCTACTCACTATTTTCTTAGTAATTTCTCTCCCTTTCCCTCTCACTCTCTTTCTCTCTCACTTTCCAATTTCCATCATCAGCCAACGTGTAAAATGATTCGTGAGCCAGTTGTTCACAAACCTGACTATTGTTGTGCAGTGTGTACCAGGCCGTGAAATAAAACAATCCATTCATTAGTATACTCTCGCTATGTCAGGAAGGGATGACATAGACAAGGCAAATGTCCACTTCTATAGGTTCTCGTCCTTTTTTATCAGCTATTTTCAACTGTTTTACCAGTATACATAAAATCATGTGTTATATTCACTGGCACCCTCATGTGTAGTAGAGTACCACAATAATTTGAAGAGTGATCAGAAAATAGTGAGGTTTTAGACTGGTTAATGGAGATTTGTTTCACAGTAAATCAATCATTTTGTTAACTAGTCTAGAATTGAAAAGAGAATAAAAGTAGGGACAAATAATTATAATATAGGTGAAATATTTTTAAAGAATGTGGATCATATTAACTAGTAAAGATGGTAAATAAATGAGAAAAGTGAAAAGAGAATAAGAGATTGGGAAAGGGAGGGATCAGTTTTTTCATGGAAATGGATTTTTTTTAAAGAATCATGAAGAAAACATTCTTTAATACAGGTTCGCCAGGTAATGAAAACTATGGATAGAGGAAAAGAAATAGAGGCGAAGAGATGAAACCATAGACCAAAGTGAATAGACGATCAGAAAAGATATTGTAATAAATGGAAAATTGATAAAAAATAATAAAAATAAGAAAAGGAATGAATTTGGATGAATAAAGAAACAAGGAAGCAATCAAAAGAAACAAGACTAGTACAGTAACGGCAGAAGATGCAGGATGAGTTGACTGGCAAACAGTTGGCTAGTGAAAAGCTTATTTGCGGTGCGATGGATATAATTCAGGGGCACTTCACTAATTAACGCCAGCCATATAAGAGTTGAGCAGCGCAACCCGGCCCAGCGCAGAGCAGAGCGCAAAACCTATTGAGCAACCTTTCCCATTCTTGAGTAGCAGGAACGTGCGGGTGCGTGCAAGGAGGGGCAGTTTTATGAAACGGAATGAATTGCCGGCATACATATACTGTTGATACCAAGTGTGTATAGTTATAGGGGGTGTGTGGCCGGGTGCCAGTGCTAGTTTTTACCGGAGCGACCAAACCTAACCTGGCCTAGGACGGACGGGGCACCGCAAACAGATTGAAGGCATTAAACGTGGAAATTGCAGTCATTACTTCAGCGTCGTCCTCTTTTGCGGCGTCCGAATTAAAAACTCGAATTGAAAGAGGATCCTCCCCCCTAAAAGGGGGGCGGGTGGTGAGTGTAGTGAGAAGGGGGTGTAGGGAGAAGGGGGGGTGTAGTGAGAAGGGGGTGTAGTGAGAAGCGGGGGGAGTACAGTCTGTGCCCCATTAAAGTGTGACCCAAACGGTGGAGGGGTCTGTGCTGTATGCCAAGCCATGGGCGACAGGTGTAGCCAAGTAACAATATCCTATTGCTTTGTTGTGAGCTGAATTCGGAGGCCAGTTGATAAGGGAAGCTCGTGTGGGTGATCTGAGTTGAATTGAAGTATTTTCAGAGTGTTTCTCAGCTATTTATATGAAAAATGGAATAAAACCTATATATATTATAATATATTTTATTGTGAGAATATTTTGAATATTGAATATTTTTATTGTGAGAAAGTTCGCTATTAAACGACTGATTTTAAATTCAAAATAATTCGGCTTTTGGTTTTAGGTGGGAATTAGAGATTACTATTGGAGTGTTAAAATACTGTATTTAGTCACCAGAGTGGCGCCTCTAGTGGCCCAGTGTGGCATTAGCCTAAAGAATAATCCGTCACTTCAAATAAATAAATATGAGAAATATAACGTAAAAGACGTGGCTTACCATATTTGGAGAATCATCGCCTCTTGTCAACAAACGAACAGCTATCTCTTCAATTCCCCATTCGGCTAAAAATTAATGAATAAAATCATCGAACACGTATAAGTAATCACTGAAATTACTTTCACTGTACTATTCAAACAATACTTAACATTGTAGGAACCGAAGTTATGGGATTTGTACGATCAAAAAGCCCTAATGTAATAGGGCTTATATCTTATAAGCAAGGTTGACCATGTTCTACCGAAGCCACAAGATAAAGAACGGTCAAAAATAACGAATTCAGTCAGCAAATTATAGAGAATAGGGGTAATTTATTCAACTCATGGTTTAGGAATCTTTGTAATGTATGGGAGACATTCTAATCTATTCAGACATTAGATTCAATTTATGGAAGAAATTATGACAATCAACCATTTTCAATTATATTCCAGGAATATTGTTGATGTTTTCAACATCATGTAGCAAGAGATATTCAATTATTCATTGCCACAGTGGATGGAAAAGTTTTATAATCATATTTTGGAATTGTGAATAACACCACAGATGAAAGACCAACTTTATTTTTCCTTCATATGTGAAGATACTAACATTAAAAAATGTCAAATAATGCAAATTCAAAAGAAAGAATTACAATAACTCCACCAATTATTACACATCACACAGGATAAGATTTGGAAGAAATTTGACTGAAAACCAACAAATTTGAGCACAAATGTTTGATGACATCGTAAACCGCGGATCTCTGTATTATGCTCTACATGGAAGATAGATACGCTTCCTGAAGCTTACAACAGGTTAAAGCTTCAATAAGATTACTAAATCAATATTAATAACACGATTCCCAATCAAAACACTTTACAAAACATCAAATTTTGACAAGAAATTTAGCACAAAGTGCCCGTTAAAGCCTTTTTTACCCGGGAACTCGACGCGCCGCGATGGCATTCACCCGGTAGCAGTGACTGCTCGCTAGCAAAGCAACTAAAGTACTGAAACTGAACCACTGAACGTTTTCTAGATCTAGATTCTATGCTTTGTTTCAAAGTGACAGTTATTATTTCTGACCTGTGATTGGTTCTCTGGAAATGTGCAGCTGCTGCGATCGACATCAAAAGACGCAGTCAGCACTTTTCAGTTGAAAACTATCTTGATCAGTCTGCTTGCTTTGTTGTTTCAATAGCGACTAGTTTTTACACAAAGAGGGTATTGCGAGTGTGAGTGAGAGAAAGAGAGAGTGCGAGAGAGATTAAGAGAGAGAGGAAGTATGAGTGAGTGTTGTCAGTGTGTGTGTTGGAGAGAGAAAGAATATGAGCAACCGATGACGACTGAAAAAGATTACGGCTTTTTCTACAAAGAAAATAATCAAGCTTCGAAGAATTGTTATAATAAAGCAGTTAATAACAATATTATTATGAATTGAGTGAACTCAATCTTCTATGATGAAAATTAATAAATAATAAGCTAGTCGTTCTCGTTCTCAATGATTTATTATATTATTGCAGTTTCTGTGGACAAACACCTACCAAATTCTCAATGATTGTATTGACCAAACTGCTCAGTATGAAACTCCCTCCTTCACAGGAGTTAAGTTAAGGAGTTACATAGTAACTTCAGTTGAATGGTAAACACATGAAATTGAATATTTAAATATTAATTCAAATATATTTTAAGCTTTAGTTAAGTGGTGAAGCCATTAAATAGCACACGTGAAGGTTTGAAGCATACTGTGTCCAAAACACGAGGCAAACACACAGTGAAATCTGATAATATGATATAGGTGACTAATAATGGACACTGCATACACTCCCACTGAATTCATGATTTAGATCAAATATATTGAACTCATTTATCATATTTTAGCAATTTGATTTACTCTAATTATCATTCAAAACATCAATATTATTTATGACCCAGGATTCATTTATGACCAAGGATTCAACTGCACAATTCAATTTGGCTATCGAATAGCATAGGAGGGTAGTATGATACTGTGTAGAATCATAAATGAATAAGTTCTTTATTGATAATGATTTTAATCAATTTACGATAAGATTTTCGAATTTGAACAATAAAACTTTATAACTTACAACACGGATGAAACCAATGTTACACACTGTAAACTGTCACTTCCTGGATTCAAGTACATCATTCAGATTGGCTAATGTACAGCTTAAGTATCATACTGCTTAGAACTATAAATAATTCCTTTTTTAATTATTTTCAGCATTGATATCAGCATTGATATTCATATGATTAACGATACTAATTAACGATCTGATGTTTCAAATTCGAATTATTAAACGAATTGAAATAACTAACGACATGAATAAATCGTCACTTGAGGAGAAACGAATGTTCCCAATGTTTTTTTCGAGGTCGATATCCTTCGAGATTCGTTTCCATGGATTCTGACAAAGAAATTAGCGAGAAAAGCGACGAAAAACGATATTTCAGCGGCATATTAACGGCAAATCGATTGAATCGTTTTAATCTGGGACGTGGCGAGTATAGCGATACGATGAGTTGAAAATACAGACAGGGCTTCGGGTTCTCAGGGCTGCTTTTTTTCGATTGCATAATATTTTTCACTCAACTGGCTTTCTATTGACCATAACCTCACTTTGGAGCCTCCCTCTGAGGGGGGGGGGAGGAGGGTGGTTAGGGGATAGAGGGCGTTTTGAGTCCCAATTCCGTTTTAATTGCTTTCCTCTTCACCCGGCCAGCTATTTCCCTAACCTTAACGTTTCACTGCGCCACTATACAGTCCACAGTTTAGCTTTTTAATTTTTCATTCAACATTGCAAGAAATCTTCTTCCTCTCCTCCTTTTCCCAACCATACTGCTTCTTCATTGCCACCGAAACCCAGAAGAACACTTCTTTCGCCTACTCCTTCTACTCTTTCCTTCTTCTTCTTCTTCTTCTTCTTCTTCTTCTTCTCCTCTTCTTCTTCTTCTTCTCTTCTCCTCCTTCTTCTCCTCCTTCTTCTTCTTCTTCTTCTTCTTCTTCTTCTTCTTCTTCTTCTTCTTCTTCTTCTTCTTCTTCTTCTTCTTCTTCTTCTTCTTCTTCTTCTTCTTCTTCTCCTCCTTCTTCTTCTTCTTCTTCTTCTCTTCTTCTTCTTCTTCTTCTTCTTCTTCTTCTTCTTCTTCTTCTTCTTCTTCTTCTTCTTCTTCTTCTTCTTCTTATTATTATTATTCTTCATCTTCTTCTTCCTCTTCTCCTCTTTTCCTTCTTCTTCTTCTTCTGCTTCTGCTTCCTCTCACCATCCCTCTTCTCCTATTTTCATTCCACCATCCCTCTTCTTGTCTTCCTCCTTCTTCTTCTTCTTCTTCTTCTTCTTCTGCTTCTCTTCATCTTCCTCTCACCATCCCTCTTCTCCTATTTTTCTTTCTAACATTCCTCTTCTTGTCGTCCTTCGAACTTTATCTCTTCTTTCAATTCTCCTTTTTATAGGCCTACTAGACGCCCTACCCCTTCTCTATTTCCTCTTCCAACACTCTTTGTCTTACTACACTCACTCCCCCACCACCACCACCACGTTCCCCCCCCTTCCCCCCTTTCTCCCCCTCCCCCTCTCCCCTCCTCTCCGTTCTCCTCCTCCTTCTCCATGCGTCTCCTTCTAGTTTCTCCTCTCCATCTTCACCTTCTGTCTCCTTCTGCTTCTTCCATCTCTTATCTTCTCCACCTTCTCCTCATCTTCTAATATTCTTCTTCTCTTCTCTTCCCTGTCGACTTTCAAGTTTCTCCTTCCTTTTGTTTCCTTCATCACATCAATTTCCACGCTCCATGTGCGGAAATCATTCCCTTTCTCTCTTTTTATTTTTCTTTCCCTATTTCTTCTCCATTTCCTCTCTCTTTTCCTCTAATGTACCGTTCCATATCCAATCTATACTCCTTCTCCTATTCTTACTACTACTTATTCCGGAAAACCTAATTCTTTGGATTTCTTCACTATCTTAAATTCAGCTTCCTTCTTATCCTGATCTTCTGGTGGCGAATCTTAAAAGCTCTTTTCTCTCAGAAAATATAAGGCCTGAATTACTGCGTAACGCAGTCAAGAAATCAAACAAGAAAAAATGACTCCTTGGAGATTTTATGATGAGCAGGAGGTCACGGAAAATTGTAAGCCGCTTTAAGAAGCTTGGCTACTCGAGAAAAGGCAGGCCTGTTATTCAATTCGTTGGAAACAGGTGGCAAAAACTTAGCTCGTTAGAACGGGCACTCAATGTTTTCCAAATTCCTCTGAGCATCATCAAATTCATATTTAAATAAAGCTTAGTCAGCTTAATCTGGAGATTGGTAGATATGATATGACCCTCGAGAAAAAGTTCAGTGAAATAATAATAATTGTTGTTCAATAGAAATCGTCGACTAGGAAAAAATCTGCCTCGGATCTTAAAGTATTCTCAGTTCAATAAATTTGATTCTGTTTGCAGAAAGTTGTAGAATTGCTCCAAATAACTTAATCCAAAAAATTCTTAATAATGTTCCAAATATTATTAGTTTCTACGGGCTTTAATTCAATTATTTCCAGTATATCAGGTCATATTTTGAATTTTGAGCTCTACAAATATTTTAACATAATAACGATGCCGCTCATAAGGCTAGGCGTACACCGGTTAGTCAAGACAAGACGAGATTAGTCACGTTTAGTCACAGTAATTCACATAGTTGCATATGAAGCAACACACACCGATCAGTCATTGCATCGGTGTGTGCTGCTTCATAAGCAACTATGTGAATTACTGTGACTAAACGTGACTAATCTCGTCTTGTCTTGACTAACCGGTGTACGCCTAGCCTAATACGGTAACCTCACATTTAAAACTGCATACTCAGCTCTCAGTGTGTCCTCTAAAAGATATCCATCACGCGCAAAAACAACATCGACCGAAAGTAACATTTTTAATACGAATATATGTTTTTTGAGAAAAAATAACTGGAAACCCCCTGAAGTTCACAAGAACGATGTTTACCATTCTTAAAATACCGGCGGGTACTGAGCTCACGCATAGCTTAAACCAAATGGAAAACCCGAGTGTAAAGTGTAGTAATGATTTCAGTTATAAAACAGAAGGTTTTATGGGGCTCGGAGTGGAAAAGCCTTATAAACTTCCCTCTGTGAAACTGAAATTAGATAAGCTCTAGATGCACTTTCATGTTTACGGCTTGAAAATTTTCCTCCAGCTCTGCACAAACCCCCTGCCCCCCAAACCCCACCGTAGTGTTGACATCGGGTCATGCTTTAATGAAATTTTTTCAAAGTAATAAACACGTATAGCGGCCCGACATACGGGTTTGTCAACAGGGTTTTGACGCCGCAGCTAAATGGCTTGATGTCGCCACTAATTGAAGCTTGCTGAAGGCTGCCTTGCTTCCCAGAACTGTTTGTGGTTGACAAGATTATCAATAGATAAAATTTCCAGAGTTCACTTTTCAGAATTGAGATAAAGTCAGAATCAGATAACATTTTCAGAATTCAGTTGAGCTCAGTCAATTTTTTATTACGGAAACGAGATTATAAATTTACCGGGGATTAAGAATTTATTTATTCAGAATAAATTTTTTCTGGGCCTAGTTAATATTGTTTTTTATTTATTGATAACCAAATTTTGAGCTTAAGATATCAAAGCTATCATCATATTATTGGAACTTTGAGCTTAAGATTCCAAAGTTATCATCATATTATTGGAACTCTAGAAATCATGATAGCCTAATCTTACATTGTTTTTCAATAACTATTCATCCACTAGATTTTTGTTTGCCTTATCAACGTATAAACTAGTGTTAACTATTCAAAAACGTGTCAACTTGTGAATAACATGCACTAGTTTTTAGTTTGCCTTTCAAAATTGAAAAAATATAGTTATCAGAAAATACTGTTCAATCAAATACTGTTTATTAAAATTCAATTTACACTAAATTTGTATGAACCATAATAATAATTTTTGAGCTGCAGTAATAAAGCAAGATAAATTTAAACTGTGCATAGTTAAGTTGAAACTGAATTTCAATGACTTTTTGGCAGTAATATATTTCATATTATGATTCTGCTTTGTATCTAATTTTATCTACAAACACGTTCATTAAAATTATTCTGAATCAAAATTTTCAAGTTTCATTTGTTAATATAATCAATTACATATTTGGCGTGTCTATCAACTTTTAACTTTAAAATTTGTAATAAAATAATTGCGATTACTTTTTTGAAGTGAAAGTTGTGTATGTGATCAAGAGATTTGAACATAACCCAACTTTGGACATTTCTCAACTAAAATTTGGATTAGAAGTTTTGGGCTAAGCCTGTTTAAAATAAAGCCTATAAAATAAATGAATATGAATAACGTTTATTTCAGTTCCCCAATTGATGCCAACAGCTGCCTTTTCGAAACTCGTACAGTAATGTGGTTATTACGATACAGATCCTACATTATGAAACTGCTTCTAGACCAATCAGAATCCAGCATGGAATTCAGTTCCGTTTCGAAAAATTGTACTGAAATCGCAGCTGATTTGATCAAACCGCTTTTGCTATTGCGTGAGTTACCCGCTACTGGAACCATAGGGATACACAAGATCATCATCGCGATCTTTTAGCATGCATTCCATACCTGTTCGTTGTCTGTCGAGGGAATACGGGGATAAGCAGCACAATGCAACAGTGACAGAACAATGATACAAGAACAGCATTGTAACACAGCAGGAGGGGCATAACGTACGAATGTCACAAGTTACTCGCGGGACGAGAGCAGCTTGCGCCGTAATTCTGACAAGATTAAATTTTCCGTCTCCTGACACACAGGTTAAGCCACGCGGGATTAGAGCCGGCGTTGTAAAGGTGACCGTCGGAGACTAACATGCTTCAAGTGGCCAATTCCCCAATGTTTCTTGACTTGACAACAGGTGAACAATAAGGTTTGCCTTGGAGATAACAGGCCACAGAATAGATCTGTTGGTTGGAGGTACAAGGGGGGTTGGTTACAGGGGGGACGGGGTCTGCAAGTGCAAATAGATGAAACCCTCAGTGTGTTGTGCTGCTATGGTGTGGTGTTGTTTTACAAGTACCAGCTACATGCTCAAACGTCAAGGCATGTGTTCACATGAGCGCAATGCAGTTGCAGTAGTGAGACGTAAGGAGGTCATTCTGAAATTATTGTTACTGTAATTTGTAGTTCGAAAGTAAGTTGACCTTGAAGTATGCAGAACTTAGGATTGAGAAGTATTAAAAATTTAGTTTCTATAGAGAGTATAGTATTAGAATATAATATAGAATGAGTATTTATAAATTAGTACGTGAGTAGATTTTTGAATAAATAAAATAAAAATAGAATAAATACATAAAGAAGATTATGTAAAGCACTGGTAATAACAGAACTATAAATAGAAAAAATTCTAGTTGCTCTTGCATTATAAGTTATTAAAAAATATTCTTTGTGGTCGATAAAATTTAACAATTTCTTGAAGCTGGTTGCTAGTGACCCTTTTTGAACGAAGAACCTCATTTTCAAGGTCCCTAGCCGTTTTTCCTCATTTCAGTTCTATAAAATGAATTACAACCATTAGTGAGTTCATATTTAGATTTATCACACTCTGGTTATTAGGATATTGGTGTTTTTATATAATTTTCAAGAAGGTTTAGGACAAATTGAAATATTACGAATTACTGCTAGACTCTTCATTGGTTCCTCTAATTCTGCAAAGCGAGTGAAAAATAGATAACGAAAGATTGAAAGCTGAAACCTGGTTAGAGATGAGTTAGAAGCTGAAATTATTATAAAATAATAGAACCAGAGATGAATGGATAGAGAAACAACAGAAAGATACACAGGATAAGTAAAAGAGGAACAGAAGATAGAGCGATAAACAATAGATGAAGATGGAATAGAACAGTGCCAAGAATGAGAACAACGGACCAATTACGAACCAAATCCAGATTATGACCACGCCTACAGACACACCTACAAGCTCCGCCTACTCCTCTCCCCTGATTGGTCAACAACTCGAAACGTTTGTATTTCTGTTTACTGCCGGTAGATGGCAGCAGTTACTGGGTTACGTATAACAATTCCAAATCTATTCTCCAGATAGATGTACTCGAGATATTCGTGTACAATAAATATTATTATTATGTGATATCTAATGTAATTCAATCTTAGACTTCTTTGCTATAGAATGAAGCTGAATGCTGGCTAGTTCCGAATAAAGACTAGATTTTGACTATTGCAAAATACGAGTAAAAAAATTATTGTCAGTGAATCTGTTAGTATGATTTTACGGTTTTCATTTATTGAATAAGGCATTTATTAATTGATTTTTGGCATACCAAATCATTTAATTTGGCGGATGGCGAATAACATTTCTATGGTAACGGGTGATCTTCTGTTGAATTTTCCACATTAATAATATATAATAACATGTAAAAAACATATTTTAAAAAAATTAATAGAACATCACCCGATAGCATAGGAATGTTAAATGAAAATTATTCGCCATCCCTCAAATTAAATGAATATATACTATATGTATTTGTTTAATAAGTACACGATCTTTGCTGTCAGATCAATTTACTCAAGTGGATGTGAAACTGGCAGCCAGTTGGTAGCAAGGAAAAATTTGAGTGGTTCATGTAATAAATAACATCTATCCAATTCAAATTCATTCTCTCTATTTCGTTTAGCGTGAACTGATAAAAAAAGAAAGGGTTGTATCTAACCTTACCTGACCTGACACGCCCCACTTCACTCTAAAAAAAACCCGTGGACTGCTAAGTTACTCGTGTAGCTCTGAATTCTAAAGTGAACAGCCTTGGTGTACTTTGTTAAATTACAGTACTTATAAAATTACAGACGGTAGGCTTCAACAAGCGAAGCAGGGCAAAACGGGAAGAAAAAGAGAGAAAGATAAATAGATACAGGAGAAGGGAAAGGAAAGAGTGGAGGGTATGAAGAAGATAAAATTTCCAGGGAGAGATTCAGATTTGCCTGATTCCAGCTAAGTTTATTCTGGCCGAGTAAAGAAGCTTTCAGACCTCTACTAACCTTTGAAATTTTAACTCACTTCCCTCATTCCCACTCTTTCTCCTTCGGTTGCTCTCTATCTCTCTCACTCACACACTGTAACCTATCTAGTTTCTCTCTCTTTTTATTATTCTGCCCTATGCCGTAATAACATTATCGCGGCCAGAAACTTTTTAATTGAAACATCTTTTCACGATTTACTTTAGCGAAGATTGGATGATCTAATAAAATCCGGAACTCTCAATAATGATTCTGTTTGCAGTAACTCTGTACATAAATATCGTTTTTCGAGAGACGACCGTAATATAATGTAGCATAGAATAAATTGGTTCACTCTATAAAATTTCCTACTTTTTTCAACGATACAATGAGAATATAGAGCAGATTATTCAGTGTAGAATAATATGGTTGATGAACATTTTTGAGAACTATTCGACTGGTTAGATAACTTCGACCGGTTATTGACCAACCAAGCACTTTATATTACAGTTGCAATAAAATATTAAGCTGACGTTTTTTGGATGGATATAATTTTGAAAATAGAGATGTCAACAAATAGAAGTCTTCATTTCTTTTATCAATTCAGATGAATAAATTTTAAAGATCAATGAGATGGATGAGATAAAATGATTACTAGGAATTAAATCTGATAAGAAAATATATACATGAGTGTATATCACTTGATAATAATTGAGTTAAAGTAATTCATATATCAGAACAATGATAGGTGGAGATTATGTGGATTTTCTACAATATTTTGTTTTGAATTTTGTATAAGAAAAATGGTGAGCATAAACTCACTGTGTATAATTCAAGTCTGAAAACTATCGTATCTCAAAAATGAATCATTCAATCTTATTACAATTTCCAAGTTTAATTTGTCATAGTTTGTTCCAGATAAGCTCAAATAATAATTATGTATATCAACTTACGTATATTGTACTGTATAAGGCCTTAACTATATTAGGCCTATATACACTTAACTGTATAAGACCTATAACTCAAGTCTAGAAATTAATGTGCCCCATCAATATTCTATTCAAGGAGATTTCAAATTCCGAGATAAATTTGGCATATATCTAGAATCCAGCTCAGCTCTAATAATATACTTTTGATTATATCATCATTTACTAACAACTAACAGAAACACGTATGCCTGAGCGCATTCTGATCTGGGCTAATTAACAAAACACATCTAAAAGTTTATTCAGTAGCCTTTTTCAAATATATTCTGCTTCTGTATTTATGAAGAGAAAGTACTTTTGTAGATTATAAAAACTGAGAGAAAAAATACGAAGTTCGCGTTTATTTCATTAAAAAAAGAAGAAAAATGTTTGCATTCACATTCCAACTTGTAGAAGCTTCATGCACGGTTTAACTTGAAACGTGTCAGATCCAGAACGGCCCAGCGTATTATTCTGTATATATGTGTATATGTGCAGCATACATGTATACATTTTCTACATACTGTATTTATTTTTGTTTACCGAAGCGCAGAACTTCGCCGAGTCAACTGTTCGGGAAAATAGAAAAATCTTACGCCGAATGGAAAATCATTTTCAACGTATGGAAAATATTTCGACGGCGCCGTTCAATCGTGAAATGTATTAACACTCCTATAGTGAGTACAGAAAGGATTGAACCGAATTCAAAATCAAACAAATTGCCGCCCTGGCGCTGTGATCCAATCATTTCCCGCGTTACAAAGTTAACAGTTTTGGTATCGATATTTGTTTATCAAATACTGTGACACAGTGGGCGGAATTCGGTGACCCAGATCCAGAGCATATTTGCCAACTCTTTGCTCCATAATTATTGGACTATCATGTAGCTGAAATTCAGTCACTAGAAAACGGTCGTCACTGAACGGTTTTTTGTGCATGAAAAACAAACTTTTTGTTTCGAACAAACGAGTGATGAGAGTAGCGATGAGTGGGTGGTCAAACAGAGCTATCCAACTATATGACAGATGTCGAGAAATGTCCAACTACCATTGTAGGTGAATTTGGTCCACATGTTAATAAACTACATGACTACAACACGTTACTATCTACTGCATATCTACTAAAACTCGCTAAACAATTAATTCAATATTTTTAGTCATATTAGCTTCAATATGCTTATTAAAAGTTAGGCCTATGCAGAAGTAACAGGCAATGACAATTAAAAAGTAGAATATACTTGTATTATGAGAATGTATAGTAGGACATTCTACAGAGAAGGGCAGTTTTTGCCCTAATGGAAAATTGGATTCATCAAGAGTCAATATGAGATGTTTGACTATTTCATCCTAATTCAGAAAATCCTGTTAAAACTAATAGAGATATGGAATGATCCATTACTCACAAATTAATTAAGCTCAAAATGAATATTTTAGAAATAGTACTGGGTATTTCATTTATTATTTTATTTAGTACTGAAGTACATGACTTGAGACAATGCACTTGAATAGGTCAGCAGGCTCTTTGGATTTAACTTTGGTCTGTTTAGAGAAAATTTATAAAAGAAGCAGTCTCAACTGAGAAGCCTGTTGTCTGTTGTGTTACATAATCATAATAAGGTATTAATCAATGAATCAAATTATCATTATTGAATGACTTGCGAGAGATACAGTGCAACAATTAATCAATATGATTGATTAGATAGATACAGTATATTCTTTGATTCATCTGCATATAATTACATTCATACGAATACGTTTTAGGTTTTACTATTCACGAATACGTATTATTTGATTCATGTGAATAAAATTATATTCATAAGAATACGTGAGGCGTGCAATAAGTACATTCTGTATCTGTACTGAACTGTGGTAGCGTTACTTCTTCGGAATCAAAACCTACAGGCTACCGCTTCATATTTCATGATGAATCAACTTTGCCACAGGCGAATGAATTGATTATCAAAAGTCGTGTGGATCATGCCATCAATTACTTATATAAAAACGCAAATTGGCATTTCTCCACGCATGATTCCAGGAAGAGAGAATTCCAACTGACAGAATATTTGGTATCGAATTACACATTTAGAACGCTCTTGACGAGTCTTTCAAAAGCCTGCCCTGAAAGCTACAGTGCATTATCCTGGTAGGCGCGCCACATTATTAAAATTGAACAAACGATGTGAAGCCGCCGTAGCCATAACCATAACACTACCCATGATGCTCAGCAGATATTGAGTTTACATTACCGGAATACGCTGAGTCAGCGTTCTGAAATTCAATCGCCCACACTCGGCTCATTTCTTCCAATCTCGATCTGTCACAGCCGGTCTATTTGGAAGCCATGTATGAAGCCACAAACCGTAAACAAGCTACGGTTTATTTACAACCGTGAATAAGCGGCTCCTGCCCTTACATTAAAAGGCTATTACGAATACGAGGAAATCATGTCTTGTGTTCGAGGGAATTCAGCATTATAATTCTTTTCCCGCTTCAGTGGTGCCTACATGAGCTCTTGGCTGGAAATTCAGTGTATTGTATTCTTTGCTGTGGAAGGATGATGACGAGATATAAATGTGCCTACAGCTTCAGGTGGATTCCGAACCACTGGGAAGCGATTTGATTCTCATGAATAAATTAATTCATTGGTAAAGCCTCAATATGTACTGAAAGTGATCATAGAGTAAATCTTAGAGAACAAACTAAAATATGTTTTTGTTAACTACAATCAACAGTCAAGCTCTATTGTCAATCTCATACCCCAATCAGACAACTGCACCCACAATTACTTTCGGAAACCATTCCAAGTGTTTACGTGTGTAGGGGTGGGCTAAACCAGAGAGGCTACTCAGCCCTGTCCAAATGAATGGAGAACTAGTTACCTTTAGAACAGTGATTGTCTCTAAACACTGTTCTGGCTAAACGGAGCAGTTTGCTGTTGCTGCCTGAGGCTACCTCTCTCAGGATACGGTAACCTTCAAGGTTTCAATGAACAAATTCGTGTGTAGCCCAAATCTAGGCAAAGAACGGACTGAGATTGATGGTGGTTGGGGAAGAAGGTAGAGAGGATGAAGATGGAGAAGAAGAAAAAGAAGAACAAGAACAATAAGAAGAGAGAGGAGAAGGAGGAGAAGAAGAAGAGGGATGAGAAGGAGGGAGAAGGGGAGGAAGAGCAGGAGAAGAAGGAGGAGGAGGAGAGAGGATGAGAAGAAGAAAAAAGGGCTGAGGAGGGAGGAGGAGGAGGAGGAGGGAGGAGGAGGAGGAGGAGGAGGAGGAGGAGGAGGAGGAGGAGGAGGAGGAGGAGGAGGAGGAGGAGGAGGAGGAGGAGGAGGAGGAGGAGGAGGAGGAGGAGGAGGAGGAGGAGGAGGAGGAGGAGGAGGAGGAGGAGGAGGAGGAGGAGGAGGAGGAGGAGGAGGAGGAGGAGGAGGAGGAGGAGGAGGAGGAGGAGGAGGAGGAGGAGGAGGAGGAGGAGGAGGAGGAGGAGGAGGAGGAGGAGGAGGAGGAGGAGGAGGAGGAGGAGGAGGAGGAGGAGGAGGAGGAGGAGGAGGAGGAGGAGGAGGAGGAGGAGGAGGAGGAGGAGGAGGAGGAGGAGGAGGAGGAGGAGGAGGAGGAGGAGGAGGAGGAGGAGGAGGAGGAGGAGGAGGAGGAGGAGGAGGAGGAGGAGGAGGAGGAGGAGGAGGAGGAGGAGGAGGAGGAGAGGAGGAGGAAGAGGAGGAGGAACAAGAACAAGAACAAGAACAAGAACAAGAACAAGAACAAGAACAAGAACAAGAACAAGAACAAGAACAAGAACAAGAACAAGAACAAGAACAAGAACAAGAACAGAACAAGAACAAGAACAAGAACAAGAACAAGAACAAGAAGAAGAAGAAGAACAAGAACAAGAAGAACAAGAAGAAGAAGAAGAAGAACAAGAACAAGATCAAGAACAAGATAAAGAACAAGAACAAGAACAAGAACAAGAACAAGAACAAGAACAAGGACAAGAACAAGAACAAGAACAAGAACAAGAACAAGAACAAGAACAAGAACAAGAACAAGAACAAGAACAAGAACAAGAACAAGAACAAGAACAAGAACAAGAACAAGAACAAGAACAAGAACAAGAACAAGAACAAGAACAAGAACAAGAACAAGAACAAGAACAAGAACAAGAACAAGAACAAGAACAAGAACAAGAACAAGAACAAGAACAAGAACAAGAACAAGAAACAAGAACAAGAACAAGAACAAGAACAAGAACAAGAACAAGAACAAGAACAAGAACAAGAACAAGAACAAGAACAAGAACAAGAACAAGAACAAGAACAAGAACAAGAACAAGAACAAGAACAAGAACAATAAGAAGAGAGAGGAGGAGGAGGAGTAGAAGAAGAAGATGAAGAAGAAAAAGAAGAAGAGGGAGGAGGAGGAGTAGAAGAAGAAGAACACGAAGAAGAAGAGGAAGAAGGAGAAGAAGTGAATGAACGCGTGGATGAGAGAAACGATGAGGAAGAAGCAGAAGGAAATGAACAAGATGATGAAGAAGAGTGAATGAATGAGAGAAACAAAGAGGAAGAGAGCAGTAGATTTTCCGTTACTACAGTAACACCGCAGCATGCCTGCAAATGGTTTGTTCAACAATTTCACCATCCGACGGCTGCTGCTGCTGCTTTGTGAGCAACCACTTATTCCCAAAAACATCTACACGTTTCGTCAATTAAACCCGTAACTCTGCTCCTGCTTTCCGAAAATTCTTCACTCTATCCTAACAACCGGCAAAAGGTCGGCATAATGTATCCTGGGTTAACACACACACGCGCACTGTCTGTTAACTTCAACTGGATCAACTGTTTTCAGTAAATAATTCCGCGATGGGATTTTAGATAAATAAGTAATGCAATGATTTTTGAGCTCAAATATATCCTGGAGTTATCTAATTCATGGAATTGTCTGTATTTGTTAATCTGTATTGTATCTCTGTAATATATTGGATAATTACTTGTTTAGTCGTTACACGGCTTTCGAATCAAACTTTCGAAATTGAAAAATGATAATTCACTTGTGGATTATTCTCAAAGTGTAAAACTTTGATGGTAACAATAATTTGAACATAACCTCAACATTTGGACAATTAGTAATTAGAATTTCTCTGGATGATGTTCAACACATCCATAGGAGTTTATTTATAAAATCAAAAACATTACATTATATAGGGATAATATTTTATAAAAATTAACTTTCATATAACTAAATTCAGGAAATAAATAAGTTTTGGGTGACTGCATGTTCCTCTTACCTATTTGTATTTGTTCGATTGATCCAATGAAGATAAATGTAATAAAATTATGATTAATTGAATTGAGCTTGAAAATGAATACATCGATTCCTTAGACGTAAATTCATGCACAAAGTCAAATTTTCTGTCTTTAGATTAGTACTCAGAATGCTCATATTGATACTCAGATTACACAACCAACGAAGGAAAACGTGAAAAGAAATGGCAAGAGGAAGAAAACGAAAAGAAGGAAAAGATCGGAGAAGTATAGGTAGACGAAAAAGAAGAGAAAGGAGAAAAGGGATGGATGAATAAAGAGAACGAGATAAAACGAAGGAGAAGGAAAGAAAGAATTATTTTAAGAAAGTAAGAAGAACAAGAGTGAAAAGAGGAGGATAAGGAGAACAAGAACACGAAAAACAATGGAGAAGAAGTTGAGTAATGAAGGGAAAACAGAAGCAGAATGAAGTGCGGAAGACAGAGAAAGAGAACAAAATAGAGTGAGTACCTCTCCACCCTATTTCCCTTCTCGACTTCGCAAAATAGTTTCCTTTTTCAATGTCTTGCTTACACACATGGCGCGCACCTCCTTGTTCAAAAGTGGACCTCACTCATTCAACTGGCCAGTTCATTTTACACAGGTCCACCTCTCTCTACTCTAGACGTTTACAAACAGGAAATAGACCTCCCTGCCACCCTCCCTCATCCACTGCCTACAGGATATTGAAGTTCCATGCCTCCTCTCGCTGCCCTTCTTGTTATTTCAGCCTTTAAGACCCTTACAAACCCCCCCTCCCCTCCCACCACCCCGGCACAATCCACGTTGATGAGTACTCAAATTGCTGTGCAAACCCGATTCAGCCGTATTACAGGCCGGCCTTCGTTTCCCATCATACCCTTTACGGTTGTTGGACACTTGCATCGAGCAACTAAATATGATCGTAAGACCGTGATAATTCCTCGCCATAATAATCGAGGATGCCCGTTGAATCACCGCCAATAATAGACCAGCAGCAGCCAGGTCGAGTTTAACTCCAATTACTTGTCTCTATTGACTACAACGGCAATCGCTCAATCTCCATCTCGGCTCAAAATTGCAGCCGCTCGCGCTTAATATTCAGCAATATTGTTCGGCCATCCCGGAAAACTCTCGGCGACTAAATTCCAACGAGCACTATTGCCAGGACAATAATATTGACTAGTGGGGCATAGGGATAGCCTACCTGCTAAAATACTCCACTAACAATCTAGGGTAATCCAGGGCAATAGGGATTTTGCATGAATTGAGAAGTTGGTGAACATTTATGGAGCACTCACATGTGAAAGTTTTATTTTCGATTAGGCTAGTTATGTACATTGCAATCGTAGAACTGTGAGGTAGTTTTAGGTTGGTGAGAATTTTAGAAATTTGTCAATGACAAAAATTTGACGATGAGAAAGTTTCAATTTCGATTAGACTTGTAATTGTAAATTCAAGTGATAGTTTTATGTTGGTGAACATACCATTAACCTTCTGAATGTGAGTTAAAATTCCTGAGTAATGATTGCCGATGATGTAGAAGGTTGTTTCTACACTAGCAATTCAGAAGATAGAATAATTATTGTACAATTTACAAGGATGATATAGCAGTTGAAAAATATGTGAGCTACATTAACCAAATTCACAACTTGAAACATGAAAGCATTACGTGTAACTTGAAAACATATAAAAAGACTTGCCTACGTACTAAAAAAACACACATTTACAGATCTAAAAGCCTCCTCCATATTCTAAGAAGACGATAATAGCCTACATCCATAAGGAAACGTTATGTTAACTTTTTACTTGATTCTATTCATGAAAACAGGAAAAATGATACCCAAATACCTCACAATCAGCCTTTGATGTTTGATTCCACATTTTCCTTGAATTGATTGAAAAGAAAATGTCAAGGACGTATTTAAGACTCCTACACATTCTGAGTGTACAGTACAGTTTGAAATGCTTGCACAGAATAACATCCTGTTTCTAGCTGTAGAACGATGAAACGGAACGGATACGGAACGATGTAATGTCAAGGATGAATTATTCTAAAATAGCATCCAGGAAAACTTTGTTCAGAATGAGTAGTAGGCTACTTTTTATTCTTACTTGATCCAACAGATATAGGAACTTGGGTAGAGAAACAAAGAGGAGAGTTAGAGAAAATTATTTAGAAAAATCGCTTTTCATCATGAGTTTTCTATCCAGAAGAATTCAGCCTCTCACTCCTTCCAACCATAGATAGATAGATAAATTACTTGACTTTTTCCTCCTTGTTCATAACACTGTGCTGTAGGCGACGTTGAGGTAGAAGAGCCTCTCTTCCACTTAACTTTATAAAAAACAACCTTTCTATACAATGGATAGGAAATAGAATTAACATTTTTAATGGGCATTCATTAATGATTACCTTATTTATATTGTAAATATTTGAGAGTGGTTGGTGATATCAAAAAACTTTTGTTCAATTTGGACAAATTTACGGTGATTATAATTTTTCTATTTTGATTCTATGCAGTAAAATTTTATTAAACAGCAATAAGCCTGAATAGTGTGATTTTTCTTCAATCACCAACTCATCCTTTCCATTCCCCACGCACACGCTAAGAGCTTATTTGGGTTTGCACCACAACGAAAAACCCATAATATAATCCGAAAAATATAATCATGCACTATAGTGCGGTTCACGTCAAGAAGTCAGCATTGCTAAGATGGGAGTTTGCTTTCCTTGTTCAGCATAAGGCAGTGTTGCTGATGTCTCTATCCTATTTTCACTGTGCATAGTTGCCGCACACAGTCCCAACAAACACGTTTGGTGCAGTTTTCTCTTTCTCTCTCAATGAAACTTGGCATCAATGCTCCTCATATAAACAATACTGACTTCTTGACGTGAATCGGACTATATAAAACCACAAAGTAGAAAGGACTACTTCCTTTCTTCTCTGTGATAAAACTCAGTTTTTTCAAGATATGACAATATAAATGTGTGTCAATAACTGTGTATAATGTGTGTCAATAACTCGGGTACTTGAGTTGCAGGACTACTATTCATTAAAAACTCAATGTGACATTTCAATATTGTGCAGCTCGCATCGAACCTCCAATTGAAAAGCAACGTCTGAATTGCACTTGACATGTTATTTTTCTTACGAACACTGCCTAACAACCCTTCAACTTTTCCATCAGTACTGCACAGCCCTTAATCCAGCTCGATTAAATCAGAACGCAAACCAATTCGAAGAAGAAATTCCAGCGACGACTGTACAACAGCACCGGAAACGACAAACTTTGCTCGAAAATTAACAAAAGTTCGCAATTCCGGAAGACTCCAAACAACAGTTTTAGAGAAAAAGAAAAGGTAGCTAGCTGCCTGCCATTAGAAGTTAAAATGTATTCTGCGTTTCATACTTTATATCGAAGTTGGTTGGTTGGTAGTGGGAAAGCCAGTCACAAACGACTGTAGTTTCGTTTCATCTTCTCTCTTCTTCTTCGTCTTCATTCTCTCTTCTTCCTCCTTCTTCTCCTCCTCCACCTCCTCCTCCTATAATTCTTTTGTTTTTCTTCCTGCTCCTTCTCCTTCCTCCTCCTCCTCCTCCTCTTTCTACTCCTTCTTCTTATTCTTCTCCACATTCCTCTTCACCTTCTCGTCTTTCTTATTCTTTTTTCTCTCTCCTCCTCTATTCTTCTTCTTCTACATATTTTCATTCTTATTTTTGTCTTTATCTTCTTCTCCTTCTTCTCTTCCTTTTCTTCCATTTCTTCATCTTCTTCTTCAACTTCTTCTTTATCATCATATTTTCGTTTTCTTCTTCTCTTACTTCTTCTTCATTTCATACTCTTCTTCTTTTCTTGTTCTCTTCCTCTCCTTATTCTCCTCCTCCTCCTCCTCCGCTCTTCTTTTTCTTCCTGCTCCTTCTCGTCCTCCTCTTTCTACTCCTTCTTCTTATTCTTCTTCTTCTTCTCCTCCTTCACATTATTCTTCTCCTTCTCGTCTTTCTTCTTCTTCTTTCTCTTCTCCTCTCTTCTTCTCCTTCTTCTTCTTCTTCTTCTTCTTCTTCTTCTTCTTCTTCTTCTTCTTCTTCTTCTTCATATTTTATTCTTTTTCTATTTCTTTATCTTCATCTCCTTCTTATCTTCCTTTTCCTTCTCTTCTTCTTCTTTATCATTATATTTTTCGTTTTCTTCTTTTGTTCTTCCTCTTCTTCTTCTTCTCCTTCTTCTTCATCATGATACTTTTCTTCTTCTTCTTCTTGTTCTCTTCCTCCTCCTATTTTTTCTCATTCTATTCTCTCTTCCTCTCTTTCTCCTTCTCCTCGTTCTCCTTCTCCTCGTCCTCCTTTTTCATCCTCTCTTCATCATCCCTCTTCATCATCCTCCCTCTCCTCCTCCTCCAACACCACCATCATCTTATTCTTCTTCTCCTGCTTTCTTTCCTCATAATTCTCCTCATTTTCTTCCTCCTCCACCCTCCTGTTTCATTCTCTTCCTTCCTTCACTTCATCCTCTTCTCGCAAACATTGCAGACATCCTATTATCATTGTCGTTTGGCTACTCTTTTAAATGCCAACTTATAATGTGAAAACTTTTAACTAGACCCTCCTTCTTCTTCTTCTTTCAGGCCGCCCTTCTTCTAACCTACTTCTGTTTTGCAGAATTTTTTCTTGAATCTAATTTTTCTTCGCAGTAGTCTGCTACTGCAATCGTCTGGCTGGCATTCCAGAGATATCTTGTTTGGAAACTGTGTTTAATCTGTACCACTGCAGAGCAGGTTAGTTGAATTGGGTTTCAATAAGGTTGCAAAATCATAAAGGGAAACTGAGTTTGGAATGCAAATATTGGTTACATACTAATGCAAAGTTCACACTGTACGTAAGTGTATTGATTTCTATAATTTACCATAATTTTCCAAGTTAATAAAAATTCCACATCAATATTACGCTGATAAGTATAAACGGTTGATACAATAAATTGATGAGTGGAGAGTATTGACATTCAAATTTCAAAAAGTAAGTTCTATTAACGTGATTATTATAAACTTATTGAAATTCCAGAATTCTGTCACAAAATTCTTATTCAAATGCAGTAGTTTATTGCTGTGATATTCAGTTTCTAGTTCAAAACCCGATTATTGATAAACATTTCTGCATAAAGTAATCAATGAAAAGCTCTAGAGTATGAATTCATAAATTCTAGATCACCATGAAGAGGTTAAAGTAAACTGTATAAACAACATATTGGAACTGGAGTATGAGAAAAGCTCCTCCCTGATTAAAATTCAATAGCTTCAAAATTAGTTTGCATGTTCAATTCTCTACCAACATTCCTCAATAATTACATCAAAGCTCTGAAGCTCATTCTAACAGCTTCTAGTTAATCAAATGTTTTAGAGCAACAATACAAAGTTAAAGACAATCAAAAAACCTAATTGAAGTAACAAATCTGTTTAAGCTTGCAAAACAAATTGAATTAATCGAGTTCATGCTTTTTCAATTGAAACATCAAACTTCTGGATGAAACAATATTCACAATGAATATAATTACAGTAATCATAAATTGAAATTGATAGTCTGAGAAATCTATATCATTTTTTCTAATAACTCCTAGTACTAGTATCTTATTCAGTTCAATCACATTCTCAATTTACCACAAGTCATTTACTTGAGAGGTAAGATTCATTGGGAGGATTTATTGATTTATTTCAGACGTAAGACTCTTATTTAATTTTGCTAATGAAGGTGGTTTCTAATTAATAATTATAAAGATCTCAATGCGATCCTTGAAGTAACTCACATTACGAATGTTTTCTAATATATAATGAGAAAGTTGCCTTAAAAATCTCAACATTTTAATGCAGCTCAATACAAGAGTGCAATCATTTCAAAAATTGAATAACTGAATTCTACCGGCCAACAATCGATACATGAAATTATTGAATGAAAAAAGTCATCAGAGACCTCCAATGGCTATTGAATAGACCAGCGACAAGACTAATACAAAAGAAAAACATTACTGAAACTTCACTCGCGTTGATTAATTCCCCACACGGTTCGCTCGGAGAGCATTTTATTTCTGTTTTTCTAGGGGTGGTTTTTCCCTCGAAAAAAGATACACCCACCGTTTCAAGACCATTTTTGGTTATCCTCCAACAGGTTCCGCTTTTTACGAAAAACGTTTTTCCACCCTATGCAATATAAACAGCGTAAGGGATGTAGGGTGGGGTGCAGCGAGATACTGGGGATGTTACACTCATATAACGAGGCTATGTTGTGGGAGTGGGAAATCATCAGACAATTTTAATTAAAATCTTATCAAATGTGTGGTGAGGAAGCGCTCGAAAAAACTGCTTCTACTCTATCCATTGCATCCTATCAAATTCCAGAATATTTAGGAGTTTTTCCCCGTTTTGGCTATAGAAGAAATATTTCACTCCAGCCTCATCGATTTAATTAAATAGATAAGAAACTAATCTTTCACATAAATGTCAGGGATATTTTAAATGCTCAGATACGTATACGCTTATAAGATTGTACTGGATACAGTATTATGTATTGAGTGTTGAATATAATTTAAATTAAATGAAAAAAGGAATGATACTGTATATTATATAATCTAACTTTGTCAAATTGAAACGATTGAAAATTGAAATTTTTATTATCAACGACTATCACAGCCTGTGGAAAAAGATTTACTTATTGTCTATTATTATGGACTTTATGAGAATATTGATAGACAATATTCATCGATTTCAATTAGTTTATTGATTGTAATATAATTCTACTCTTATGTTACGAACACAAGATAGACTGCAATATATCGACAAAAAAATGAAAAACTGGAGAAGTTCATCGAGAAATCGATGAACGCTACTTCAACTTCACAGAAATATTTTGTAAGAGTTTTTGATAGCACTATTGAGATTTTCATTGGATTAGTAACTATGTTCCAGTAATTGGATAATTCCAATGTCTAAGATAATAATCTGAGAGATTCAGCATTTGTAGTTCAATAATGATCCAAATGTAGCTCCTATTGAAGTTTCCTTCATCGTAGATAGGTTCAAATAAATCATCATAGATCCACCTTCAAGCTTCAAATTACAATTCAATGCATTGTATAAAAAAGATTATAGTAGTATTACAGAAGTCCCTATCAATTTTATCATCACTGTCATTATTTGAAAATATATCAATCATTAAGCTTCAAATTATAATGCAATCGATAGTAGTAACAACTTTTTCATCACTGTCATTCTCAACATCAACGACTGCCATTATTTGTTTACGCTTTCAGAGTCTGATGAGTATTGAAATGATAGCGAGCAAAGCAACACGTGCCACTCGTAAAATTGAAAACTAAAACATCGTGAGCAATAAAAGGCACTCATTCGCGTTGCCATGCCATCGCAATAT
Source organism: Laodelphax striatellus (assembly GCA_017141395.1). Taxonomy (NCBI): domain Eukaryota; kingdom Metazoa; phylum Arthropoda; class Insecta; order Hemiptera; family Delphacidae; genus Laodelphax; species Laodelphax striatellus. Next base: position 25,331,235 of record CM029539.1, on the reverse strand, counting down.
AAAAACGACAATAGATGAGAATATAAAATAAATTTGATTCCCGCTGTCAGCCGATTGGGAATATCACATATCAACTTTCAATATCCACGCGAGCTACGTATGTGTCATCAATTCGACAATATTGCTCGTCGACGTTTTTTGTCGATTCAGCTTTTTTTTTCAGGGGAAATATACAAAAATAAATGCAGACTTGAATCTCTATTCAGTTGCCGGACGCTACAAACCATTACATTTATTGTGTAGCATGCCTCTTGACCATTCCGGTGCGTTCATTTTCAAGGCTGTCAATATTTTAGAGGCAAAACTGTCTCGTACTATTATCAATATTGGCACTGTCATGGACAAGCAAGCATTTACGGCTCTATAACATGCATCGGACAGCGGCTGACTGGGACCAAGTATGAAAGCCAGCTGGACACATTTTCCTTCACGGGAAATGGAAGGGCAAAATGATGCATATTGACACTAGTGAAAGGGAAACACAACTAGATGGAGGTGGAAGAATTATTGGAGGTACAGTGATCATGAGGGAAAGAGGGATACAGGATAAGGGTAGAGGAAAAAACAAAAAAGAGGAATGAGTGTGTGTGTGTGAGAGAGATTGAGTGAGTGAGTGATTGAGGGGAGAAGAGAGAAAAAAGGATACAGGATAAGAAAAGAGAGGAAAAGCAATAAAGTGGAATGTGAGAGTATGTAAGTAAGTAAGAGGAGGAGAGAGCGAGTATGAGAAGAGGAGGAAGAGAAAGTGGAAGGAGAGATGAATAAACGTAAAAGTGGTGAGGGTGAAGAGAGAGCGATTGAGAGGTTAGAAGAGAAAGATAAAGAGAAGAAAGAAAAAAGAAAAAGAGAAGAAAGAGAAAGAGGAGAAAGAGAGAGAGAAGAAAGAGAAGAAGAAAGAGAAAAGAAGAAAGAGAGAGAAGAAGAGAAAGAGAAGAAAGAGAGAGATGGGAGAGAAAAAGAGAAAGACAAGAAATAGGAAGAGAAGAAAGAGAAAGAGAAGAAACTGAAAGAAGAGGAAGAGAAGAAAGAGAAAGAGAAGAGAGAGTAAGAGAATAGGAAAAGAGTACGGGAGAAAGAGATATAGAATCAGTGAGTGAGTGAGTGAGAAAGAATTAGAGGAAGACTGGAGGAAGGAACGAGTAAGAGGAAAGAGGAAATGTACAGGAAGATAGGAAAAGTTCGAGAAGAGAGAGAAAATACGGATAAAGAGAGTGTAAATAAAGACAGAGAATGAAAGATAGAGGGGAGGAAGAGAGGAAGCGAATACAGAAGGGGATCAGGAAGGGGAGAGAGAATAGGAGAGAGAGAATGCTGGGAGTAAGAGTGAAGAAGTATATGATTAAGGGAAAGATATAATGATAAAAGATAGTGAAAAACAGAGACTAAAAAGGGTAAATAAGGGATGGAATGACAGACAATGATAACTTAATTCCTGCTAGCATAGGACAACAGGGATTGATGTGTTTTCACAATGATTGGCATTATTTCAGCGAATTCCATCCAACTGTATTTGACGCAATCATTTTGAGAGATGAGAATTTGGACTAGCATCCGTTACGTGAAAACTATGAGATTAGAGATACGGGAGATTAAAGAGAAATCGAAACTGGCAAATCATTCTAGGAATCGATTACGAATCGACATGATACCATTCAGACTCATGTAACGTAAGTTAGATAATTCACTTTGATAGATAAGTGATGTCATAATATTACAATTTATGAATGAGTAACAGAATCAAGTTAAATAACACTGAACCGTCGTATCCTTTAGGTTTCCACCCAAAATTAAAAACTCATTAGTATAAACGAAATTGTTTGAAACGGTTTTGTTTCATCTGGTGTGTATTGGACCTCACTTTTCCTAGTTTCCTTAGTGATAAATTGAAATTTTAAAGAAGTTCTTTCAAAATCACTAGATTGGAGCGTTTTCTTGAAAAATGTAGATTCTTGTGACCTTAAATTTCGATGCCTCGATGTACTTATTTTTCATAATACACATTTTTCTGCTATAAGCTGTACCCGGAGTCTGATTCATAAAAAAGTATAAGTCCTGAAATACAGGCGGAAGATAATTATAATTTTATACATTATAATTTTCTCACATATTATCAAAGAGGATGTTAAAAAACATGTAGCATCATAACATCCTCATGAAAACTTGTAACATCCTCATTGATAATATGCTGTGTTTCTTCTTGTCATGACTTTTATGTATCTGCCTTTTTCCTGGATTAGAGGACATTCGATTTTTTATAAAATGGGCCCCTGAATTTATTCTGGAACCTTTAGCAATATTCTTGAAAGCTTTAAGAGAGTGATTTACTCAATTCGAATGTGTTTCAGAATCAATAAAACTATTATTCTATACACCTTGTTTCAGAATAACTTGAAAAACCAATTAGATAAATTTGATATCTACGGTATAATTATAGATTACTCACCTACTGAAGAAATTATTTGATCATCCATTGTGAGCTTCAGTCGACGGTGTAACTCTTCTCCTCACAGTATTGTTGGAGAGAATAGTAGTTTTACTCCGAAATACAATACATTCCAATCTTCTTACTTCATAAAGTGATCACTTATAATATTAGTGCATGCATTCTGAAAGTGGAAGGGAGAGAAACAGGATTAATAGAATGAAAATGAATATGTAAATGAAAGAAAGATGGAAAATGATGAAAACCCTGACTATTATTTTTAGCGTATGGCTTGTAAAAAATTAATATAAAATAGAAGTAAATATTCACTTCTATAACTTGGTTTAAAATCAGTGAGGAAGAAGGGAAAACAAAGAATAATTATTGAAGAAAGTTTCTAGAAAAGAAAAGAATTAGAAAAATTGAAAAAAAGGTGAGAAAAGATCTGGATGGGATGATGATGGTATGAGAAATTCATTAAAATTCCGAGAGAATTTCATATAAATATATTGAGAATTTCAAACGACTACCATACACAGACATCACACATGATAGCCAAGTTCTGATTACAGTAATCAGTCTATTGATTATGCTATTGATAAAGTCCTCACAGTCGGTAAGAATCGTAATATTATTGACACAAGTAGTTATAGAGCTATTTACTTACATTGTCATTACTTAAAATTTCATTTTATAAACAGTTTCTAGTCCTTTTGATGGTTTCAGTAATCTTCGTATTGAGCTTCAATTTATTTTCATATTTACAGATCAGTTCTTCACGTCATTAGGAAGATGAAGGTCATCTGGGAAATCCAGTTTACAAAAAATCATGTATGAGATAGATTACAAGTATTTATTTACAATGTTTTTAATGAGAGATAAGCTCAGAAATTTATACAAGGGTGATGGAAAAGGTTGCTATAAGCAATGAGTAATCTCATGAGATACTGAAAGGAGATTTGTAAATTTTTTCCTGAAATAAAAAGCACTCATCTTCCTAGAACGCGAAGAACTCGAATTATATAACACTATTTTTAATATTCACCAGAATTAATAACACTCTGTCCATCAAAACAGTTTTCATAGTTCAAAAAATATCAATTTTTTTAGAAATCGACGTAAGTTGAGGTACATGGAATACCATCATAAAAAAATGAAGGGAAGGTATAATAAAATTAGTAATATTTTTCTGAATTTGAAAAGGAATAAGATTCTGAGTAGCTTCAAGAACAGAGAAAAACCTTTCATTTACTACGTAATTGCTGAAAAAGTCGTTCAAGAAGTTGGAGCTTTTCTGAATTCTGATAGATTTCTTTTGAAGAAAAGTTGCAGAGGAGTGTTGGGTAATTGTTGGTTGTAACCCAAAATAATCTAAAAATAATTAGAAATCTTGGAAATAATTTTTCCATCTGTTGTGATAAAGCATAGAAAGAATATGAAAAACGTGGAAGCTATTATTTGAACATCTTCAGCTAATGATTCTTATACTATTGAAAGTCCTTTAGAGTGGAAAATAAAGGAACTGATAATTATTTATTGATTTCTTAAACTAGCAAAACACAATTAGAATTTAAGATTATGATATGAAACAACCAAATACATCTATAAATGGATCTAATAGTTAATTCCAGCGATAACGAAAAATACTAACTTGCAACAAAAGCAATATGAATGAACTACATGAGAATGAAATGGATTCAACAAAATTGAAATTAAACGATTGGATTATACTGCTTATACTGTATCCAGTCACCTGTGTTCAAAGGAAATGAATGATGATGAGACAACTCTTTATGATGATGAGATAAAACTGATGAAGAGAAATAAAGTACTCTACAACCAACTACACAATGTAAAATTATTTGAAAGAATGGGAATGTAAGAGATTTTCAAACAAAACTGAGTTGCCTGAAGTCCCAATAACAAAATGAATGTTGAAATAAGTTTCTACTACAGGAAATTACACATGTTCCAATTAGCTACATGGAAATACGATTCAACAATGTGAAAATAAAAGAATAAATCTCCTCTGCAATTTCATAAACTCAAAAAAGATCTACAATGTTATCAACGAGGTTACAACAGTTAAAGAAATGTGGAGTATTAAATATCATAATGAATTCTAACAAATTAAAATAAAAGTTAGCCCCAAAATGCAATAATATTGTTTTTTACATACACAAAAAAAAGATGGAATTCCATGTGAATCTTTTGCAATCCGGTAACCTTCACTTTCACCACGAGTCCATATTAATACGAGGCATGTCCAAGTGTTATTGCCTAAAATAGATTCACGCCTGCGCCGTTCAGTTGCAACAAGTTCATTAGTGAGAAACACGTTCATATGAGCCGTTTTTTTAACCATGATTTTGTTGCGTGATGACACCAAAAGTTCATTAGTTGGAGGTTTTGTTGCACATAAGACTGTCCCGTTGCACAACAAGTCCATAAACATTAGGGATGTCCAAGAAGTAGGGCCAAGAATAGATTCACGCCTGCGCAGTTGCATTGAAATCAAGTTCGTCGACATTGCACCACTAGATTGATTAGCACGAGGCACGTACAAGATGTAGTGTCTACAATACAATTGCACCTGCACCTGCCATTGTAACCGACATTGTACCACTAGTCCATTAATACGAGGCACGTCCAAAAAGTAGTTCTTGGACTATATTTGCAACTGCGCAGTTTTTTTTTGCAATTGGTGCGTGGCCTCTACTGAAAGAAGTTCCTAGAATACATTTGCACTTGTATCCAAGAGTCCTAACATTGCACCAAAAGTCTTTTGATACGAGGCACGTCCGAAAAGTAGTGCCTAGAATATGGTTGCGCCTGCGCAGTTGCCGTTGCGACCAAGAGTGCTAGCGTTGCCAGAGTTGGCGCCTTGTGAGAGCGACGTCGAGTTGGTTGACGACGAAGTGGCGTTCCACTCGAAACTGCCCCTCGGATAGTACTGCGCAAAGTAGGTGCGCGTGGTGGGAGGGGGCGATCCCTGCTCGCCTAGGGGTGCCCGGGGGGAGGGGGCGCCCCCTTTGGGGGGTCAGACGGTCGTCTCCAAGGCCAGCACGCTTCGTCAACACAGGCTGTCCTTGCCGTCGAGGAAGAGGTCTTCGGCCGACGTCGGATAGCGTTTTGTCATTGTGTCGCCGTTGTGCGCGTGCGTCAGCGTGTGCGTGTGGTGGTTGTGGTTGTGGTTGTGATGGTGCAGATGCGACCCCGAGTTGGGACGCAGGGCGGCCGCTTTTTTCCGCTTGTTTCGCCTGGCCAACACACAAAAACAAACAATTTAAAAATAAAATCATTGTAAATATTACAAGACTAATCCTACATTGCACATACCAAGAATGTAAGAATGTTGGGAAAAACAAGTTATTACTAATTATGAAATTAAAGTATAACACTCACAAAATTATGTTATAAAATCTCTTTACAAATTTAGTTCTTATTATTGTGAAACCATAGTGGGGAATAACATACTGTGTAACATTACTTGAGATTTGGGAGAGAATTAGAAAAGGCTTAACGATTTAAACTATCCTATTTTATCATAATATATTCAGGATTCCTACTTTCTCATATTGGCCATCTAACAGAGCCAATGCAAGAAGAACTAATGAAGGAATCGGACGTCAATTCAGTCACGTCTTTTGGCGGTTAAATTTAATTGGGTTTCCAAGCAACTAGTCGATAATCTTCCCCTAAGAAAATAATCATTACTATCACCATAATTCAATCATATTCATGCTGAACAACCTTTGGGTCTCCCCAACAACGAAAGCCATGCACTAAAGAATAATAAATTCATGCTGTTGTCACACAAACTAATCTAATTTTATTCAGTTTCAACACAAACATGTTACACCACAAACATGTTCTTGATATCACGAACAACCTTGTGGATCATGAGAGAGTTGATTCCATATTAATTTATAATTATAATAATAATCATTAAAAAAAGAAGTACAATTTCAAATCACAAAAGAAAATGAATTTAAATATAATATTTTAGTATAAATATAATAATAATTTATTATTATAATTTATTTCTAGTACATGTTTTGTATCTATTTGTACAATTGTCTACATGTTTTTGGAATCTAATAAAATCCAATGGAATGCTTCAGGGTATACATTTTTGAATCTGGTTTCTGTATCTGTTTTTGAAATGTAATAAAATTTGATGCTTTGAGGTATGCTTTTTTGTATCTCATTGTACAATTGTATGCTAGTAACTGTTTTTGGAATCTGTTAAAATTCAATGCAATGCTTCAGGGTATGATTTTTAGAATTTGTTTGTACAGTGTTATGCCAGTATATGTTTTAGAAATGTTTAATGCTTTGAGGTATGGTTTTTTGTATATCTTTGTACAATTGTATGCTAGTAACTGTTTTTGGAATCTGTTAAAATTCAATGCAATGCTTCAGGGTATGATTTTTAGAATTTTTTTGTACAGTGTTATACCAGTATGTGTTTAAGAAATGTAATAAAATTTAATGCTTTGAGGCATGGTTTTTTGTACCTCTTTGAACAATATCGTATGCTAGTAACTGTTTTTGGAATCTGTTAAAATGCAATGCAATGCTTCAGGGTATGATTTTTAGAATTTGTACAATGTTATGCCAGTATATGTTTAATGCTCTGAGGTATGGTTTCTTGTATATTTCTGTACAATTGCATGCTAAACTGTTTTTGAAATTTAATGCTTTGAGGTATGTTTTTGGAATGTGATAGATTCGGAATGAGTTGAACGAACCTGTGCTGCCGGCACTTGAGACAGGCGGTGAAGACGATGAGCAGCGAGAGGAAGAGGAGGGCGCCGCCGCTGATGGCCAGGTAGAGCACGGGCAGACCCAGTTTGAAGGCGCAGTTGTTGTCCGCCTCGTCATAGCCCGACGGACAGTGCTCGGTGCCATCGCACCACAACAGCGCGCTGATGCATGCGTTCAGCTCGGGACATCTGCAAAAGCGGAGATGGTTAGAATAAACAGAGTTTATCTTTTCTGACGCGGCAAAGTTTGAACATTCATAGCAGGATCCTTTTAACTTGTCAGATAACAGCTGATTTAACGTTAGTAAACGAGCGTACATCAATCAGCTGTTTTATGACAATTTAAAAGGTTCCTGCTATATGTATTAATTTATCCATTTATAAAAATAATCATGAAAGGAATTGCAAGAGAGAAAAGAGGCTGATGCATGTGTTAAGGTTGGGGCATTTACAAAAGAATATGTGCATAGAATAGAATGACTTTCTATTTTCTGAAGTTGCAAAGATTGAAGAATGATTCATTAATTTATCCATTGATTGATACATACACCTAATCATGAAATGAAACAATATTCACAATAGATATAATAATAGTAATCAAAAATTCAAATTGATAGCCTGAGAAATCTATATCATTTTTTCTAATAACTCCTAGTACTAGTATCTTATTCAGTCCAATCACATTCTTAATTTACCACAAGTCGTTTACTTGATTATCCATTGATTGATACAGACACATAATCATGAAATGATTTGCTGGAGAAACGGGCTCTGTCCTTACTATCTCTCTCCCCAATATTGATTAATAATGTAGTCCAAAATCAGGTTATGTTTTCGCAGCACTTCAACACAGACATTATTTTTCAGAGATAATGTACAAAAATTTGATGAGAAGGAACTTCAAATCAGGCCCTACTTTCTAGCAATTGGGAAGTAACCCTAGATGCATCACATCCTTGAAGATAATAGACATTGTGTAAAAATATGCAAATAACATCAAATCCTTTCTATATTTATCATTTTGATTAGAATTAAATGTACTTAAACTTGTTTTTCAAGATAATAAAACGTTTTTTGTCATTTTTTGAAAAATATTCCTTAGTAATCTCGTACTTCAGGACATCCAAACTTTTATGAAACAGTCAACAGGCCTCTGATTGGACCTTCCTCTTTCAAATAAGAAGCTCATCTGGACATCACTATCACAAAAAAATTAAACTCATCTTAAAAGTAAGATTTACAAGATATTAATATTTACGAGAAAATTACATATGCGAGAAAGTTAAATGTACGAGAAAGTGATATATATATATATTTTTTATACAAAAAAATAATAATAATTACCTTGAGAATAAATTCTAAACTATCAACAGTATTGTTAACAATATGGCACTACCGGCAAAAGATAATCTTGTGCGCCGGTAGTGAGGTCAGAAGTAACAAAAATTTTAAACTAAATGCATTAGGCTTCTGCAGCATTTAAAAAGAATTTGAAAAGCAAATAATGAATTGATAATTCATTAGAAGCCAAATGAATTAAATCAATCTTTAAATTCAATCCTAAATTAAATTTAAAATATTAAAACTTTAAAAACAATAAAATAAAAACTAAAATCAAAATTAAAGTGTTTTAAGATTCGCAACTACAGAAAAAACTAAACAAATTTACGTGAAAATTATATATAGTCTACAAGAAAGTTAAATTTAGGAGAAAACAATTATTACGAGCAAGTATTTAATAGAGAGTAAGTTTCACGAGGGACATTACTCACTTGTAGACGCAGTCAAGCTGCAGCGCAGTGTTCATAGTATAGGAGCTGGTGGAAGAAGAGAAGGGCCGCTTGGACACCTCCATCCAGCTGACCTCGTAGCGCCCGGGCTCGCGGTCCAGAAACTCAACGACGAAGCTGCGCGCATGCGCTGTGAGCAGACTGAGACCAGCTGATCCGTTCCAGCCGCTGCTGAACACTTGGACGCTGCGCGGAAAGGCTGCGCTGTCGCTCAGTGGACACACCACCATAGGATGCCTTGTGCCCGACCCTGTATAAACCAGCACCCGGTTCAGCGTGTTGCAATGGTAGCTGTCGGGCGTGGAGAGCTCGTAGCCTCGCACCTGAAGTAAGGCGAAACAGAACAATGTTACCAGTTAAATAAATCAATTATTCTATTCTTCCAAAATATATTGAAAGATTGGAGCAAGATAGAAACACGTATAGTGGATGCCGAATGAAAGATTGTTGAAAGACTCTGTATGTTCCGTTATACACTCATTGAGTCAGTTTTCCCCATTTGTAAATAATTTATTCATCAGAATGATCTTTTAAATAGTGAATGTGAACCTTCATTTGGAATATTTACCAAAATTAGGAAAAAAAGACGTTTTGGACTTGATGTCTGTGTTTTCATCCTGTGAGTTAATTGAACTTTCTTCAATGAATAAATAAATTCAATTCAATTATTCCAATTACATTCAATTTCAAGGAAAAATATTCTTCACATGGGCTCAAATGCTTGTGTGCGAAGAAGCGTCTGAATAATTTTTTATTGCAAATTCACATTCAATTTATTGCCAAAAAAATCATGTACAAGAAAAATTTTCAGGTTAGTATCAATTTAACAAAATATTTTTAAAATAAAAATTGAATAGAAAAATTATTACTATAACATAAAAAACTTATCTAACCAGAAATAGAAATATATTAAAATTATTGTTATTTAGGCACCACCTTCAAAAGAAAAATCTTTGACCGCTGGTGGGAGTTGAAACAGTTATTACAGCTTGAACAGAGGAAAATAGAGAGAATACCAGAAAAAAATTAGTACAGTCAAAAAAGCGAAAAACAAAAAAAGCAAAAAGACACAAAAAAGGCTTAATAAATTATAGAGTAATTTCTTAAAATTCAAAAATAAAATGTTGGAAAAACAGTCCACATACCTTGAGATACAGGAAATTGTGCGACGAATCCATAGGCTCAATCAACCAGGGATGCGTTTCACATCCGGTGTCATAATCAGACTCTTCGCCACCATCCACCCGTCCATCATCCAAAACCCCATTCTCACTCCTCAGCGGACTCTTGAGCACTACATCACCACTAGATCCCCTCACCCTCCTCGCCTCCTTCAACTTCCTACACTCCTCGCCGTTGTCCAGATCGCCGGCGCCCGTCACGAACTCGTACTCGCCCTCGAAGTTGAAGTCGTTGAAGTCCTGCGTGATGTTCATGAAGGTGACGGTGAAGTTGACCTCGACAGCCGACCCGGTCAGAGCGGTGACAACGAGCGGCTCGCTGATTCTGGAGCAGAAGCAGTGGCGAGGCAGCGGCATTTCGGGCCACGGGTACTCGGACACCCAGATCTCGGAGGTGGTGTTCATGGTGCTTCCCGCCGCGCAGCGCCAGCGACCAGTGCGCATGTCTTCCACCGTTTCACAGGGACGGTCGCCGAACCTGCAAGGCGACAAATTCAAATAGTAAAGGACTTGGACATGAATTTGCACTATTGCAACTATTCAATTGCTTTTCAAATCATAATAATTTATTGAACGGAATTCCTAATTAATAATTAAAATAGAAACCACCATCACAACACTAGAAATAGGAACCTTCTCATCACGAACGTTGCTAGGAAGGCACTATATCACAGACAGTTCAACCACTTAGCACCAAAACTCTACAATCTGCTTCCCGTAAATATTAAGGACATACCACACCAAAGAAAATTAAAAAATGCTGTTCAAAAATGGATAATACATACAGGAAGATGACGTATAGAACAAATCATTTCAAATAATAGTATGTGAGCTCACTTACTCACACCCACTCTAGTACATGGATGTCCATAGTTGAGTGGGTTAATTTCTATGAATTTTTTTTCTTGATGTTGTAGTGTTTTTTTACATTTTTGTAGTCAATTTTATGAATGTATTCTTAGGTTTTAGTTTTGAAGAAGGAAATAAATTTATTATTGATTTATTATTTAATGCTATAAAATACTCTGAAGATTTCCGGTACTAAGAATATTGACAACAGAATAATCTCCTAACAAGCTATTATTCTGTTGTAAGTATTCGCAGTAAATCTCAGAAAGTCTTCAGAGTATTAAATAGCAATTCACCAGGATTTTCGGTCAATTAATCATTATGATTTAAAAGCAATTAAATAGTTGCAATATCTCATTTCCTTCCATCTTAATTTCTCTATTATTTTTTAAAAACTGACACTTTGAGCATCTCTTGACAAGGTCAAGTGTTGATGAAAAGGATTTCTTTGTATCTCCTTTTCCAAGAATGGACATTCATATGTCCGAACTTCGCCTTTTCATCTAGATAACTCACAATCATTAAATCATCAGTATAGTTTTGCTTAATATATTATACTCATGGCATAATTTATAAGCTAATGTAAATTTGACGAATAATCAATATTGTACATTGATTTACATTATACAATACAATATTGTACATTTACATTTACATTATACAATATTGTAGTACATTGAACAATATTGTATATTTGTTATTAAAATCTAGAATTTAAACCGTCATATTTGTTATCTAGATGAATAAAGTAATAAATCTATAGCAGGATTCAAATCAACTTGTCATAAATCAGCTGATCCAGTAATAATTAAACAGTGATTTCGACACAATAATCAAAAGGTTTGAAAGTCTTAAAGACCTTTAAAGTCTTTAAAAGACCTTTTTAAAGAAGACCTTTCAAAGAATAACTTTTTAAAAGACCTTTTCAATAATCTGCGAGATTCAGCATTTGTAGGTTAAGTATTGTGATCATACGCTCGTCGATCAGCTGATTTATGACAAGTTGAATTGAATCCTGCTATAGCAGGATCCAATTCAACTTGTCAGAAATCAGCTGCTTCAAAGAGCAATATCACAATACTTAACCTACAAATGCTGAATCTCGCAGATTATTGAAAAGGTCTTTTAAAAAGTTATTCTTTGAAAGGTCTTCTTTAAAAAAGTCTTTTAAAGACTTTAAAGGTCTTTATGACTTTCAAGCCTTTTGATTATTGTGTCGAAATCACTGTTTAATTATTACTGGATCAGCTGACTTATGACAAGTTAATTGGCTCCTGCTATATATATTTGTTATTATAATCTAGAATTTAAACCATCATATTTGTTATCTAGATGAATAAAGTAATAAATCTAAATCTAAATCCAAAGACAATTTCACATGATCTAATAACTTATCTATGAATTATAAATCAACTGATAATGATAATATCTAATAGATATATGTAATAGATATAGGTATTTTGGAAAATAAATCATTATTTATTTATCGTTTTCACTCACCTAGCCCTGGTGAAGGTGAGCCGCACTCGCTCGTTGGGCGCCGGCTCAAAGCGCAGCACACAGCTGAGGTTGTGCGCGCCGCCGCGCCCATAGTAGAACACGCTCCTCGGCGACTGAAAGCGACCGGCGCTCGGAGACACCACCGACGACGTGAACACTCGATCGCACGGGTTCTCCGAGCCCTGCACGTGCACTCCTTCCAGCGACGTGTCGACGAACTCGTATCTGCACACGAACGAAAAATAAATTATTCCATTTACTAAAAAACTCAAAAGTGAAGGGGAGTGAGTAGGGATTAGAGTAGAATAGTAGATGTTCACATTATGTTCGTATGTACTTCTTCAGACAAGAATTAGTATTCCTTTCTTCGTGGACCAGCGAAAACGAAAAATGAATGAATTTCTTTACTAAATAATTCAAAAGTGAAGGGGAGTGAGTAGGGATTAGAGTAGAGTAGTAGATGTTCACATTCACTCCTTCAAGTATTTACTCCTTCAGACAAGAATTCGTATTCCTTTTTTCGTAGACCAGCGACAAAAGAATGAATTTCTTTCCTAATAATTCACAAGTAGAGAGGAGAGAGTAGGGAATAGAAAGTACAGTAGTATAGAAGTTCACTTTACTAAATAATTCAAAAGTGAAGGAGAGTGAGTAGGGATTAGAGTAGAGTAGTAGATGTTCACATTCACTCCTTTAAGTATTTACAGACAAGAATTCAGACAAGAATTCGTATTCCTTTTTTCGTAGACCAGCGAAAAAAGAATGAATTTCTTTCCTGATAATTCACAAGTAGAGAGGAGAGAGTAGAGAATAGAAAGTACAGTAGTATAGAAGTTCACTTACTAAATAATTCAAAAGTGAAGGGAGTGAGTAGGGATTAGAGTAGAGTAGTAGATGTTTACATATGCTCGTATTTACTCCTTCAGACAAGAATTCGTATTCCTTTTTCGTAGACCAGCGACAAAAGAATGATTTCTTTCCTAATAATTCACAAGTAGAGAGGAGAGAGTAGAGAATAGAAAGTACAGTAGTATAGAAGTTCACTTTACTAAATAATTCAAAAGTGAAGGGGAGTGAGTAGGGATTAGAGTAGAGTAGTAGATGTTTACATATGCTCGTATTTACTCCTTCAGACAAGAATTCGTATTCCTTTTTTCGTAGACCAGCGACAAAAGAATGAATTGCTTTCCTAATAATTTCACAAGAAGAGAGAGAGTAGGAATAGAAAGTACAGTAGTATAGAAGTTCACTTTGCTAAATAATTCAAAGTGAAGGAGAGTGAGTAGGGATTAGAGTAGAGTAGTAGATGTTTCACATATGCTCATGTTACTCCTTCAGACAAGAATTCGTATTCCTTTTTTCGTAGACCAGCGACAAAAGAATGAATTTCTTTCCTAATACTTCACAAGTAGGGGGGAGAGAGTAGGGAATAGAAAGTAGAGTAGTATAGAAGTTCACATGCAGTGCTTCCAGTGAAGTATCCGCAAACTCGAAAGTTCAGAGGACCGAAGAAAGAATGAAGTGAATGTTGTTGTCCATCACGAAATACTTGTAGAAAATTCAGTTAAAAGTAACGACATGTATTTCAATGTGAATAATTGATGCAATTACTAATATTATTCGCCACTATTGGAATGCATTTCACTCCTGATGAAGCTCCTCATGATGATCAGGATGAAGCTCCTCATCAGGAGTGAAATGCATTCCAATAGTGTCCAATAACGTAAGAAATAGCATTAATTATTTACAGTGAAATACAAGTCGTTACTTTAACTGAATTAATTTATTTACTAAATAGTTCACAAGAGGTTATGATTTATCGTTGAGACCAAAATCCCGTTGATCTTGAAAATCGTTGATGACCTTTATAAAATTGTAATTCTTGTTTTTGTTTATTTGTTGTGATATTCATTATAAACCTCTCCATTCAACCTTTCAGGAATTAACGACAAAATATATACACATAGCCTTCACATTATAATATTCTAGGAAACATACATTCTCATTACACTGACTTTGGAAAACCACACATCTACATTATCTATAATAATAGGGTAATTTCAATAATTATTATTTGATATAATTTTATCATATATCAATATTTAATGGCAGGTAAATTCTTAGTTTTTGTCTTTGTTCTATTCCTTTGATACCTGCTTAAGAAATTTCGCTATTTTATGTAAAATTAAGCGTCGTCAATGACAAGAGGAGTCATTACTACAGACAGGCTTAGCCTAATAGGAATACACTTGATTTGTTCTTTGTATTTATTTTTGTATAAATTGTACCATGAAGTGAAATAAAGTATTTATTTATTTATTCCTTACTTCATTTATTCATTTATTTATCTATTTTTTCAGTTTTTTCATTTATTAACGTAAAATGGACAGAAGAGCGCCCAAATCAGTCATTTAAAATTTCACATTTGTTTCTCTGATTCAATTTAGTGAAAACCCGGTTGAAGTAGTAACGGTTGAAAGCATTAAAGAGCAACTGTAATGTCCAGGTTTGTAGCAATCTTACCTGAGCATGAAATGGAGAGGAAACAGAACAGATCCCTGACGCAGGAACTGCTCGAGAGTGAGATCAGTTCCGGACGAAACATAGCTTTCAGCCAGCGAGCAAGGTCGCGTGAATCGAGACGAATTGCTGAGCAGAGTGTGGTCGCACAGACGCGGCACTTCATCCTTGCAAAACTCGCCCAGCAAGCTGACGTTCTGAAAAATAGAAAACAATTTCACCATCACTAACCTCTTATCGTTGTAGAATTGTTACGCTTATAGGTATTTGTTTGATAATAAAATACAAATACTATAATAAAGCCAAATACTACTCACACCCATTCTAGTACATGGATGACATCCATAGTTGAGCGGGTTAATTTCCATGAATTTTCATGATGTTATATGTTTTTTTTTTACATTTTTGTAGTTAATATTCCATTAATGTATTCCTAGGTTTTAGTTTTGAAGAAGGAAATAGATTTATTATTTATTTATTTAAATCACAATTTGTTACGATGGAAATGTTATATAAAAGATTACAAGCCACGATTATGATACTAGCCGAATTTTCACAGATCATAATTATTATGACGATGAAAATCCTGTTTGTAAAAAATTACAGATCACAATCACGATACAAGCCGAATTCTTACGTTAAATACATAAAATAAAATAAATAAAATTCTTACAATAAGTCCTTAAAATTAATATCAATAAATTATCAATTACAAATTATTACTATCAATTATTAACAATAAATTCTTAAAATAAGTTGAATTCTTACATTAAATAAAAGCTGTTTCATAACAGATTACAAGTTCCAATCACAAAACTAGCCAAATAATCAATAAATCGATGGTATTTTCCTTCTATAGATAAGGAGATGAATTTCAGTAGTTTACAAGTAAACTCATATAATACGATTATCCAGGGAAGTAGAAGCACAAAATTGTGATGTTATACATAGACTGTGGTAGAGGTGGTAGGAATGCTTAGTAAGTTACCTACAACTTCGATTCAACCTCCGAGATTTAAAAAAAAAAAAAAGAAAACGGTATTGCGAAGTAAGTAGTACGTTGTTTACTTCATGATCTTGAAAAACTATATTTCAAAAGTTCAAATAAATGATGGATGATATGATTATTACTGATGATGACTAGAAATAAGTTGTTTATTCCTAGTGTCACTAACATCTTGAAAAGCTATAGATCATAAATCACTACAAATTCCTTTCAAATACTTCACTGAACACTGATGGCTTACAAATATCAGGAAGTAAGTTTCTCATGATGAATGCCTTGTTATAATGATTAACTCTGCCAACGTAGCAGGAGTCGTGTCTAAATGAATAAGTTCGTACTTTTGAAAACTTGATTTAATGTATAGAAGAAATTGTCTACATGAATTTATTGCTTTTTTAAAGATATATAACCTATAAATCTCGTAATTTCTTGCTTGCATAGAGTATATCATGATTTATATTAATATACTAAAAAAAAGACTACATCAGAGAATGATTTTCATCACAGAATACTATTTTTGACAGAAATTTACTCTCAGTCGTAGTTTGATTAATCCGTTCTGAATCCATTATATATTCTTGTCAAACACGCTTTAAAGCTTGCTGAAAACAAGATGGATGCTAAATCGATATCAAAATGGCTGCCACTCAAATTCTGCAAGTGCTGTGATTTGCTGCTCACGTTACTCCCACTTTTAACAATGGGCGGAGCTCACCAATCGACCAATCATACGAAAATTGATAAAAAGCAAACGAGAAATGAACTATCAATAGACGCCATTAGAGAGAGCACTTAGTTACTCTTTACTAGTGAATAAATATTGAGATTTGAATTATTTACAGCATGTGAAAATTATTCATTTGAAATTGTTCAAGTTAGCCAATAATTCATCATTGAACTCTTTTTTGAGTATAATAAAACTGTTTAATTCTAATCTAATATTATAAGAAAAAATGTAAAACAGGGATTAGGCCTACATATAGTAATATATAATTGTATTATATAATTATTATATTATAATAATCGAATTGCTACACAATGATTAAGTTTGCAACAATTTAAAACCAACCTACCACTCTAATGAGCTATTCGAGTATTGTGTTTTTTGACAAACTAACCAGAAGAAAATAACTATAACTATAGAGGAGTAACGATATTATACGATATTTATCTTTCAATATATATTCAAGAGCTCACATAATTTCTAAACTATCAAGATCTTGAAGCAATAGAAAGTTTTGAATT
This sequence comes from Laodelphax striatellus, assembly GCA_017141395.1. Taxonomy (NCBI): domain Eukaryota; kingdom Metazoa; phylum Arthropoda; class Insecta; order Hemiptera; family Delphacidae; genus Laodelphax; species Laodelphax striatellus. The sequence continues at coordinate 25,313,953 of CM029539.1, read as the reverse complement.
CGATTTTCACTGGTAATTATTCAATGACAATGAATGTTATTTGGATTAATTAATTAATAGATTATTCTTTCAACGAGTTCAATTTTTAGGTACTCAACACCATTCATCAACGAAAATAAAAGGAAACAGTCTAACTAATTACTTCATTAAAAATTAAAGATTAACAATTCGGATTCTTTAATTAATTCTGTTATTCGGATCAATTCATATCCTATTCTTTGAACGAGTTCAATCCTCAGGTACTCGACATCAACTCAAATGAAAGAAAAGAAGAGAACAGACTATAGACTACAGACTATGGGCTACAGACTATAGGCTACAGACTATAGACTACAGACTATAGACTACAGACTTAAGACTATAGACTACAGACTATAGGCTCGATGCACATTTGTAGCTCCTGTCGTGGCGATCAAGCCGCTACAGCCGGCGGCTTAACCAATTACTTCATCAAAGATTGAAGAATAACAAATATTAATAGTCTAGAAAACACTTCTTCAAATGATGCATGCGTCATGCCTATTTTTAAGTATTGTCTCGTACCCTGCTCCAACGTCCCCTACTTAATAGCCTCCCCTTCACCAACATCATCCCCTTTTAGCATCATGCCTTTTATTTACCGTAGACATTTTCTTTCCCGCCCCGCTATAAAACCTTTCTTTCCATCGGCTGATTACAGGCCGTCCAATAACCTTTGTTCCAAACATCATTTAGCGACTTGTCATTTACAGCCGCGGTAACAATACAATGCCAGCCGCCGGCCGCTCAATGCTCCATTGAATATGATTGTGCATAGCGGGAAACATTTCCACAATGTGATTGGTAAACCGAAAGCTTTAGTTCAAAGCAAATCCGCTTGGCGGCGGTCGACTCAATCAACCGAAAACTAACGAAGGGACGTCCACTGCTCTGAATTGCATCAAACGTAGATCTCATCACATGCGGAAAAGATGGGACAATTTGTAGCAGGAAAATGTAGTGCGGCGATTGTGAAGGAGGATGGGTGCTATTGAAGATATCAAAAGAACCAAGAAAAAGATGGGAAATTAAGGGCCGGTTCATGAGCTCGGGATTTAGCTAAGTCCTAGACTAAAACGGGTAGCCACCGTAGCATTGACAAACGTTAGCCTCGACACTATGTACTAAGGGCTCTCTATGCTCCTAACCCACTATCCAGTCGAGACAAACGTTTGTCGATGCTACCCGTTTTAGTCTAGGACTTTGCTGAATCCCGAGCTCATGAACCGGCCCTTAGGTTTAGTATTAATTGTATTTTATAAATAAGGGCATAAATTAATGTAAAATAATGAGACTATGTCATATTAACAGTATCAATTATTATACAGGAATATAATCCCATGAAAAACTATTCAACTTCCTTAACAACTTCTCAACAACTTCTAAAAACAACGCTCTTTAGCAGTCAATTATTTGTCATCACTTCTACCCCTATTCCCCTCCTACTTTCTTCGCCTTTGGATTTCCGATCAAGCCACCACCACTACTTCTTATCTCGACTGCCAACCCTCTAAGCCACTTAAACAATTCCAAGTTCTTCTCTCAACCCCCCCCCCCACTCCTCCTATAGCAGCAGCCAATGAAAGCTGATTAATTAAGCGGTGAACTTCTGTCAAGAAGGTGGAGAGCTGTAATTAACCAATATTGGTATTTATTTGCTTCCTGAAACTTCCGGCACAAGTTTTGATACCGATCCACGGCTTGAAAACCAAGCCAACAGTTGACAAGTTTACCTCTTTCCTTCACTCTCTCTCCCCCACTCTCTTTCTTTCTCTCTCGTGCAGCTTGCGAAGCGCATTCTTAGAGTCAAATGATCGTCTGCAAAATTATCTAGAGACCCTTAATAAAGTGGAATTGGTCCCGGTTAAAAGCGTTTCTATTTGATTTTAATTAAGTTCCCATCGTCTTAATCAACATTCGGTTGAATTGGTAGCCATTCAAAGAAGTTTTCCAGACTGCTAATTCTTGTTAATCTTTCACCCCTGTTTAAGTAATCAGATAGCCAGTTTCCTTTGATTTTTATCGGTGGTAACCAACTACCTGAGAATTAAACTCATCAAAAAATATAATAACTCCATCATTCGTTTTAGATATTTGTGAACTCGAAATTATTGAAGTTTTCACATTCGGTGTTTTTCGTCTTTTCATCCTTTCTACATTTTTTTAAATATAACAATTTTCATCGTATTCAATAGCAATTCAATAGGAGAATTCAATACCCACTCCAAAAAACCAATTACATTGATTTCCTACACCATCATTTTCCGGTAATTCATAATGTATTTCTGTGGTTATTATATAAAAAAAGTACATATTAAATGCAATATGCTCTATAGAATAGAGCTCTGTAGAATTAAATGGAAAGTTCCTCACTTTATCGTTCTTACGATGTCGATTTGCTATTGATAGTTTATTATGGCTCATCACTTCTGACATTTTGTTTCTCACTCGTTACATACTCTATTCGTTCTTCACTATCATTGGTAGTTTGAGAAGTTCCTCCCAGTGTTGACAGAGGGCGTTACGTACTCGCATGTAACCAATCACAACACTTGTAGCCTATCAGAGGCAGCCATTTTAAAATCGACTCCGTCAACCATCTTGTTTTCAGTTAGGAAACAAGATGGTTGCTATACGTATTTGTCGAGGATTTTGGTTACAGTGAAACTATTCAAGAAACTTGAAATTATTCAAGTAAGTAAGAAAGATGTTCTTTCAAAACTGTTATATTACTATTTTATTTTTTTATCAGGTATTCTACTCGTTTCGTTATTCTACTCGAATGTATTCTACACATTCTCTCCGTCCTTGTCCATGTCTCCATGTCCTTGGACAACTTTTTCCAAGAATAAACATTTAAATGTCCAAACTTCACCGTTTCATGTAGATTAATCTCACCTCTGTTAACATTATCATATTGCACTTAATAAATTGTTGAAAATTATTAGTAACAATTTATTCATAGAATTAAAAGAATAATATCACTTATACTTACAACTTTTGTAATCTAGAATCTAAGCAGTTATAATTACTGTTATATACATTAATAAAGTAATCTAATCTATCTAATCTAATTCATCCTAGAGAGGGTCTTCTCAATTAAGCTCCTACAACTCTGTGATTCACATTCATTGATGTTACCGGTATCTTTTTCCAAACGATGGAGTGTGTAGTAGACAGTTGGAAAAATAGAGAAAATGAGGAAAGAGGTGAGATAGTGAAGAGACAGATAGAGAAGAGAAACAAAGCTCGATTGCCCCAGCTATTGAAATTGCCAATAACGATCCATACTTACTCCAATTGAATGTGCTTCCCTGCTTTGGTGTACTTTGCATTTGCAACTAAGGACAGGAAACACATGGGACAGAGAAGGAAGAAGGAGAGAAAAAGGAAGAGAGGAGAGAAGAAGAAGAGGATTGAGGAGGAAGAGGAGGGAAGTGTGTAGGAGAGAGGAGAGAGGAAGGAGAGAGAGAAGAGAGAGGAAGGAGAATGAGGAGAGGAGAGGAGGAGAGAGAGAGAGGGAGGGAGGAGGAGGAGAGGAGGAGGAGACTCAGAGGAGGAGCTGTTGAGAGGGAGGAGGAGGAGCTCCAGTGGTTTGAGGAGGATTGCTGAGGAGGAGGAGGAGAGGAGGAGGAGGAGGAGGAGGAGGAGGAGGAGGAGGAGGAGGAGGAGGAGGAAGGAGGAGGAGGAGGGAGGAGGAGGAGGAGGGAGGAGGAGGAGGAGGAGGAGGAGGAGGAGGAGGAGGAGAGGAGGAAGAGGAGAGAGGAGGAGGAGGAGGAGAGGAGAGGAGAGAGGAGGAGAGGAGGAGAGGAAGAGGAGGAGGAGAAGAAGAGAGGAAGAAGAGAGAGGAGGAGAGAAGAAGAGAAGAAGAAGAAGAAGAAAGAAGAAGAAGAGAAGAAGAAGAAGAAGAAGAAGAGAGAAGAAGAAGAAGAAGAAGAAGAAGAAGAAGAAGAAGAAGAAGAGAAAGGTAACTTAGCGCCGCACAAGTATCGAAGAAAGTTACTTGAACTGCAAATATTTGTTTTCACTTCAAAGATGAGTGTTGATCTGACGTTCTTGGTACTCTGGTGGTGGTGGGGGTGAGGTGAACAGTTCAGAGAGAAATGAACCAACTTGCCCGAAAGAAAAGTTCAACAGGATTGGATTAGTTGGTGGTAATTTGATCATCCTCTGATGAAGTGATGAGATGCTGCTGCTGCTCCATACAAAACAACGTTGCTACTAAATCAACATTGCTATTTATTACCGAACTCAGTTTCAAGATAAATCTAAGATTACAACTTGTTATTGGCAGGCTTTCTTCGGCAATCGTGGTGGTTGTAAAAATCTGGGAGATTTGGTAATTTGAAACTGAGAAGTTGTTGACATGACCGTAACAAAAAGATTCAATTTTACGTTTTTCTAAGGTCACACCCTCATGAGCTCTAGGCTTATGCGTGGTAAATGGGGAGGAGGAGAGATTATAAGAAAATAATTTAAAGACTGATTTGACTGTGTATTTGGAAACACAGGTGAAGATTGTGATATCCACATCATTCAGGAATTTTGGTTGAGGTGAATAATTTTGAATTATTATACAAAGAAGAAAGAGATCCGATAAGAGAAACGTTTATACTGTACTAATTTTGAATTGTGACATTTAAAAATTCTTTATCCACCATGCAATTATTTTTCAAATTCATCTTTATATATTTATAACAATATTTATATTTATGAAGAGGTATTGTTGTGAGAATGAAGCTCAAATGTTTCATAACTAATTTATACACTATTCTAATACTATTACGCAATCGAATACTAATTAATAGTTCAAATACTGTTAAATTATATAATGAAAAATACTGAGGTGGGAAAAATTACTCAAACAAGGGTAGCTCTTAGATATGATAACCTGAAATATTTTTCATGTGTTAGGAATTTTCTTTAAGAAGTTTCTCATTTATTACCTGGTTGATATGAATCTAAATGGGAATTTGATGTTGAAAATAAACGTGTTTTCTCCAAGAAAGGATTGTTTATAAATCTTATGTAAATAAAATAAATAAATAATAATAAATAATTTATTTCCACTTCTTTGCAATACATAGACAATAAAACACAATTCAAAAACCATCATAATATAGGATAATACATCGAATAAAGTAGTAGTAGTACATGTAGTTTCAGGTTATCCAAGTTTTGGCTCAAGTTTTTCCATTTCCCTTCAAAACGTTTTTTAGCATTAACCATAATTTAAATTCAATTGCAAAGCACATCATTCTTCATGAATTCCACCTGATTGATAATATCAAAAAACACCAAGGCTATTGTACAAATTTTCCATCAAATAACCTTGAAAAAATACAACACACGCACTTTTTCGTAAACTAGTGTAACAGTGTAAAAAAGAAAAAGGGAGAAAAAGTGCACGAGTCAGTGAAGCCGAGTGAATGGAAAGAAGATATAGAAAGTAAACAAGTCTGGCAATTTCTCCTCGGAGCACAGTTTTCTCACAGCATAAACGCGCTTATCTCTCAAGCACTGCCTCTTTGATATTTATTGGACGAGTATCGTCAACCCCCACGCCTTACCCCCTCCCACCACCCCTCCTGCCATCTTCCCCCGAGTTTGACGGCAACAAAAATCTCCGAAAAAGGTTTTTTTTATCAAAGAGGAGTGACTGGTTCAAGGCAGCAAACAACACATCTATCTGCACTGCAGCCAATGGCGGGCGAAATTTATTTAATAGAATGATGATTAAAGCGAAGACAAAATGGTCTCCAAGTAGCGCAGTGGGATGGGAGAGCCCTATCTATAAAATGCCGCTATTCTTGCGTGACTCTTTTTTAAAAACCGATAATTCATGGAGAATGTGTTGCAGTTTTTGTTCAGTGTTCGGTTATCAAGTTTCGTAGCTGAAGGAGAAGGAGAATGAAAATTGCAGAAAGAAAATGAGGATTATGGTGCCTCAAAATGATTACTAATGAGGTCACCTAACCACTTTTTCCAATTTTGTATTGTATTCATATGTTGTATTATTGTATTGTTTTTGGAAATTGTGTGTAAATAAATGAAGGAATGAATGAATATTAAGAGAAGGAGGAAGGGAATTGAACTAAGATAAAGAAGTAGAAAATACTAATAGGGAGGGAACATGAACGTGGAAGAAAAAGATACATGAAAAAAGAATTGAAGAAAATGAGAAAGACACAAGAAAATAAGAAGAATAACTAGTATTAAGGAGGAAAGTTGCAAACAGGGTGAAGTATAAAAAGAGGTGGAAGAGGATAAGAAAGTGGAACATGAGAAAAAACACCTGGACCCTATTTCACGAAATATTAGAAGTCCTGTAAAACACATAATTTGGAGAAGAGAATATTTTACAGAAGAATAATATTCAAATAATGAAATAAGAAGATGAAAAGAGAAGAACAAATGTGGTGGAAAGCTTGATTCAATAGAAGGCAGTAAAAATATTAGTAAAAAGGATAAAAATGGAAAGTGAGTAGAAACACTGAAGAACTCCGACTTCATGCATCTTGGTGATCACAAATGAAAGTGGACTTTCATGTTGACTGTTATCACTAACCAGATGCAGAGACATTGATTACAGTTTAATCTTTGATCAGAATAAATGGATAAATTATCCTTATTAGTAGTCACTATCTAGATGCAGAAACATTGATTACAGTTTAATCTTTGATCAGAATAAATGAATGAATTATCCTTATTAGTAGTCACTAACCAGATGCAGAAACACCGATTACAGTTTAACCTTTGATCAGAATAAACGAATAAATTATCCTTATTAGTAGTCACTATCCAGATGCAGAAACATTGATTACAGTTTAAACCTTTGATCAAAATAAATGAATAAATTATTCTTATTAGTAGTCACTAACCAGATGCAGAAACATTGATTACAGTTTAATCTTTGATCAGAATAAATGAATAAATTATCCTTATTGGTGATTAGATATTAAGCTTCGAACAAAGGTTTCTTGCCGTGGGACGCGAATCTGCACACTTCACCACTACTGGACATAATAATTATATCAGGAAGGAAATAAGATCCGAAATAAATTGAAATTAAAATATAGTGGTAGGCCACCCACGCTTCGCAACGGAGCTTCATAGAACAAATTTTATTTATATATTTTATGAGGGTGAATCTAGATTGAACTTTCCCTCTTCTTTGTATTTTTAAGATACAACGTTCACGATTAAGCATATAGACCCCACCTCAGTTTCATGATTGATAATAGATAAATATTGTAGGTGCGGTGGCGCTTACCTTTTGTGAGCTAGCCGATAGCCGTCCATCCCAAATGCTGAGCCTGGCATTGCACTCTGCTGACAACTGATAGGCGGCTGGATCAGCTGGCGCTGCGTGGTACTTGATAAACGACAGCCACACTGTTTCATGGCGACGACCCTGCAAATTCAGATTAGAAAAAAAACAGTCATTATTTTGATATACAGGGCAGAATACAGGTGGAGGGGTGTAGACCAGTGGGGAGACCAAGGAGGAGATGGAGAGACTATGATGCAGGGGACATGAGGGAAAAGGAGCTGACAGATGAAGAAGCCGGGGAGAGAATGGTGTGGAGGAGGAAGATACGGAATAGCGACCCCGAATAGGGAAAAGCTAAAGGAAAAGAAGAGGATTTTGATATACAGGGTGTCCCAAAAAATAGTGACGCCAGTACTACCACGGTATTCTACAAGTTAAAACAAACAGAAAATGTCGTTGGCAAAATGCTGATTTCTCCTTAGTTTACCTGTAATCCGCCATTTTGTGTTTTTAATATTTTTCATCATATCTCGTTGAAAAAACAAGATTTTCTCATGAAATTTGGTAGGGGTATGATTAAAGGTGTGGTTTACAAAATACATATATCAATAAATTTCAATATCTGTTTTTTCCAAAATGGCGACCGACTAAACTTTTCAATTCGATTTTACTGGAGAAATATTGCTTTTTACGATAAAACGTAAGAATACAAAAATGTAGTTAAAACAAACAGGCTAATTAAAGATTACCACTTCTGTGTTTCTTCATTTCTTCAGCAGTGAGACATGAGAATAAATTTATGAATGCAAAACATATGTTTGCCTTGCCTGTTTGGTTTGACTTGTAGAATACCGTGGTAGTACTGGCGTCACTATTTTTTGGGACACTCTGTATATTGTAGGACAATTCATCAAGTATCAATTGTACATTGCTGAATAAAAAACAACTCATTACAATTCATCTTATAACCTTTTCTCTGTGATGTAAGGAAATTAAAATGGAATACTGTAGCCTGAACGATTCAAAAACATTTCAATTGAAATGGCCAAGTTCGTTCCTTTCTGGTCTAATGGGCCAAAGATCCCACTTGTTAACAATACATGTTTGCCTGTCCAACCTATTTGCCTGGCCAGGACACGTTTAGCCGTCGGTCCTGGCTTCCCAAGAAGCAGTCTTTTGTTAAATTTTCATCATCCTCTTTTCATTGCTTAGCCTAGGCTATAGGCTCATCAACCGCAGAAGTATGAGAAGAACTCATAAGAGAACATTCAAATATGTCGTATTATGCACAAGAAAATTAGAAGAAGTTGATTGAGAATGACTTAATTAAGGAATAATAGTTACTGTAAGTTATTGAGTTGTCTAATTCTGGATACATTTCGAATTGAATTGATGTGAACGCTTTACTGTGTTGATAAAAACACAATACCTCCAGCTTTCATGTTGTAATGAACAACCGTACTATATTAGCGGCGACGAAATTGAAAACAATTGCGTTCTTGTGAGATATGGAACCGATAAAGCGAGGGAATGGTGAAAATGACTTGCTTATGATCACAAATTAAAACGCTGTGCTTCCAGCGTTGCCTATTTTTAGCGACGGAGTCGATTCCCCTGCATGATTAGAGTAGTCAACTTGATAACAGCTCAAAATGTCTCAGTCGCCTTATTTTGTGGCCACCAGTATAGCACGATCCTTTTAACTTGTCAGAAATCAGCTGTTCCAATAATAATTGAACAGTGATTTCGACACAATAATCAAAAGGCTTGAAAGTCTTGAAGACCTTTAAAGTCTTCAAAAGACCTTTTTAAAGAAGACCTTTCAAAGAATAACTTTTTAAAAGACCTTTTCAATAATCTGCGAGATTCAGCAGTTGTAGGTTAAGTATTGTACTGATGGCCGAGTAAAACATATATGTTTTCTTACAAGTTAAAAGAATCCTGCTATACAAATACTGTATTGATTTAGCTGTGATAACTGAGTTAATTTATTGAGTTATTGATGGAAGGAAATGAGATATTGCATCTACTCAGTTGCTGTTAAATCATAATAATTAATTGAACGATTAATCAATTGAATCATTAATTAATTTGACTTGATTTGAATTAATTATATGTCATTAATTAGGAATTTCGTTCAATTAATTATAATTATTAAGTTATTTATTGAGTTTATCGAGTTAAATGAGTTAGAAATTAGTTATGAGTGATATGAGTTAAAAAAAATTGAGTTAGAGTAGAACTGTGATAGAAATTATTATTGAAATAACGCTTATTATCTTATATCTTTACCTGGAAGTGATAACGACAGGTGGTGTTGGGTGGCAGGGAATGACGGGGGTTCTCAACGGTGCCCCACGCCGAATCGAATGACGTCACAAGGAACTCACACGCGGCCGGGTCTCGAACGTACGTCTGAGAACGCGCGTCCACATAGATGACCTAAAACAAAGTAAAACATCAAACATTTATTCACTTAGAACAGTATGCACCGTCTTCGTTTGAGCCTAGTCTAACAAAAAGTAGTTTTTACTTGGCCAAAACTATAAATTCACGGTTTGAACTCAGTTTAACCTGAATCGATTTTGAAGCTCTGGAGACTATGTTTTGAGTATTTCCTCTTTTCTAGAGACTTGTTATAAGTGGAAAAGTATTGATTGAATGAAAGTATTGAGTGGAAAAATGATTGAATTATAGAATGAAATAATCAGCAAAGAATGTTGTATAGAGAGTTGTATAATGTAAATTTGAAAAAAATACATTTGAACTCCTATATACTTTATAATCCTATACATTTATACTCCTATGTATAGAGAGTATGACGAAGAAATAGAATTAATTAGGCTAGGCGTACACCGGTTAGTCAAGACAAGACAAGATTAGTCACGTTTAGTCACAGTAATTCACATAGTTGCTTATGGAGCAGCACACACTGATGCAATGACTAATCGGTGTGTGTTGCTTCATAAGCAACTATGTGAAGTACTGTGACTAAACGTGACTAATCTTGTCTTGTCTTGACTAACCGGTGTACGCCTAGCCTAACTTTTGATGAATGATTTATTTTTACTGGGGAAGTGCATAGCCTTAGAAGGAAATTGTAGGCTATAGTAATATGATCTATTGTTGTAAAACATATAAGTAGACAATTAAATTCTTAATATGGAAAATATAGACAATACTACTGATAATAATTATTTTTAAATTAATGGAGTTTCCACTCGAGGAGCTCTATGCTATAAATCTGGACCTGGACGCTATCAATACAGACGTAGTTAGCCTACCAATAGAAAATTTTCCGGGAAAACCAGTTTTCCTGGAATTAATACCCTCCCACAACAAAAACTAATAAAACAAAATTATTACAGCCCATAGCTAGAAACTGCCGTTGATACTTGTACATTGAACAATTGAATTCCACCTCAGTGATTCCAGTTAATTAATTATTAGTTATTTCCTATTTCAGTTTTCCTTATGAAAATGCGTTTGAGTATTCAATACGTATTTCAATAACAATAGGAAGGATAACAATAGGAAGGTGATTCAAATAGAATTACCTCAACGATCATTTTGTTTTCGGTGTTGAATAATTGAAAATCAAACACTGTATTTCAACCTCCAATGCTCAAACATAAAGTTCACTTCTATACCTCCACATTCAAAACAATGAAGGTTGATTCAAATAATTTGCAAATATATCACAACTAGGAAATAGCACTTGAATATACTGTAATATACTAGTAAGCAAGCTGCAATTAATCTTTTCATTCTAAGCAGGGCATTTTAAATAATATATGTTTTCTGACATTAAACTACTCGTAAATAACGCATTGAACAACGATGTGAGCTATACCAAAACGTCAATGCACTCACAAAGGAATCTGCAAAATATCAATTATTCACGTTCACTTCAATTTAATACATTTATTACCATCAATGGATTTATTAATTAATCATCATTGATGTAGTTCTACAACAAATATCATTGAATCTGTGTTTGGAACTAAATTAATTATGATCCTTGTAAAAATTGTGCTGCATAATAAAAGAACTCTGCTCGTATATTCAACAAAATGTAATTTTAGGACAATAAATAATAATGCTAATAATGAATTATATCTTCTCTCCCCTTCAGAAGTCATCTTATCAAATTCAAGCAGTAAAGTATACTATTAATCATCATCATCATTAGTCTCGATTGACAATGATCGTTTATTATTGAATCGAAGCCAGATAAAGAAAAAATTATTATTACAAAAATTACTTATAATGAAGGCTCTTTAGGAAAGTATACATCAACAGAGATGATAATTCAGTCTATTCCTCTTCTTTTCTGACTTATAAGTATCCGCCGAACAATTGGGAATCCTGATGAGGTCATTTTCAGTCGAGTAAGACCAATGACAACTCTGTAAACATTGGAAACACGGTTTCAAAGACCAACTGTGGTAAGCTCCCAGAAAAGAGATGGAAAAGAACAAACATTCATTCACCACTCTAGCAGCATCTTCTACCATGCTCGCGGCTCCTTTTTCTCTCGTCGCCCTCTCTTTTCACCCTCATCCCCCCTCCTCTTCGCCTTTGTTGGCCGTGAAAAGAGCGTCGACAACATTTCCTTCTGGTTGCACTCAGTTCATTTGTCGTTTCGCTTTTTAATTTCAAGCCTCTGCCGACGAGAAGTTTCCGCTTGAATCCACTTTGATCCCGGAGCTGAAGTGAAAAAGACGACCAGCAAGAGAAATTAATAAATTAAGAAAGCGTCTCCAGCCCCCTCCTCCCTCCCACCACCTACCAACTTCAACCCTCATTTCGTGTTTTACATTTCTGCTCTTCGAGGTGTGACAGAAGAAAAAGTGACTACAAAATTAGATTTGCAACTCTTGTCTCAACCATTGTCAATTCAAAGTTTTTTTGCTCTCGGTGTTTTTGCTGTAGCCTTTTCTTTCAAGTCCGCTGAAGTGTCACACAACACGTCTGAAATGAAAAGGCTGTCTGTGCAATGACTGGATTGACCTTACAGCGGTGATGAGAACATAATTATAATTCATACGTTTGAATTGAGAGACGCGTTTCCTCAAGTTGCCTTTCCACTACATTTTTTATTCAGCTTTATATCTTGTCTCTCACATTACACAGAAATCAGCCAGGTCCAAGGTGACTTTTTCAAATGGTGACCACTCTCTAGTAGTTCGAGGCATTTTCCAGGTGAATATCATTCATTCATGATAATTAAAATCGCTTCCCGGTGAGTTGAAACCCACCCAAATATATATGTTCATACATATGTTATCATCATCATTATCCTTTCTATTCTTCTTCTTAAGTTTACAGCCGTTGGGCTGGTTGGCAGCAACTCTCCACGCTTCTCTGTCATCCGCCATCCTTTTCATGTTCCTTTCTATTACCCACACACAAAGTAAGAAGCTCATGGGGGCACGTGATAGCAACTGTCCTTCATCATTTTAGAATACGGCTAGGCGTACACCGGTTAGTCAAGACAAGACAAGACGACATTAGTCACATTTAGTCACAGTACTTCACATAGTTGCTTATGAAGCAACACACACCGATTAGTCATTGCATCGGTGTGTGCTGCTTCATAAGCAGCTATGTGGATTACTGTGACTAAACGTGACTAATGTCGTCTTGTCTTGACAACCGTACTAGCCTAAAGAATAAACGTCTTGACTAAACTAATGAAATATTCATTAGATTCATGTATTCTCCACAGTTTTACCCCCCCCCCCCCCTTTTGTTAGCCCCCTCCCCCTGCTTCCACACAACAATAATAATATTCTTCTTCTGTTCTCTCAGATCTTCTTCATCTTCACCTTCTGCTACTAAAAAAATGAAACGATTTACTTGATATAATAAAATTCTTGAAGTTAATAAAAAAACACAGACTAACCAGAAATAAATTTCAACACAGTTAGCCCACTTCTTTTCATGCCCCAACTACCTCAATGATGTGCCTCATTGAGATGAGAATCGGCAGCTCCGGAGACAAGGCTCATTTCTCTCAATCACATTCCTCTTTGTTATGACATCTTCGACTGGCAATAAAGCTCATTTCGTTTGTCGTTTTCTAATATCGGCAATCGATTGAACTCGAGTTGAAAGGGGGGAGGAGTAGTCTCGAATTGAAGACTGTTCATTACTGAAGAACACATTACTCGTAGTTCCCGCCCCGTCCGCTCTGCACCTCAGCAGCGCTGTTACTGAACAAAGACTGCCTGCCGTATCAGATTATCCATTCTTGGCAAATCGCATCGATATTGGATCGGCAGCGGCGGCGCGGCCTCTCTCAAAAGAGAGGCCAACTGAAAAACGTTCCTTTAGCGTGCGCCTTGTTGTGCGTTCATCCTTTCTTGCTCCTCCTCTCTTCATTCGAAGCTCATTTGTTTTTTCCGGCAATGGCAGCTAGCGACCATCTTCTTTATTCGGCTTAATGAAGGCCAAGAATCCTTTCATGTTCCTCCACTCTGCAGGCTCTCTTTGTTAGCCCCCTCCCCCTGCTTCCACACAACAATAATTCTTATTCTGTTCTCTCAGATCTTCTTCATCTTCACCTTCTGCTACTAAAGTTTCTTCTTCCTTTTCTTCAAACTCTTCTTCATTTTTGTATTCTCCTTTTATTTCTTGGACTCCTTTCTTCTCTGCTACTCCCAGAGTACTATGAAGAGAGTACTATACTGTCTTCCCCTTCATATTCACCTCCTCCTTATCCTGCTCATACTTTTTCTAATGTTCATCTTGATCTTCTTCCCCTCTTATTCCTCTTGAAAATCCATTTCACTTCCTCTAACTTCCACTTCATCTTTCTCTTTATCTTCTACTTTATCTTATCTTCTTTATAATTTTCATAATATTTCCTCTTTCCTCTGTTGTTCTTAGTTTTTTTCAATCTCACTTGTCCTTCCTTTTCTTCCCTTGTTGTTCATCATCATCATCTTCATCTTCTTCTTCTTCTTCTTATTCTTCTTCTTCTTCTTCTCTTCTTCTTCTTCTTCTTCTTCTTCTTCTTTTCTCTTCCTCTTCTTCTTCTTCTTCTTCTGCTTCGTAATTATCAACTACCCCTTCTATTTCTACGACTTTTATTCCATCACTTCCTTCTTCTTCATAGTAATCCTTCAGAAAGGTCTTATCCTCTTACATTTTCTTTTTTCGTTTGTTTTTTCTTCTTTTGCTCTACTCCGGCTTCTCCCTTTCTTCTCATAGTTCTCCTCCATCTTTTCTTCTTCTCTACTCATCCTCCTGCTCTTTCCCTTTTCCCCTGTCTCCTCCTCCCCCTTATTCCTATCTCTCCTTCCACTTCCACCTCCTCCAATCAGCAGCAAGCAGAATGAACAGGATGTACAGTAATGAACAGATAGAGTAAAACGCTTTTTCTTCCTATTCTTTCCGACTGAATAAAAGGAAGAATTATTAGCTTTCGGGTTCGTTTGTGAGGAGATGGGGCTGCTTGGAGAACATTCCGTATAATTTGTTGGATTGGGCTTCAATATCAGCTGCTCTCTTAGTGGCCACGCCTTCTCTTGTATAAAAAAGTAGCATGTATACACTTGAAATATTATCAGTTAAATCAAACCGAAGTGGTACAATGTTTTAATTGTAAACCCATAATTATTTATTCATTAATTCCCAGGATAGTTGAGGTTGTTTGTTTTCCCAAGATAAACTTTCTCTTATGTATACATCTCAAGTCAGAGGTGATCAACAAAGTAGATTTCATGATATTTACAAAGAATATTAAATGATTTATCACTGGTAAAGGGTTATCACCAAAACATTTCCAGTTATTCATTTAGGCTCATGTACTTTCAGTCCCTACTTCAATGCATACTTGCAATACAATTCAGAAAAGCAGTTGGAGAAGAGATTAGATAGAAAGGTTTGAATGGCATTCGAGAGAGTATCCTCAGACTTTAACAGAATTATGACCTAATTTGCGAAACAGAGCATTCATTGCAACTTAAAATTAATGCATACCAACTGTACTATCATCTCTAAAACTGTGAGAAATTTTGCTCTTACACATTATCACCCATATTATCTGAAGCCTACAATATAATTATAATCATTCTCTTGTAAAAATAAACTATCTTTCTGCAAACTCGTAAATAAATACAAATTGTAAATTCATTTTCAAAACCTTGAGTAATTAGTCACTTCCCATTAGATGAGATCAAGTCAACCATTCTCTCTTTGCAAAAATGCTGCACTTTTATCAAGGTACTTCTCGAATGCCACTACAAAATATGATTATCCACTCACTAAATGCATATCCACAACGGCCACCCTCCAAAATAAAACGAATCAAATCAAGAAGTGCCGCGTGAGGGATCAAGGGTGGTGCAAGTTGCCGTAAAGATGCCGTTCTGTCTTAGAAGTTTCGGAAAAGGGCCGGAAAACTTGTGTAGAGCTGTGAGTGAGTCATGGAGATTTAAAGGGCAAAGCCGGGAGGAGGTGAGCTGGGAAAAGGCGAGGCAAGGGGCAAGAGAAAAGGCGAGAGGAATAAGCAAGAGTGAAAGGGAAGAGAAAGTAGCAAGGGGAGAGGCAAGAGAAAGAGACAAGAGAGAGAGGCATTGATGCAAGAGGTAAAAAGCAAGAGCTGAAAGGCAAGAGGAAGAGGCAGAAAGGCAAGTGAAAGAGTCAAGAGGAAAGTTGAAAAGGCAAGAGGCACGAGTCATCATCTCACCCTTCTCCTTCGATTAAAGCCGCGAGACTCAAGGTAGACCGACGGACCAAAGCAAAGCACAGCAAAGGAAGTAAACAACTTGATTTATATTCTAAGGCTTTTTGACTTTTTCGCTTGCTGTGAGAGCAGCTTCGGTCGGCGGTCGTCTCTTAACTTACGTTTCAAAAAGGGGGAAATTGATATCGCTTAAGACTCTGCCCACACCCTCCTCACACAAGTAAAGAATAATACGCACTCTAGTGGAGATTAGAAGGGACTTAACGCCACAAAACAACGATTAGTCATGAATTTTGCATAGTTTTTATTTTATTTATTAGTTTTTATTTACTTTTGTGGACATTAGAAGGGACTCAATGCCACATAACAACTATTAGTCATGATTTTGTATAGTTTTTACTTTATTAATTAGTTTTTATTAACTTTAGTGAAGATTAGAAGGGACTCAATGCCACATAACAACTATCAGTTATGAATTTGCATAGTTTCTATTTAATTTATTAGTTTTTATTTACTTTTGTGGAGATTAGAAGAGACTCAATGCCACTAAACAACGATTAGTAATGAATTTTGCATAGTTTTTATAATATTGATTTCTTTTTTCATAGAGGGCGAGGCCACATTACTCCAATTGGTTATGTAATTACTTTATCATAATTCATTCTTCAAAATAAATTAAGTTGATAACATTGTATAATGTTTGCAATTGGAAAATAAATTTTATTATGACTCGATTTTCAATTGAGTTTGTAGTAGCCATATTAAAGCAGTTATGTGATGAATGATTCCGTGAAATTGTTGTTAATAAAATGCAATCAATTCAATTATCTATTCCGTGGAAATATCCATTGTGATTCCACGAAAAAGGACAAACTTGAATAAAAAGTTATGCAAGATTGATTCATTGAATCAATCAATCATTGATTCATTCAATGATTTGAACATCCCATAGCCATTGGCAGAGCGGCAATCGCTCCGATAATAATTTTACCCTTTTAGGAATGAGTTCCAAATTTTCTCTACTATATAATTATTTTCTTCATTATTTCTCTATATCATTCAAGTAATTCGATGTCAATTATGATTTCTGAGAATAGCTCGGAGATAAATTTAGTGTTGTGTTCCTGCTTGCCTTCAAGTGACTTTGTCACTTTGCAAGCCAGTAGTCTATTTCACTGGAAAGCTTTATTGTTATTTTTCATGCGGTTTTGATTATTTTCAAGAATTTCAATAAGTAGTTTGTATGCTGTATTATATTTTTACCTTGCTCCTAATAATCTGGTTATCATCTTTAGTTTTAATTTTTACTTAAAATTAGGCTAAGGTTATATGAAATTCTTGAAAATTTCTATACAATTGTATTTTATTTCTGCAAATGTATTCTGTGATTATTGTTTCTGGTGAAATAAAAACATATTCTATTCTATTCTATTCTAATTATTATTTTAGTTTAACTTTGCTGGTTGTGCCAAATCATTTGGATCTATTATAATTTACATTTTTATTATGCATCTTGTATGTATCATTCATGTTTTGTAATTATGTAATTTTGGCGAAATAAACATTCTGATTCTGAAACATTCTGATTCTGATTTCTGAGAATAGCTCAGAGATAAATTGAGTGTTGTGTTTTACGATTGAAAATCCGTACTTTGAGCCTACTAACCTGTACTTCGAGCTCGAACCCGGGCAGATAGCTTAGCGGCACGGGATGGAAGGGGTTGTCGTAGGGCGACGTGTGAAATTCGAGCAGCATGTTGGAGCCGCTGCTGACAATGTCTGGCACGACGTCTCCGCCGCACAGCCGCACCAGCACCGCGTCCGTCGTCGACACGCCGTCGTACACCGTCAGGTAGTCCTGCACCACGTTGCACTGGTCCCACACTCTGCAACGGAATAAAAATATAAATAATGATTCATTTTCCAAAATACCTATATCTATTACAAATACAAATTCAAAAATATTTACAGTTAATTATACAAAGATTTGTTAGTAAAAAAAATCATAAGCAAAAATGTTACAATACATGACATGTATTGTATTATGATTTAGGTTTGAATTGTTGTGTGCAAATAAGAGTTAAGTGATAGTAATTAGTAAGTGTTGAGTGATTGAAGTCTTGTGTGTGTATGATTTCTGTTATGTGATACTATAAATGGTTTGAAATTACTGCTTCTATTCTCAACACATTGTGGTTGTTTGGAAAATTGACCTACTCCGCTATGGCAAGCCATGTCCTGGAGTAGGTTTGAATTGTTGTGTGCAAATAAGAGTTAAGTGATAGTAATTAGTAAGTGTTAAGTGATTGAAGTCTTGTGTGTGTATGATTTCTATGTTATGTGATACTATAAATGGTTTGAAATTACTGTTTCTATTCTCTGTCTTCCTTTACTAATTAACCAATTTTGTACTACTGTTTTGAATTGTTTAAATTGAATTATATGTTTAATGTTTTCAGGAAGTAGATTATATAATTTTGGAAGGAGATTGGATTGGAGAAGGAATGGAAGGAAATTGTGAATAATTAGCAATAAGAAAGATTATACAGAGATTGTGTTCTAAAATAATATCGATTAGGATAATATCGATAATATTCGCTTCTTAAGTGGCAGAGTGGACATTATTGTCCAAACTAACATCATTGTCCAGAAAAATAAAGAAATCATTGTATTCTATTCGTTGCGAGCATCTATGGTGTTGCCGTCTGTCGGGTAGTCACACGGTTTCTCTGGAAATCTAACATGTAAAGTATGGAGCCATATAAGTAGAAATCAGTTTACAGTATAATTGAAATAAATTTTTTAATCAATACTGCTTCTGCTCGGTGATAGTGACATCATCTTTAGAATGATTAAATGAACTAATCGTATGTTCTTATACATGACATTCTTCAATTCAAGTTTTAAAATTAACTTCGTAGGTTATGTTCCATGCTAAGTTGAGCAGACGATAAATCATTGGAGTTTATCCACAACCAAGATGAGAAAACTGATCAGGGAATATGCTTTATTTCAAAATGCATTATGTTCACAAAACTTCAAATCAATCATACTCGATTTTTCACTCGATTTTTTCAAAACTGAGATCCAATTTCATTGTTGAATGAGTTAACGTTTGGAAATAATATACGAAAGGAATAGAAGACGCAATTACTATTATAAATTATATTTATACAATTAGGAATACGACAATAGTTTCATGATATTTTGAATGTATAATCCTTTTCCATGTTAATTAAATTTCCAGAGTTATTGCACAAAAATTCCGCTATGATCGCCTCAGTCGACTTCAAAATCCCCTCCACCTACACAGCAAATACCAGACATAGATGTTCGACTGTACTTAGAAAGTGATTTACAAGAAACAAGGCAACAAATATCCATGTCTATGGTCCATGTTCCGTGGTGATCCAGAAGGGCTGAGAGGGTTCTAAGAGATGCCGCTTCGACTGTAAAGTGGCCGACTTGCGTGAGAACACGATAGAGGGGGGGGGCGGCTAAGTCCTAGGGGTGAAACGGGGAGGTCCCCCTCCCCCCCTGCTAGAGCATAAGATTGATGGAAAAACAAAAAGGAAGCACTAGTTCTTCTCTTCTCTCTTCTCCCCCCTCCACTCCTCCATTTTAACCGCCGCGTTTCCGCCGAAACTGTGAATTACAAACAACGAAAAGAACAGCACAGCAACTGTTGAAAACGGAAAATGCCCTTCAAAGCTGCAGCCTGCCTCCGCTAGCCAAAGCTAGCTGCTTGGCACAAAAATACGAGGCTCTCGTTACTCATCTTCTTTTACTTCTTCCTATTCTCCTTCTTCGTCATCTTTCTTCTCGCTCTTCTACTTTTTCTTCTTGCTCTTCGCACTCTTCTAGTTTTTCTCCTTGCTTTTATCCTCTTCTATTTCTTCTGCTTCTTCTTCTTCTTCTTTTTGTTTTTCTTCTTCTTCTTCTTCTTCTTCTTCTTCTTCTTCTTCTTCTTCTTCTTCTTCTTCTTCTTCTTCTTCTTTCTTCTTCTTCTTCTTCTTCTTCTTCTCTTCTTCTTCTTCTTCTTCTTCTTCTTCTTCTTCTTCTTCTTCTTCTTCTTCTCTTTTTCTTCTTCTTCTTCTCCTTCTTTCTTTCTTTCTTCTTCTTCTTCTTCTTTCTTCTCCTTCTTCTTCTTCTTCTTCTTGCATTTTGCTATTTCTATTATCGTTATTCTTCCTCCTCTATTCTTCTTCTACGTCTCCTTCTGTATGTTTTTTTTTTCTTTCTTGTACTCTACTTCTACATCTTGCTAGATACATCCAATTTTACAAAATTTATCATGTATTAACCAATATTTAGAAGAATCCACACTCAAGTTTTCTGCTACATCCACCTCCTTCTCCTTCTCCTCCTCCTTTCTCTTAAAATCCACCATTTCTCTTGAAATGTGTTGTGTCGGCACTCTTGCATGTTTATACACGTCAAAGGGCACCCGCCTACTCCCAAATCCTCTTTTTGCGCCAACTCAGTACTCTGTCTTCTGACGACTGCCTTTTGCAGCTTAGGGCGCGAGACCCCTCTTCCCATCCCCCCCTTCACCAGTAAACTCAATTATTATTAATATTCTGTGCCCTGAAGAATTTGGAGCCGCTTTGACAAAATCCCCTCCACCCACTACAATAAGACTGAACTTCTCAACTCGATTACTCCAGTTCTGAAAAACAAACCGCGCCTAATTTTGTTTGTTCTGGTTTTTTGACGTTTGAAAATATGATAGAATAAATCACAATTGCACGAAAACTCTAATCCTCAAAGATTTATGTCAAAGTCTGTTATGTAGAGTTTACAATATTCACAAAAAGATCTCTTACATTAAATTAAAATTAATGTTATTTTCTCGTCAATCTAGGAATTTTTCCTCGAAAAAAGAAATTGAGAAATTACCTCTCTATTCTACCTAGATCATGAGATTCGAATGAATGATCAAAATAATATCAAAACCGTTTGAATCTTATTCCAATTAGATTGAATGCAATTATGATCATCAACAATGTATCAATATTATTTGATGGATGCTTGTTCAATACATTCTATATCAGCTTCTTTCTCTATTCGGCTAGTATTAGAAAGAAATATTTCAACCTTCATTATGTTTATATCCAGTTTTTGGAACACACATTAAGCCATTCTGAATGGACTACTTGGAAAATTCTACTTTGTCTCATAAGAATTATTTGTAAGATGATGATTCAATGGGGTGGGGGAGAAAATCAGTAATTTAGAGCACAGAAGTTCAAGCTTTGAATATTAATACTTTTATCAGTTATTGACTTCTAAAATACCTCTCTATCATCAATTATTTATTTAAAGTGCAGAGCGTGATGATTATGCATTAAATAGAATATGATGTTTATAGTTGAAATAGAAAAATTATTCTAGTACTGTAGGCTATCTTTATAAATTTTATTATGCTATTTATTATACTTGAATGCACTATGTTTTATTGAGGAATAAACGAGATTTTGATTTGATGTGCTACAAACGTATTGGGGATTACAAATTACATTTTTTTCTAAAATTGAAAGATCATGAGATAGAAATACGAAGGTATAAACTATAAAAAGAATATCATAGAAGGTTGAAAAGGTTCCAAGAATTATAAAGGAATATTTTCCTGGGAAAACTTGAGTAATAATGGATGGGAAACCCTTGTAAATCGCTGAACTTTGAAACAATGGGAGGCTTTACAAATTTTCAGTTTCATGGAATATCTCGTGAAAGGTTTTACTCTAAACTCTTCCCGACCACTCTAACCAGAAACCAAAGTCGACATTATAGGAGTGAGATAAAATATATCGATCGATATAATCTTCGATAGTCGACAATATCAGAGTGCGACCATAAAATATCGATATAATCGTCGATAGGGAATGACTGTCGTCTAGAAGCAAACAAAGCCGATAGAGCTGAGAATATTTTATAGATTTTCTCAAGTAAGTTCAACGCCTCCGGCTTTCCCGGCTTTCCCAGAGTGGACTTTCCTGTAAATCGCTTTCCTCCGGCCAAAATCCAACGATTTTCCCATCAGTTCCTTCCCCCCCTCCCACCGGTTCCCGCCAAAAAAACAGCGCACTGGCTGCTCATTGATCATTGTCATGGAATTCGGAAATCCGAACACCATGCCTGGGCATCTAGCTGATAGGTCGTAGATCTTAAAAGTGCGTTGGCCAATGACCCAAGTGCTGCCGGAAAAATAGAACGAAACTGAACAATTTCGACAGAAAATGTTGAATGAAAATTGTTTTTTTACAATGATACTTTTTTATACTAATATCTACTTGTCCATACTGGAAGATGTTGAACAATGAAAACAATGAACATTGTTTTTTTACGATGATACTTCTACAAAAATCTACTTCTCCATACTGGAAGATGAACTGTGAGGAAGTGAACTGAACTATTTCGACAGAAAATGTTGCATGACCATTGTTTTTTCATGATCTGACTTGATGATACTTCTACAAATATTTTCTTAATCACCATACTGGAAGAAAAATGTGATGGAAGAGACCACTGTTTTGGTATAATGCAGCGACCACATAAAACAAATATTTGTATTATGTACAAATTTATTATATATTTTGTATTCTCTTCGAGAATGAGGGTGAATTATGGTTTTTTGGTACAGAGGATTCATGATTTGTTTCCTTTTTGGTGATGAACTGTCATCATTCTTTCCATTCAATCACTCCATTCAAAAACTTCAACCTCTCCTCTCCTCTCAATCCAGCCCTCGAATGTTCAGACTCAATCTGATACAAAATTAAATTGAGAATAGAGCGACTTGTACGCAATGTACGCACAACTAAACCCACCATTCGTTGCTTACAAAGACTGTTCATCGGTGTACGGGAGCCGAAACGTCTAGATCAACTACAGGGCTCTGATAGGTTAGGTAATAAACTTTGATAATTACATACCGACTTGCCAAAAGCGGGGCCGCAGCACATCGGAATGTTAGATGCCTTTGGGTTCGGGAGCCACCACACCATACGTGAGTGGGTGAGCTCAACTAACCAACAAAGGAGCCCCCAGTCGTGGAGTAATTGAAGCGAAACAACTAAGGTTACCGACTTAACTTCTTGCTGTGACCTGGAAAGGGCGGGCTTGCTCACAGGCTCACCTGTTATTGTTTCGGGAGCTTGTGAGAAGCTCATCACAACCTCACCTACGTCCTACCTCCTCCTTAGGAACTTTATCCTCCTTTTATCTGTAACTTTCTCTCCCTTTTCATCTGTATTTCCTTGTCTTCATATTCCAGCCACATTAATGAATTATTATTTTTATTATTTATCCTATTCATTTGTATTTTGTAAGAAATAAATTGCATATTTAAAATATATTGTAAAGGATTGTGTGGTAGAGAGGACCTGGAGTCCTAACTCCGCCCTTGATGAAGACAATCAATTAATTATATGAATTCAACAACTAATGTTGTACATACTGTATTTTGATAATCTGGCAATGAATTCCCTGTTCTTAAAAGAATGCTCAATCTTTCCTTTAAGAAATAAAACTAGCACCTGAAGAATATCTCCTCTCTCCTTCTTCTTCTTCTTCTTCTTCTTCTTCTTCTTCTTCTTCTTCTTCTTCTTCTTCTTCTTCTTCTTCTTCTTCTTCTTCTTCTTCTTCTTCTTCTTCTTCTTCTTCTTCTTCTTCTTCTTCTTCTTTTTCTTCTTCTTGGGTTAACAGCCGTTGGGCTGGTTGGCAGCAACTCTCGACGCTTCTCTGTCATCCGCCATCCTTTTAATCTTGCTGTAGGCGGCACATCTCCTCTCACGATCAAGAAATCCTCTCACATTTTGAGAAATTAACCCTTTTCAAGATTAACCTCCCAAAAGCTTGTAATAACTAATCATAGCCTTGATTAGTCGTCAATAGCGGCTATACCCATCTTTCCAATGATATAATAATCACACCTTTTAATTAAGTCTTTTATGAGTAAAATATTTATGTTTTTCTTGACGTTGCCGATGACCATAGAGTCCGATGGCAAAAAAATCCATCTATCTATCAATTATTTTTCTCACTTTTCACTTTCTTTTTTCTTTTCTCTACTTTCTCTTTTCCGTTTTTCTCCAGCTCCCAAACACGTCTCAAGCTCTGATCTAGTCCAAGGATCTCAACCTATCACATGTTAGCTGCCCTGTGCTTCAACTTTTAACAGAATTAGCAAAGTGCAAGAAAGCGCGAACGGTTTTGAGGTTAACTAGTTCCCGCTTTCCCGCCAATTCGCTTCACTTTGCCGCCCTTTTGCGCTGCTCTCGCGCCATTTCGCCTCACTTTCCCGCCATTTCGCCCCACTTTCCCGCTGCTCTGCCGCCATCTTGTATCCTTGAGCAGTTCTGCTGCAATCGGCGTAACTGCTTCTTCACTGGCCTTAACTTGCTCAGGGCCAGAGAAAGCCCCCTGCTAGTATATACGGCCAGTTACACTTGGCAGATGAACTTGATCAAGTGCAACCTGCAGTGCTTTGTAAGCACGCTAAGTGATCATGCGCTTGAGAACTTCAAAGCCCAGAGTAAGCGATTGTATAAGGAGTGCGCTGAAATGTTGAGGGAGGCAAAGGTTGGGGGTGGCTGTAGGAATTTATGCATACACCGTCTATTACCATTACATAAACCAGGCTATTTGAATATAAAAATATTATATGAAATTAAAAATATCATTCCCCGTTGAACTATTTATTCTATTGAATATTATTTTATTTAAATATTCCTAATTATTCAATCATATTTTCCATTGCATTAGACTAATTTTTATTTGAAAAATTTAAAAATTATTTTGAGCTTGAAGGCTATTTTTCATGAAAATCTATTGCCTGCCTATCTATAGTAATTGATTCAATACATAATATTCAGCAGCAACTATACAGCCCTAATGCACGTTCAATACGTACAAGATCAATTTAGGATAGATGCATAAGATTCTCAACTGATATTATAGGATAATAAAGACAGAACATAATAATATCCTGAATATATAACTAAATATATCCTGATAATATAGAATAATAAGGGAAGAACAACCTCTGGACAGAAAAGGTATCCATGACTTTATTCTAAACACCCCTTCATTCAGGACTGCAGCAGCATCACTTTCAGTTGGATCAGTTGCCTATTGTTTGGAGCGGGAGAAACAAAAAAGATATCTTAGTGTCGACCCAAAACCCATCTGGATGGCATTGCAGCAGACAACAGGCTGCTGTATGAACAATAGCGAAACTTTTCCACCTCCAGAAAGTAGATTGAACAATAAGTTTTCCGACACTTTTCTTTTGTCCTCGTTTCTTGCTTTGTTTTCTAATTTTCTCTCTCTTTCCATAATGAACTGCAATGGAGTATATGATTACAGAGTAAGTTGTGGATCCACTTTTAATGCAGTTCGTTGTCGACTGTATTATTCTCTAACTTCCATGTAACAAGAACAAGTTGTTGGCGATAAAACTTTGAATTGAGCACACCTAGTTATACAATCCTAGTATTTATGTACTGCAATTGCTCTATTTAATTAATTAAGCCATCTGAATCAACTTAATTCATGGAAATAAATTATAAGTTACACAAGGAATCATAGTATGGGATTAATTGTTTGGAAATTGAAATAGAATATATGAATAGGCATTTAACGGGATGAAATCAATTCACAAAAACATTTTAGGGGAAAAATGCATGGGGAACAAAATATTAGAAACTACAGGAACTGATTAGGTATTATATTATTATCATCAATTGTAAAATATTATTCTACAGTCTCTGTATTAGATACATGCTTCCATGTTTCAGATAAAATGACAGCTATTCAA
Source organism: Laodelphax striatellus (assembly GCA_017141395.1). Classification (NCBI taxonomy): domain Eukaryota; kingdom Metazoa; phylum Arthropoda; class Insecta; order Hemiptera; family Delphacidae; genus Laodelphax; species Laodelphax striatellus. The sequence continues at coordinate 25,288,147 of CM029539.1, read as the reverse complement.
ATCTCATCATTGATCTCGCGACAAAAATGAGAAGAGGAGTTCTCAAGACAAAAATAATTATTAATAATTGTAAAAAATTTAAAATGAGATAAAAATATCATGATTGATTGAATTTTAGGTGATCCAGTACCCAAATTTACATTCCAGATACAGAGATTCGAATAAATTGATTATTTGATCACATACAACAAGAATCAGTAAACCTTAAGGGATTATTCTAATAAGTATCAGGAATTTCGAAACCGGGAATGAACTGAACAATTGAGATGGGGAAAGAAGCAAGAGCAAAAGAACTAACCCGTGCTCCCAATAAATGCATTTATTGTTTATCAACAATATTCTCATTTCTATGAAGGTGGAAAATAGAAATTGGGTCAGATAAGAATAACAGAATCAAATGCTTTTTGCATAGAAATGTTAACGGAAGAATTTTTAAAGCAAGTACCTCTTCGTTCGTATATTCTTTTTTATCTTTTCAACATTGAATCAGATAATTTAATAAAATTCCAAAATCAGAGCTTTCCTAGCCATCTACTAGCTAGACTAGACTACCTAACCAGTAATATCTGTTCTATCCAAGCTATTTTCTCTCACTCTTTTCATTCATTCATATGTCTTTATTTCTCACTTTGTTCCTCATTCACTTCTCTACTCCCCTCTTTGCCTGCAAAATTTTTCTCTCTCATCCCCCACTTACTCTCTTTTATTTCAACGTTCTCCTTCTCTTTTTACCTGCCAGACGTCTAATCTTGTACAGATATGTTATTTCATCGTTCCTTCTCCTCCACTCTCCTGTTCTTCCTTCCTTTCATCTTCTCCTTTATTAATCTCTCTCTCACTATTTACCTCCTCTTCCCTCTCATTTAGTTTCCATTCCACTTCCTCTATCACTAGCTCCCTCTGCTCTCCACTTATACTTTACTTACTCTCTCTTGCTTTCTACCCTTCCTTCTTTTCTCCCATATTCTCTTTCTCAGTCTCTCCCCATACCTTGAACTCACTCACACTCTACAAGCGAGCTAAACTTATTCGCCGGTAAGCATGCTAGATTTTCAGCTCAGAACAACCCAGCCAAGCCTGGCAACTTATTCTGGAGCGAGTTGGAAATTTCCAACAGAATAGCATTAGTACAAGAAGACAAACGTGATAGAATTTTAACCGAACTGCGCTTAAACTCTTCTCAGCTACTCAGAAATTCTCTCGAAAGACTTGAGCTCTCTGCTTTTCATATGTGTGCACATGCTTTCCGCAATGAGAAAAGCTTCTAGGTAATAAGGATATCGATTGTAAAGGGACAAAATCAACACGGACTTTGTTTCAAAACAAACTTTGTAGCTGGATATCAGGCGGGACATGAGTGTCAAGCTTCAAGTTCGCTTCTTGAAGTTCAAGTTCTTTTCCAATTAACTATTCATTACATGTCGTTCTCCATTCTCCAACTTTGTGCATGTGAAAGAAGGCAAATAAAAGTATTTTTTAAAGGGAATTTAAGTTCAACCATGAGATACTTTACTAACCCAATTGAATTGAAATATAATTCAAACGTGAAATATTGATTTATAACATTGTATGCTCTTAATACACACGTGAAATATTAATTTATGAGATTGTATGCTTTATTCGAAAGATATTTAATCTGAATTACACAGTCTGAAACAACAAACATCCTAGTATCATTTTTGAACCATACGCTGATAAAGAGGTGAATGAATAGTACAATATTCATAGCTGAAATCTCATGAAAATACAACATAGAGAAAATCCCTTCTCATCCAGTCTCTTCTCGTTCATAAGCCCACTACTGAATGGGGCATGGATTATGAACAGTTTCAATTCAGTGATGTAAATGAATATCGCCAGTTGCACAAAAATCTAATAATTGAAATTTAGGTTTAATTGAATTTAATAATAAAGACAACATTGCATTCGTTTCCTTAGCTGACATCGGTTAAAACATAATTCTCTCTATTTTGTAATTCATAGGAAAGCAAAAATTTCTCTAAACATCCAATTCTTCTATTGTAATTGCTCTGCGAATAACTAATAAATACATAAGAACAAAAACTATTCGATTAGGTCCAACGCACACCAAATGAAACAAAATAGTTTCGAGTAGAGTTGTTTGCTTCAAACCAGTTAGACAGGTTAAAAGCATTAAAGTAGGTGTGACCAATGCACATAATACAAAAAGTTTTGTTTGTTTCAGTTGGTTTGGAACAAGTTCTGTGTTTGAGTCGAAACAGAAAGTTTTCCTCTTTGTCATTGAATTATAAATGTATAGTTAAATATAGCAGGATCCTTTTATTTTGTCAAAAAACATATGTTTCGACGAGCAATATCACAATACTTGACCTACAAATGCTGAATCTCGCAGATTATTGAAAAGGTGTTTTAAAAAGTTATTCTTTGAAAGGTCTTCTTTAAAAAGGTATTTTAAAGACTTTAAAAGGTCTTTAAGACTTTCAAGCGCTTTTGATTTTCAGTCGCTCAATAGACTGGACTTTATATTACCGAATATAGCTGATCCACGACAAATCCTCTATAATGTTTTCAAAAATGACAAAAAATATTTCATTCATTCATTTTTAAGTTTGTTGCATCGGTGAGCGGCCAGCCTAAGCACGACTGAAATATTCAAAAATGACGAATAAATTTTTCATTCACTCATTCAATCATTAATTGTTCCGTTGCATGTGCTAAGATGAGTGAACTGACCTTAGCACGCGCTGACTGCGATCGTGCTCTGACAATCTGATCCTTGATGTGTATCTTGTGCGAGTTGCGCTGGCGGACGGCGAGCAAGGCGTGTTTGCCGCGCGGCACCTGCCGGTGCTCGATGCGATAGTAGCAGGTGACGTTGCGCGGATACACGCCCGGGTAGTTGGGCGACTGGATGCGACACGGGCGCTGGTCGCAGCGATCCAGCACGCGGTCGCAATAGCTGCCCGGGATCAGTTCGCCGCGCCAGCTGCTGTTGCCCAGGCGCAGGTGGGCGTCGGATGCCTTCAACAGCTTGTACGACAGCTTGAAGTCGAAGTTGTAACCGATGCCCTGCACACAATTCAAAATTGATTTAGAAAACGAGTATCCTCCGTTCCCATTTCATATACTTTATAATTATGAATACATAAAAAGAAAAAAATTAGTCCAGTGATAATTGTCATTAATAAAAGGAGTTGCTCGCATAAAATCCGGGGAAAATAGGGATTTTTAGGGGCGACTAATACGTACCTAGGGAACATGTTGTAGTAATCATATTGAAACAAACTTATATGTTAAATACAGTCATAGGGGAGGAGTTTGGTCTGCGTTTTACGTTACAGTATAATTGTTGAAAGTGTCCATTAATGAGGCTAGAGGAGGGTTTCGGGTTGATGAAATTGCATGCCCTAGGATACAAAATTAGGGATTTTGAATCATGACAATGTATGCCTTGAGAAAGAATCAGTTTTTAGAATCATTCACAGAAATAAAGTTATTGTTAGTCCAGTGCAATTGTTATTAATAAGGGGGGGGGATTGGTTGTAAAAATCCTGGACAAGTAGGGGTTTCAGGGGTGACTAATGTATGCCTAGGGAAAATATAATCATCATATTCCACCAAAATTTCCTTGTGCTAAGTTTTAAGTGCCCAAAAATCTAGGTTTTCCGGGCTTGTTTTCAGGTTTTCGCTTCTTTCTAGAAAATGACACATTCAAAAAAAATGATACCTTTCGAAAATTAAACAGCATGAAATCCGGGGTTTAATCGGCGTTTAACATTTGGAGCGTTAAAAGATCGGTTCAGCCGTTTGGCTGCAATCGATTCGCAAACATTGCATTTTTTTTTTTCAAATCGGCTAATAATCGGTTACCCTCTCTAGTAGGCTCGGTTCCTTCTGCAATTTCGTGTGTAGGTTTCTGAATAAAGCCAGAGCCCCATATATTCTATTGTTAGGGTATCTAGGGATATCCAAACCACTAGATGCTTCTCTGGAGGTCGCGTCTGACTTGAGTTATGGCAGATTTTTTAGCATGTAGCGTTTTACATAAATGTTGTAGGTAGAACGGTAGTCATGAATGTCAGAAGCTTTTGGTAAACAGGAATCAATTAGAAATTAGACGTTATACAATTTTTTCTCTTCATATCTCCGGCTGAAACGCTTTATATTATTAGAGAGGAACTTCATATGAACCCTTCAATGAACGGATCAGCTCTACTCGATCTCATACAAAAACGCGAGACCCAAACGGTGCCGATCTTAGAACAGAGCTGTTGAAATATCGATCTCAATTCCATTGAGCCTCAAGCAAAAAACTTCCGGCGTAGAAGTGCAGGTGGATTAAATTTTTTAATTGCTGCTGGGAATCGCCCGATGCCGGGGAACATGTTGGCACGTGATTACTCCATCGCCCACTCACACACGCGCACACACGTGTGGAAATGAACTTGTTGGAGAAAGGATCTCATTAAAAAAAGGATTGGGAATTGGATTCAGTTGAGCCTACATAGCGTTGGCGTTGGCACGGTTAGCTTTGCTCCTCCATATACTTTCCACTCTCTAGGCAATCACAACGGAAACCAATCCATTGGAAAGCTTACCGAGTTCGAATTTTCGAGCTCCATTCACGACATCTAATTTGGTTCCGGCTCTATAAATTATCCTTGCAAAAAATTCCGACTACATCATGTTGAAATTGAATGCGACCAACATCATGAATATACTATTCGTTATGCGGAACATTGGAGTTGCATCTGTTTATTCAGAACAGTTTCCACGATTGAAGCATTTTGCAGATTGGAAATTTCTCGCAACTCGAATCTACTCGTATTTAGGACTGTGTGATTGGAATGGGAGAATGGAAAGCAGTAAGCTAGATATCATTATACAATCAAGTAGCAGCCATCTACTGTTCAATGTTAGCTGAATATATTCCTGAATAGCCACTGTGAACATGTCAGCAAATCGGCTGATAATGTTTAGAATTTTTCGTTGAAACCAAAGTGATATATTTCATCTGCTAGCTTCACGCACTCACCAAGTATAATCAACATCAATACACCATGGGAATGTCTACAAACTTCCAGTCGAAATGAATGTACATTTTCTATTTTCTTGATTAAACTGATTACTGATTACTAATTCGATTAAACTTATCAAGGTACTTCTTTACGGAATTTAACATGCAACTGTCTTGTTTCAAGGTGAAAACTCCTTAGAGCTACTCAAATTTTCCCGATGAATTGAAAATTAATGTTTGTAGCCTATTCTATGAATAGAAATTGTCAATCATACTGATATAGTGATATTCATAAATAATCTGGCGGATGACGAATAGATAGATAGATAGATACATCGGACTCTACGGTCATCAGCAAAGTCAAGAAAACATAAATTTCTTTGCAATACACTTAATTGAAAGGTAACCTTTAAATTTGGTGAATGGCGAATAGATAGATGGAGATTATTTTTTTGCCATTGGACTGTACGGTCATCAGCAACGTTAAAAAACATAAATATTTGATAAATTAAAGGTTACCTTTCAATTAAGTGTTTTGCAAAAATATTGCTAATGATCGTAGAGTCCAATGACAAAAAATAATATCTATATCTATCTATCCACCATTCGCCAAATTTAATGAATATTACTTACTTACTTACTTACTCCTTGGCGCTACAGCCAGTTTAGGGCCTTGGCCTCCTTTAGAATGAATATTACTAAATATAAAAAAATTTAATTATTCAACTAATATGGTTTGCTACTAATCTACATCCTCATAAAAGGAACTGTCACTGCTTTTAGATAACAATTCATTTGCTTTACAAAAAATCAACATTATTCCTGTCTCACCTGTTCAGATAACCGGTCGAGCTGCAGGGTGAGGTTGAGCGAGGGTGCTTCCGAGTAGTAGACGGTGTAGCCCCAGGCACTGCCGCACCACTGGCCCCCCGTCGCCGGCCTGCCCCCCTCCCTGATGCTCATATGGCCGTCGGGACATCCCTCCAGGGTGAACGACACAAAGCGACCCACTGTAAATGTGTCGAATGTCAGCTGAAACATAACAATAAATAGTCAGAAATAGTTGGAAATAACCAGGGACCTGACATCTAAGGGATTGGAAGTAAGAGAAATAAGGGGAGTAGGATGTCGGCCATTTTGTGGACGAACTTTTGGCGGTGTATTTAAAAATATCCAAGTACATAACTTCTACCCAAACCAGCCTAAAAAACACAAAATCCAACAAAAATGTTATATTTTGCCGTAAATATTAACTATATTCTCTTCAACGTTTTGATTTATACCGCAAAAGATACCATAAACTTTCAAAACTCCATGAAAATTGAATTTAAAATGATGGCTCTGAATTCAAATACACCGCCAAAAGTCCGTCCATAATAATGGCCGACTTCGGTCCAGAGTGTATTCGGCCAATGAGATTGCGCCACACAGCCAATGAGATCGAGACACAGCATGGCCATCTTTAGACAAAACTCAAGAAGGCCCTTACACAGGCTTCTTCCTTTTTTAACATAGGGAAGATACAATACTTCCACTTCTTCTATGACAGCCCCCTGGAAATAACATAGAAAATACCACTAATTAGTTGAATTCTCTGGTAATAGCATAGACTACAGAGACTGTAGAATCACAGTGTGGTTATTGGTGTGAAAGGGCCCATAACAATGTGTTGGAACATATTTTCTCAGTAATAGCATAGACTACGGAGACTGTAGAATCACAGTGTGGTTATTGGTGTGAAAGGGCCCATAACTGTGTGTTGGAACATATTTTTTTCAGTAATGGCATAGACTACAGAGACTGTATAATCAAAGTGTGGTCATTGGTGTGAATGGGTCCATAACATTGCATTGGAACATATTTCAGAGAGGCAATGATGCAGACTTCGTCACTGAAACCATTGACGTAGAGGTTCCAAAAAGATTCCAATTATGGAGGGGTGATGGTAGAGTTCTTTAAATAATTTTAATGAAAATTTATTTACATATTCTTTAAAGAACAAAATGTTTTAAGTGGAGTTAATTGAAACAGTTTTTAACGCGACGATATTCAAAAGTAGATCACGAGGTCGCCATCTGATATGAATGTCAATAATTAATGACAATTGCATGACTCCTATCAGAACCAATGCAAAGCAAACCAATGAATGAATCTCACATCATTTCTCATTGATTGAATTGAATTAATTTTCCTGTAAGAAAGTTTATTAAGTCTTGGAAAGCTAGTATAACACAGAAATTTTGAAATTATAGATAAAGCAATGATAATATTTCCCGTCTTTCGGAGGAGAAGTTAAGCCGTCGGTCCCGACTGCCTAAAAAGTAGTCGTCATATCTCATCATCACCCCACTCATTACCCACGCACAAGCCTAGAGCTCATGTGGGCATCATCCTCAGAAAGAAAAAAAGGAAAAAAAATACTTTCTTGATGAACATTCTGACTTAGAAGTCAAATTTCCTTGAAAATTAATGTTGATTAGGTGAATAAGCATATTAGATCAACAGTGGAGGAACTACGGAACGTGAACGTTATAATAACTTGTAACATTACTATGTTGTGGGTCATGTGTGTAACGCTATTATTTTTATGTTGTATGTCCCGTGACGTCAGGATCAAGCAAATATAGTCAAATGTGTCACAAGATAAGGGAGAGCTAAGTGATGGACTATAGTCACGCATCAAAGACAAGATCTCAATCCACTTACGTAACACACTTGGCTAAGCATACTCCTTACGTGACTGGGCATGTCAAAATTTGGCCTTGCAAGGGCTCATCCAGGATACTGATATTTTCATAAATTAAATAAATTTAATGTATCAATTGGGATTGCCAAGACAGGTGCAAGAACGACTAGAAAACCCAGTAATTAGGTGAAAAACTTGGAGTATATTCTCCTGTTCCTTTAGAACACACAACTTGAACAATTAAATGAATTTTACAAGTTTCATTAATAATTGTTAATAACAATAAATAACATGTAAAAAAATTTATATTTTCAATAGAGCGTAATTGTGAGTATTTTGCCTGGCGAATAAGATATTACAAAATCTCTAAAATTATGAATGTCTTAAATACTAGACCATGAGCTCATGTTTCTATGCTTCACGCAGTATGATAATTTTCCCCACTATTTCACTTTAAAAGGCTTTTCCTTTGGCCAAAGGATTAATAAAACGTATCACTCACAGTATTTGGCGATGCTTTGACGTCGGTTACCGTATCCTGGTTTAGGCAGCCATCTCAGGGGTAGATTGGATTCCGTGTGTCATCTCAGGATACAGCTTGGCTCTGGACCATGGTTTATAATATTTTCGCGACTTTACATGAATTTAATCAATTATATATTGCCACAGCTCAATATATCACAGCTTGAAAACATTTAAATTGAAATTGAAACTGATTACATTTTTAAAAATAATTAAACTGCACTCATGTGCTCAAAAGCAACTGCTCCCTAAGGAGTCTCAAACGGAAGAGTTACCCTTGCTAAAATTCAAGGAAACAGAATTTTCAATAGAACATTCTAGAATTTTTAATGAAATGCTGGGCTGTGATTGGTCAATTTAATACCGTGTTTTTGACGTCAGTACAATGCACAAAAGTAGATCCAACATTTAGCTACAATAACCATTTAAATAATATGCGATATATTATATATAATACAAAATAACATATAGGACATTAAAATCCTTTCAATTTTTATTTTTATTTTTGGAAGATGTCTTTAAAAATATCTTTTACTTTTCTACTCCACTGCCAAATTCAAAAGATGAACTGAAAGTTTATTGCTAAATTAATATACATCCAAATATTTTATGCTATAAAATAACTGACTCCTAAAATAGTATAATCCCATATACAACAAATATTTCCAAAATATATTGCTATGTTCGTGAAACCACGAAGATATGAGACCTGTATATACATTATTTCACCGGCTTGGGATGATATTTTTTGGTGGTACAAATAATAATATGCATTATTTAATAGCAAGTTAACATATGTGGATTAAGTATTTATACATTTTATAAATAATTGATGAATCATAATTTTTCCAATGATTTTATTGGCATTGACATCTTTCAGTAGATGATCCATATAGGCAGTGGTGTGTTTTGATATTTTTGGATGAAGGTTATGGCCATCTTCAAGATTTGGATTTTTCAATTACATAAATTAACATCAAGGAATACAAATAAATATACAATGTGATATGAGTCAGAGACTTTTGGTGGTGAGTCGGAGCTTGCTTCCTTGTTATCATTATTTTATCAATATTGAGTACTGCTAAATTAGGTCAGCTTACCGTTAATTGTGCTATCTATTATAATACCAGCACTTAGTGGTCATTGACAATATTTTATTGAGGCTTTACTTGGTTGCCAGAATTTGTATCGTGACAGAAGCCCCCTATAGTTATATAAATGAGCGAATAAATAAGCTTTTAATAAGCTGCAGATAGAGCGAGTTTGTATAATTATACAAAAAAACGAGGCAAATTTTCTAAGATCTCACATAACATAAAGAAGGCTCTAAAAATATGTGAACACAACTGTCTCATGTTAGCTTACCTCCCGACTCGAATTCAGTGCGAAACATTCTCGCTACCTACTCATAAGATTTACAGAAGCGTAACATCTAATCATGGCAGTGATTTACACAAAAATCAAGCATTTAGCTGAGAAAAATAGAGCAAAGATAATACATCTAAAAGAGCAATATGAGAATTCAAAAGTTGGCGGCTAAACAATACTATGATGACGACATGTCCAACCACAGCGTATGCCCGGCGCCGAAGGAATCTCTACAAGCGCTGATGCACAAAAGGTATGTGAGGTTATCTCAGATGACACTCGAAAATACAATACAATTCAAACTCATAAGTTCTGCTAGACAATAAATGACATAAATAAAGCTCTCAAACAATTTACATGGATAGATTCACAATAACTCCGGTAACTGATCTGAAGGAAATAGCAGGTAACTTAAATGGGTGCCGACTTGTTTTATCGATTGACAAAGTTATTAGCCTAGGGCTCACAATCGTAATCTGTGGTTTCACCACTTGACTCAATATTCACTGCCATGCAAACACTTATGGTTACAAATAAATAAACATTCAATAATAATATCAAAATATGTGTTAATCTTAGTTTTAACAAAATTTACTTAATAATACAGGCTACGTTATAACAATTTGATTATAAACTTTCACAGCTGTGAAGTATGGAATATATACATGCTGTTCGATTTATGTGGCCTTGGCCTATCGTATGTGTACAATATATCGTCTCGCACACAAGTATACATCATAACATATGTGTTTTTGGTTATGTGCATAACGTGTGACTTCGTAGAAGCTAACAAAAAATTCAGATATTTACTAATACTAACAAATATATGATATAATAACATAGTAAGTCTTGGAAAGAAGGTAATTTCTTACTAATATTTGAAGTTGGTAATAATTTACCGTTAGGATTCCGTTGGTTTGATTAGAAAATATGGCGATCGTTGGCCATCAATTATTTTATTAACAGAACTGTGTATTTTTCTAAAGTTCAATATCACTTATTTTGCGTAATTAATACGGTCAGGCGTCGTAGTACATCCTTGGGACGATTTCTGGTTCATGTTGGTTTGAATCCTGTTGTAGAAAAATCGCTTTTTTCGTTTATCTCCAAACCGGAAGCATGTGGTTCTTAGGAATGGTATTGTTCATTCTCTATAGTAGGGTTTAATGTTGGCGAGGTTCTCGTACCAAATAGACGAAGTGTTTTCAGGGTCTTGAAGCTGCACAGTATTTACAT